>JBBHAA010002293.1:0-385694 GCA_037953035.1 Aquarana catesbeiana | reverse complement strand
GGACTGGGCTGTGGGGCAGAGCTGTGAAAAACTCAGAGCTGGATGGACAAATACAAATCATTCTGACAGGTAAAACAGCTGCTAAATCTGCAAGTCATGAAAGTATTTGTCTGTCTGTCTGTCCTGTGCAAAGTAACCAATCAGCTTCTAGATTTTATCTTCAAAGCTTAAAGTAGAACTCCAGGTAGAATATATATAGGATAGACTAATGCCCCGGACACACGCTCCAATTTCCCCACAGAAAACCTTCGATGGGAACTTGTTGTCGGAAATTCCGGATCTCAAATTCTCCGACAACAAACTTCGTTGTGGTAAATTCCGATGGTGTGTACACAATTCCGACGCACAAAGTGCCGCGCATGCTCGGAATCCAGCAGAAGAGCCGCACTTGGCTAATGATCTTCATTCTTCTCGTCGTACGTCTTGTACGTCATCCCGCGTTCTTGGCGATCGGAATTTCCGCCAAGATTTGTGTGACCCGCGTGTAGAGAAGACAAGTGTGAGCCATGGATTGTGTGGTGGGAATGTGCGATCGTGTGTACGGGGCATTAGGCGACTTTCACACTGAGGCGGAGCCGGTGTTATCGGTAAAGTGCCGCTTTAGCGCTGTTGTAGCGCCGCTTTTCGGAGGTTAGCGGGGCACTTTTACCCCCTCGCTAGCGGCCAAATAAAAGGTTTGAAGCGCCCGTGTTGAGGCTGCCGAAGTGCTTTGCAGGCTCTTCAGGGGCGCTGCCCATTCCTTTCAATGGGCGGGGCGTTTTGGGCGTGGTCTATACAACAAAGATGCTGCTTGCAGGAATTTTTTTCCTGTCCTCCAAGTGTCCCGCCCCCGGTATGAAAGAACTCGGGATTTACAGGAGCCTAAAAAGCACCCCAGTGCCAAAGGGGTGTAACGGAGGGTTAGGACCCCTGTCTGATTTATTTTTCACCATCTGTCTTCCATTGCAGAGATTTCCCTTCACTTCCTGTCCCAAAGCCAAACAGGAAGTGAGAGGAAATCTCTGTAAATTGAGGGACTTCCTTGGGGACCCCCCAGGTCACCGGAACTAGTGTCCCTATTGGAAGATTTACCCCCCTCTTACTTTTCTGGGGACAACTCAACATTTTAGATTTTCTTTTACATTCACATTCAATGTTAATAATAAACAGGAGAAATAGAGGGGGGTAAATCTCCCTAATGGGGGCGCAGACAGCGATACCAACTCACAGGGTTCTAATGCCTTTAGTTATACTTACATTCAACAAGATAACATTAGAAGCTGATTGGTTGCTATGAAAAGCTGCTCCACATTCTGTGTGCATCTGTTTTAGTAACTCTCCCCCATAGCAGAGCTCCCAACTGTCCCGGATTTCCAGGGACTGTCCCGGATTTCCAGGGACTGTCCCGGATTTCCAGGGACTGTCCCGGATTTGGAGCAATGTCCCGGATTTCCAGGGACTGTCCCAGATTTCGAGGGACTGTCCCAGATTTCCAGGGACTGTCCCGGATTTCTAGGGACTGTCCCTGATTTGGAGCAATGTCCTTCTGTCCCTCTTTCCTCCTCATTTGTCCCTCATTTTGGTCTGATCTCTATAGTTGTATATAAAATTCACTTCTTATCTTTCAAAAAAGTGTTTCCCGGCACTAAACCTTTCATCCAATCTCTAGATTTGCTGCATTTGTAAATGTCACAATCCAGTATAAAGGAATAGTCGTGGTAAAAAATAAAGCACTAGTGGGTTGAATTATTATTATTTTTTTTTTTAATATAATTTCACTTTAAGGTCTCATGCACACGGACGTTTTTACAGCCGCTTTTTTGAGCGTTTTTTCGCAGCTTAAAAACGCCTGTCTATGTTAGTCTATGGCTTCATGCCCACCTAGGCGTTTTTGAGCTGTAAAAAAAAACCCAGGACCAGCAGGTTCTGAGAGACGTTTCAGCTGTAAAAACGCTCTAACGCTGATAAACGCTCAAAATGCTCAAAAAACGTCACTCACCAACTTTTTTTAACGTTTTTTGATCCATTGAAAAATAAAAAAAGCTAAAAAACGGTAAAAACGCTAACGCGGAAACCGCTAAAGAACGCTAATAAATGCTAACAAACGCTATTGCAAAAACATTGAAAAAAGCTGAAAAAAGTAAAAAAAATCACTGCAAAGATCCTGGCGTTTTCATCGTTATTTTAACATCCCGCGTGCATGAGGTCTAAGGGGGCGTGGCAGGGGGTGGTCCTATGCCTACATACTTTTACTAATAGGCGCCCCTCGTTCTCATCTCATACATTTGGGAGGTGTATTATAGTGCGGCGGTACTGGAAGTGTTTTCCTGCATTGTAAAACATCTGTCATTACAAGGACACACACAGAACAATTGTTTCCTGTATGTCCCATTCACGCTGCAACGTAGACCGGAGCCGTGCTACAGCATAAAACGCTGACATGATACATTTTATTGCAGCAGGCTGTACAGATCGGCATGGCTGCTGGACAGCAAACTGTATTAAGTGTACTTTATTACAATTCAAATAAAGTTTATACAAATATAAAAAAAACAAGCTGTGTATGATGAGCTAAATGGAGCATCACACTGCCCCCTGCAGTCAGGAACAGAGAACTGCCGGAGAGGTAAAGCGCTCCATCTCTTCCTATGTGAATACATCAAACAAACTTCTTTTTATGTCTTAAAGTTTGTAAGATGTAAATATATATATATTTTTATATATATTTTATAATAATTTATAAAATGCAGCATTTGAAGCTCAAGCAATGCTATTAGCCATGTTGTCAGTGTATCTATGAATGTATTGATAAGATGTACGGATTTAATGCCGGCCATACATTTACATGTCATGATAAACGATCGATAGACTTGGTCATTTCAAACAATCTTTTATTCCAAATTGATTTTTTTGGCCATAAGAAAGAAAAAGATGAATTTGGTGGAATTTGACTTTATTTTGCACCAGAGTCCTTCATTTCTATTGGATAAAAACGATTGTTCATTGTTCAGCTTATCACAAACAATTATATGGTGAGAATGAAAAGGAGAGCCGGAGAGGAGAAAACACGGAAAAAGAAGGAGAGAGGGGGAGAGGGAGAGGGAGAGGGAGAGAGAGAGAGAGGAGAGAGAGAGAGAGAGGGAGAGAGGGAGAGAGGGAGAGAGGGAGAGAGGGAGAGAGGGAGAGAGGGAGAGAGAGAGAGAGAGAGAGAGAGAGAGAGAGAGAGAGAGAGAGAGAGAGAGAGAGAGAGAGAGAGAGAGAGAGAGAGAGAGAGAGAGAGAGAGAGAGAGAGAGAGAGAGAGAGAGAGAGAGAGAGAAGGTTTGTGTGGGGGAGGGGTGGGTGAAGAAGAATAAAGCAGATGTAACCTCAATCACTAAAATGTCATTGAAGATTTAATATGATAATTATCATTTCACAAATCATCTCTATATTTTATAAATCTGCACTTTGCTATAAAGTGTTTGTTCAGCAAAAATATTTTTTTTCTTTTTGATGTAATGGGGAAGGATTAGAACCCCCGCTTTCTATGAGCTCCATTCCAGTCATTTACTCTTACTTGGGGTTATCCAACAGAGAGAGAATATATATATATATACTATATTGCCAAAAGTATTGGGACACCTGCCTTTACACACACACATGAATTTTACTGGCATCCCAGTCTTAGTCCGTAGGGTCCCATATTGGCTTCAACTCTTCAGGGAAGGCCGTCCACAAGGTTTAGGAGGGTGTCTGTGGGAATGTTTGACCATTTCTTCAAAAGCGCATTTGTCAGGTCAGGCACTGATGTTGGACGAGAAAGGCCCAGGCCTGCAGTCTCCGCTTTTAAGTCATCCCAAAGGTGTTCTATCTGGTTGAGGTCAGGACTCTGTGCAGGCCAGTCAAGTTCCTCCACCCCAAACTTGCTCATCAATGCTATATTGCCAAAAGTATTGAGCCACCCCTCTAAATCATTTGGTGGAGGGGGGATTATGGGGTGGGGTTGTTTTTCCAGGGGTTGGGTTTGTCAGCATATCAAGACATTTTCTACAATTTCATGCTCCCAAGTTCATGGGAAGAGTTTGGGGACGGCCCCTTCCTGTTCCAACAAGACTGCACACCAGTGCACAAACAAGGTCCATAAAAACATGGATGAGCGAGTTTTGGGTGGAGGAACTTAACTGGCCTGCACAGAGTCCTGACCTCAACCTGATAGAACACCTTTGGGATGACTTATAGCGGAGACTGTGAGCCAGGCCTTCTCATCCAACATCAGTTCCTGACCTCACAAATGCACTTCTGGAAGAATGATCAGACATTCCCATAGACACCCTCCTAAACCTCCTGTTCAGTCACTTCCTATTATAGGGTGGTGATGTATTTTCCCTGAATAAAGAATATTCCCTTATGGTGCTATCAGAAAAACCTAAATAAAGGTTTAATAGTCTACTGTGAAAATATATATTATACAATCCCTACAAAACATAAATACATCAACACAATTCTCTTCTGCTGTAATAAGACCTCTGGGCCCCTGGTAATGTGAAGAGGTGGTAGAAGGGCACAGAGGGGCACAAGGGCTGTACTCCAATGTTCTATTGTGTTTGTCTGCCTTGGATCACAGGATGTGTATTGCTGTGAGGAAGGAGGGAGGGGGGATTCCTCCGGCAGCCCCCCTGATAACACTGTGTACTGATGAGAAGCACACCTGACCTGTGTGTCCATTGTGATTGGACAGTGTAACCCGCCCTGTTTTCCAAGGGTGGGGGGGATGTTTTGAAGTGGGATCTGTATAACATGTGTTTTTTTTAATACATTATGACAATATTACATATTTGTAATTTTCTTTAATATACTTTCATGACATATGTAAACAGCTTTTTTGTACCAATGTTTTTACACTCAATAAAAGTTTGTAAACAAAAAAAGATTCATTTCCTGCTTGGAACCTGAAGACGGAGCCGTGTCTCGTTTTTGGGGTGGATTATTTGTACGGGTCCTTGTTCGGCTGATTGGAGGGTTCGGTAGCTGCCTTTGTGTTTTGGGTATGAAATGTCCTAAACGACTTTAACCCCTTTATACTCCGGGGTGTCGTTACAGCCTCATATGTATAATTAGTCCCTTATCCTCGCCGGGGTGACCCATACAAACGGCTGGAAAAACTTCAACAATCTTACATTGACTACTGTGTTACATACAAGTCCAGAAAAATAACTATTGTTTACATTTACCTAAAGGGAACCTGGATCTTTATTAACCCCGTACAATCAACAGAAAAATACTTACAATTCTTTAAACGTTTTTTTTCTAAGAAATTCCTTTGCTAAAATATATGTGTACACACACATGCACACGCTACCCATCCATATGTGTCTACACATGTTATAGGGGAAGCTCTTTGCCACAAACCAATTCTTTCATTTAACAGTAAATGCAGGGAGGGAATACTTAGTGCTCCTAATAGGCATGTTGAATATACTAAATGTTTGAAAACAGTAAAAATAAAAAAGAAACAAAAAAATTTAAAATAAAAAAAAATAAAATAAAAAACATGAATACACAAAAGTAGAAATAAGAAGAAATAAAAAATAAAAAATAAAAATGAATAAAAATAAAAAAATATATAAAATAAAATACAGAAAAAAAATAATAAAAATAAACATAAGGATGGGGAATAATAAAATAATATAATAATAGAAAAATGAAAAAAAATGTAAAAAATATTAAAAAAAAATAGAAAAGAATGGAGAAAATGTAAATAATATAAAAAAAATGTGAAAGTCGAAACTCAGCCGCACGCCGACGAACGGGACCAACAGAGACCCTTACCACTTCATACAAACCACGGGAGAAGCTTGGTGCCAGTATAGGGGCACCGGAAACATGTGAGTTGCACAACTTTTATCTAATCCTTTAATAAATGGTCAAAACACATTGCGCTATGAAGGCTGTTTGTTTTTCATGAGGACATATTCATATACCAAGCGGCAGCTGCGAGTGGATTGGTTATCCCTTAAATGAGCCGAGGGCTTGAATGTATTTAAATTCTGGTGAGTGGCCAATCCTTAAGCGGTGGTGGATTTGGCACTGAAAGTCGCATTTTAACAAATAAGGAGAAGCACCGCAGCAGCACAATTAATGGTGGAGAAGCTACAGCTTTACTATCACAAGTGGATAGAAACCTATTAACACAAGTGGATATATATTGGACTTTATAATCTGTATAAGTTTTTTTTATTGATGAATTTGAGTGGTGATATGAAGAGTCATGTAAAATCACATATGTATATGTAAATAATTGACTTGAAAGGTAGCGCAGTCTGCACCTCATACACATATATTTTGCACAATTCTTTCACAGTTGGAGGAATAGTTTGTTTTGACTGCAGCAACCAAGGGTTTGAATTTCTCATTTCTAATTTCTAATTTTCATTTAAATTTATTTCAATTACCTAGTATTTCACATCTAAACACATTGTGAGTGCGCCGGTGGCACTTTTCCACATAATACATGGAGAGAGCTAAAAAAGAGAGAAAAGAGTAAGAAAGAGAGAAGTGGAGGGAGAGATGGAGAAAGAAAGAAAGAAGAAATCTATAGAAAAGGGGGGGGGGACCCGTCAGCTATAACATTATGACCAACGACAGGTAATGTGAATAACATTGAATCTCTTGCTACAATGGCAGTAATTAGGCAGCAAGTGAACATGTTTTCCCTGAAGTTAATGTGCTGAAAACAGAAGAAATGGACAAGTGTAAGGATTTGAGCGACCTTGACACGGGCCAAATTGTAATGGCTTGGTGGCCGGGTCAGAGCAACTCCAAAACTGCAGCTCTTGTGTGATGTTCCCGGTCTGCAGTGGTCAGGACCGACCAAAGTGGTCCAAGGAAGGAAATTCTGTACACCGGCCACAGGGTCATGGGAGGCCAAAGCTCATTGGTTCACATAGGGAGCGAAGTTTGGCCCATGTAGTCCAATAGAAGAGCTACTGTCAGCAGTTAATGTTACTTCCGATAGAAAGGAGTCAGAACACACAGTACATCCCAGTTTGTTGTGTATGGGACGGCCTAGTGGTAGACTGGTCAGGGTGCCCATGCTGATCTGTGTCCACAACCAAAAGTCCATCCAATGGGCACATAACCATAACATTACCATCACCAACCATAGCACTCCTCTAGACCTCTGAAGGTATGATGTAGTACCAAGTCAGTAGCAGTTCTATAAGATGAGAGGTGGGGCCTCCATGGATCGGTCTTGTATCTCTAGCGCATCCCACTGATGCTCAATTGGGTTGAGATGTGGAGAATTTGGAGGCCAAGTCAACACCTCATACTCATTGTGTTCCTCAAACCATTCTTGAATTAAATCAGACCAGGCCACTATCTTCCATTGGCCCATGCTCCAGTGGGCCTGTGTGCAAGATCATAACCCGGCCCCCATTGCTTGATTTAAAAAATTGAAGCAAAGCTTAGTGCATTGTGGCAAATAGGGATGAGCTTCGAGTTCGAGTCGAACTCATGTTCTACTCGAACATTGGCTGTTCGCAAGTTCGCCGAACAGCGAACAATTTGGGGTGTTCGCGGCAAATTCGAATGCCGCGGAACACCCTTTAAAAGTCTATGGGAGAAATCAAAAGTGCTAATTTTAAAGGCTTATATGCAAGTTATTGTCATAAAAAGTGTTTGGGGACCCGGGTCCTGCCCCAGGGGACATGGATCAATGCAAAAAAAAGTTTTAAAAACGGACGTTTTTTCAGGAACAGTGATTTTATTAATGCTTAAAGTCAAACAATAAAAGTGTAATATCCCTTTAAATTTCGTACCTGGGGGGTGTCTATAGTATGCCTGTAAAGGGGCGCATGTTTCCTGTGTTTAGAACAGTCTGACAGCAAAATGACATTTGGAAGGAAAAAACTCATTTAAAACTACCCGCGGCTATTGCATTGCCGACAATACACATAGAAGTTCATTGATAAAAACGGCATGGGAATTCCCCACAGGGCAACCCCGAACCAAAATAAAAAAAAAAAAAATGATGTGGGGGTCCCCCTAAATTCCATACAAGGCCCTTCAGGTCTGGTATGGATATTAAGGGGAACCCCAGCCAAAATTTAAAAAAAAAATTGACGTGGGGTTCCCCCTAAATTCCATACCAGACCCTTCAGGTCTGGTATGGATTTTAAGGGGAACCCCGCGCCAAAAAAAAAAAAAAAAAAACGGCGTGGGGTCCCCCCAAAAATCCATACCAGACCCTTATCCGAGCACGCAACCTGGCAGGCCGCAGGAAAAGAGGGGGGGACGAGAGTGCGCCCCCCCCCCCCTGAACCGTACCAGGCCACATGCCCTCAACATTGGGAGGGTGCTTTGGGGTCTCTTTGTCTGACGGTTCTTAAATAACGGGGGGCGGGGCCATCCGGTGACCCCGCCCCCTCTGACGCACGGTGACTTGAGGGACTTCCCTGTGACGTCACGGGGAATGCCACAGGGAAGTCCCGTCATGTCCCGTGCGTCAGAGGGGGGCGGGGTCACCGGGTGGCCCCGCCCCCCGTTATTTAAGAACCGTCAGACGAAGAGACGCCGTCACACAGCGGGAGCCTCCCTCCATGCCACAGCATGGCTGCGGAGCGGCCCGGAGAAGACATGAAGAAGAGAAGAAGGAAGAAGAGAAGAAGAAGAAGAAGATGAAGAAGAAGATGAAGAAGAGAAGAAGATGAAGAGAAGAGCGGGAGCCTCCCCCCCATGCCATGGGTGCGGAGCGGCCCGAGGAGAAGAAGATAGAAGACGCCGCGGAGAAGATGCTGGACGAGAACGCTGGAGGAAGAACCAGAAGAGCCAGAAGAACCAGAAGAAGAAGAAGATGAAGGAAGAAAGAAGAAGCATTTAAATAAAGGAATTGTCAAAAACTGTCTCTTGTCATTTTTAACATTTTTGACAGTTTTTTAGTGAAATGGTAGGGGTAAGTACCCCCTTACCATTTCACACAGGGGGGGGCCGGGATCTGGGGGTCCCCTTGTTAAAGGGGGCTTCCAGATTCCGATAAGCCCCCCGCCCGCAGACCCCCACAACCACCGGCCAGGGTTGTGGGGATGAGGCCCTTGTCTTCATCAACATGGGGACAAGGTGTTTTGGGGGGCTACCCCAAAGCACCCTCCCAATGTTGAGGGCATGTGGCCTGGTACGGTTCAGGAGGGGGGGGGGCCGCACTCTCGTCCCCCCCTCTTTTCCTGCGGCCTGCCAGGTTGCGTGCTCGGATAAGGGTCTGGTATGGATTTTTAGGGGGACCCCACGCCGTTTTTTTTTTTTTTTTGGCGCGGGGTTCCCCTTAAAATCCATACCAGACCTGAAGGGTCTGGTATGGAATTTAGGGGGAACCCCACGTCAATTTTTTTTTTTAATTTTGGCTGGGGTTCCCCTTAATATCCATACCAGACCTGAAGGGCCTGGTATGGAATTTAGGGGGACTCCCACATCATTTTTTTTTTTAAATTTTGGTTCGGGGTTGCCCTGTGGGGAATTCCCATGCCGTTTTTATCAATGAACTTCTATGTGTATTGTCGGCAATGCAATAGCCGCGGTAGTTTTAAATGTGTTTTTTCCTTCAAAATGTCACTTTGCTGTCAGAGTGTTCTAAACAAGGGAAACATGCGCCCCTTTACAGGCATACTATAGACACCCCCAGGTACGAAATTTAAAGGGATATTACACTTTTATTGTTTGACTTTAAGCATTATTAAAATCACTGCTCCTGAAAAAACGGCCGTTTTTAAAACTTTTTTTTGCATTGATTCATGTCCCCTGGGGCAGGACCCGGGTCCCCAAACACTTTTATTGACAATAACTTGCATATTAGCCTTTAAAATTAGCACTTTTGATTATTCATGTTCGTGTCCCATAGACTTTAACGGTGTTCGCGTGTTCGAACGAATTTTTTTCCTGTTCGCATGTTCTAGTGCGAACCGAACAGGGGGGTGTTCGGCTCATCCCTAGTGGCAAATAGTGGGCATGGTTTTCATTGTGGCTGGGGTGCTGCTAGGATTGTAAAAGACCCGGGGCCTGGTGTTTTGGCGTAGTAATGTTGCGCATGTAGCGTGCCGTGGCGGACAGTGGGTTTGGCCAAATTGTGTTAACAGTGGGAGGTGCTTAAATGGGTGTGGTTGACTAAAACAAAAGCCTTCTTGTATCCATAAAATATGCTTACATTGCTGCGCCACAAGCAAGAGTCTCACAGACATGTATAAACCTATGCATTATAATTAGAAGATAAAACTCTTCCATTATACATAAAAACATTCAGAGAGATAACATTTTATCTGAGCCTATCTTATAGAAAAACTTCACTAGAATAGTCAGGGACTGCTTACCTACCAGAAACTGCTGAGACAAGAAGTCTGTAATGTACAATATAGTGTATATAGTGCATCCTCAGTCTTCACAGTCACCCCTATTCTCAGGCTTCACAACACCTCCCCAATCCTTAAGCTTCACAGTCCCCCCATCCTTAGTCTTCACAGCCCTCAGTCTTCACATTCTCCCCCCATCCTCAGGCTTCACAGCCCTCAGTCTTCACAGTCTCCCCCCATCCTCAGGCTTTACAGCCCTCAGTCTTCACAGTCTCCCCCATCTTCAGGCTTCACAGCCCCTCAGTCTTTACAGTCTCCCCCCCATCTTCAGGCTTCACAGCCCCTCAGTCTTCACAGTCTCCCCCCATCCTCAGACTTCACAACCCTCAGTCTTCACAGTCTCCCCCCCATCCTCAGGCTTCACTGCCCTCAGTCTTCACAGTCTCCCCATCCTCAGGCTTCACAGCCCTCAGTCTTCACAGTCTCCCCCCATTCTCAGTCTTCACAGTCTCCCCCCATCCTCAGGCTTCACAGCCCTCAGTCTTCACAGTCTCCCCCATCCTCAGGCTTCACAGCCCTCAGTCTTCACAGTCTCCCCCATCCTCAGGCTTCACAGCCCTCAGTCTTCACAATCTCCCCCCATCCTCAGGCTTCACAGCCCTCAGACTTTACAGTCCCCCATCTTCAGGCTTCACAGCCCTCAGTCTTCACAGTCTCCCCCCATCCTCAGGCTTCACTGCCCTCAGTCTTCACAGTCTCCCCCCGTCCTCAGGCTTCACAGCCCTCAGTCTTCACAGTCTCCCCCCATCCTCAGGCTTTACAGCCCTCAGTCTTCACAGTCTTCCCCCATCCTCAGGCTTCACTGCCCTCAGTCTTCACTGTCTCCCCCATCCTCAGGCTTCACAGCCCTCAGTCTTCACAGTCTCCCCCATCCACAGGCTTCACAGCCCCCCCATCCTCAGTTTGCGCAGTCTACCCCCCATCCTCGGTATGTACAGACCTTTTCATCCTCAGGCTTCACAGCCCTCAGTCTTCACAGTCTCTCCCCATCCTCAGGCTTCACAGCCCTCTGTCCTCACAGTCTCCCCCCATCCTCAGGCTTCACAGCCCTCAGTCTTCACAGGCTCCCCCCATCCTCAGACTTCACAGCCCTCAGTCTTCACAATCCCCCCATCCTCAGGCTTCACAGCCCTCAGTCTTCACAGGCTCCCCCCATCCTCAGGCTTCACAGCCCTCAGTCTTCACAGTCTCCCCCCATCCTCAGGCTTCATAGCCCTCAGTCTTCACAGTCTCCCCCCATCTTCAGGCTTCACAGCCCTCAGTCTTCACAGTCTCCCCCATCCTCAGGCTTCACAGCCCTCAGTCTTCACAGTCTCCCCCCATCCTCAGGCTTCATAGCCCTCAGTCTTCACAATCTCCCCCCATCCTCAGCCTTCACAGCCCTCAGTCTTCACAGTCTTCCCCATCCACAGCCTTCACAGCCCCCCCATCCTCAGTTTGTGCAGTCTACCCCCCATCCTCGGTATGAACAGACCTTCCCATCCTCAGACTTCACAGCCCTCAGTCTTCACAGTCTCCTCCCATCCTCAGGCTTCACAGCCCTCAGTCTTCACAGTCTCCTCCCATCCTCATGCTTCACAGCTCTTAGGCTTCACAATCTCCCCCTATCCTCAGGCTTCACAGCCCCCATTCTCGGTATGAACAGACCTTCCCATCCTAAGGCTTCACAGCCCCCCCTCCCTCCCCATGATAAGGGTCTGGTACTAGTGAATGGAATCCTTTGCTGCTTTATTTACAGACAGAAGTAAGTAACCAGGAACTGCCATTTCCCAGCGATACAAACAGAATTTTTTTTGTAAATGTCTATACTGGAGGTTTTACTCATTGCACAGATGTGCCCCTTCACAGGCTGGTTCTAAATATCCCCCAGGCTATTGAAACAAATTTAGCATTTTTAATAATTCACAAGCATTGCTAAAATCTCTGCCACCCCCAGAGGGAATGTAAACTTGTTTTTTTGGTACATGTTCCCAGCAGTGGCCAGCCACCCCCGCCATTTTGTTTGACAATCGCTTGTCTATTATTCTAGAAAATGGGCAGCAATGTTTTTAAAATTTGGCTCTCATTGACTTCAACAAGGTTCAGATTCAGCCCCTGAGATTTTGTCATCTTTGCCAAACCCACCTGAAATCAAACCCAGGTACATTTGTCTCATCTCTAGTCAACAGTGGCTGAGTTCCAAAGATCTATGCTCAGAGCAAAATAATAAAACCCATTGTGACATCACTGCTCTGCTTCCCCGTCTTGTCCAATCAGAGAGTGCGTTGAATTCATTGAGAAAATGCAAAGGTTTACCTGAATGGCGCTCATGTCTGGACCTTTAAGCAAGGGGCAATCATTGTAGAAGCATTCCACTTCCAGCTTCTAGGGGGAACATGGCACATAGCTCAACCATTCTTCACACCATAGAAATGCAGTCCGGGTGCCTTCCATGTGCTTTTCTGCATGTGCGTTTTTGATGCGTTCAAGTGCGTTTTTGATGCAGTCCAGTGCTTTTTTCCCCCCTCTTTTTTTCTTAGCCTTAAATAAGGACAAGTGTGTTTCAGTGAATTTTTGGTGCATTTAGGTGTGTTCCAGTGCATTTTTAGTGCATTTAGGTGTGTCCCAGTGCATTTTGAAGCGTTTTACAGCATTCCAGTACAGTCCAGTGCAGAAAATGCAGTATGTTCTATTTTTTTTCTGGAACTGGAACACACTGGAACTGCAAGCACTGGTGTGAACCATGCCATTGTAAACCATATACCCTACTTTTCACGCGTTTTTGATGCAGAGAAAAGCACACTGGATTTCATGGTGTGAACTGACCCAAACATGTTGCATTTTTCCTGCACTGGACTGGACTGGCACGCAGTAAAATGCATCAAAAACGCACTGAAATGCTCTGGAACGCATGAAAAACGCACTGGGCCCTAGTATAGTGGGGAAAAAAACAGGTAAAGAGAAGAAAAAAAGCACCTGGAATGCATCCTGAAATGAATAAAAAATGCACCAAAATTGCACTGCAGAAATGTGCATACAGAAAGGTGTCCAGAACTGATGTGTGTTTTCATGGTGTAAACCAACCCTGAGCCTAGGTTCACACTGATGCCATGCGGGAAATGATTACAGCGCTGGTTCCCGCATCGCTCCTCTCCCGCAGGAAGTTCAACACGGCCTTCTGCAAACCGCTGCGGGTGTCATTACATTGTTAATGATTCCCCCCCCCAGATCGGTTCACAGATCGCAGTGTGAACTATGAACGTGCACAGGAATTGGATGGCGTAGGTGAGAACGCCCAGGAGATCCGATTCTAGTGCGGGGAAAAACAAGTCCCTGCACTTCTTTCTGTGTGAATCTACAACTGCATGTCTGAACTCGCATCTCACAGACATCGCATGCGATCGGTACCGCAGGTGCGGCTGCGAATCATATGCAATGTCTGTGATGGCAGTAGTGTTGTTAGAGACATAATTCACCGTCTCAGACCGTCCTCGGACATGAAGGTAATATTTATTGCATATGCAAGAGAAATGAATTGCATTACATGTTCATGCTGTCATCGTCATTTCTGAAGAGAATACTGTGGTACATGTCTTTTTTTATAAGCCCTGGACACCCCCCTTTCCTGTCTTAAAACATGCCCAGTCTCATGTATTTTCAACTTTATTCTGGACACAACAGGAAAGGTGGAAGTGTCTGTTACAGACTTTATCTTCATCTAACAATGGTTACAGGATACTGACTTGAAAATTCCCCAAGCCAACACAAAAATACAGGATATATGCAAAACTGCAGATCTAAGCATATTATATTACTGAGCCTATATTATCACTATAGATTCTTTCTAAGCCATGATAAACAAAATGGCGTCTTTCATAACTGACATTTAAAGTATAATTTCTCTAACATCTCCCCCCTTTTATACTCATAATGTCAATAATTCAAATATCCACGTTTTTCATTTTACCAGGTATTATCATTTAGACAGATAAGTCCTTAGCGAGAGTTGTAAATTCATCATCAGGTTCCGAGTATAGTTCCGTGTCGCTCTGGAGGAGCATAGTTTTTGTTAAAGATGTGTCAGTCAGTCTTTGAAGAATTCCCCTAATACAGGGAATGCAGCAACATCCACACAATGTAAGAACTGCGGCTGCCATGACAATAGATATAAGCAAACTTTTTGCAAGATCACCCCATTTACCAAACCATTTTTCGAAAAGTCCTGTCAGGGGGTTCTCTACACCAGAGTTCTCAGCTAATTTTTCAGATAGCATTTGTAGGTCTTGTAAGGCCTTGGTGATACTTCCATCAGGTGCCGTATTGTTTGGAAAAAAAGAGCTGAACATTTTGCATACCCCGCCCCTTTCTGCCAGCAACATATCCAACGATATACGGTTCTGCCACGCTGTCAAAGAGGTGGCGTCCAATTGTGCTGCTATACATTTGATAGCATCTCTGGTGTAATTCACAAACCTCTGCTGGTTGTAGTAGATGTAGTTTATCCAGTCAACGTTCTTGTTGGGCTGGACTCATATGAAAAGTGAGGTGAGTTCTGCTGTTATTTGATTCTGCGCTTTAATTTCATCTGGAACTCCTCGTGGAACACCTATTTCGTCTATATACACTCGATTGTCAAATGATCCTTGTGGTGTTTCTCGCTTAATTCGTTTAAAAAAGTATTTACCTGGTAGTTTCATTGATTTATCACTCATAGGAACTATATAAAAGGGAAGCAGCAATCGGGTAAGGGCACAACTACTCTCCCATCTAGATGGTAGTCTGGGCCTTAGTCTCTTATCTCCACACAGACACCAAACATCAGCCAATTGCTGTTTTTGTTCCTGAAACCATTTTAGTTGGTACTTAATGTCTGTAGTATTCAGGGGATAGGGTGCCAACATTTGTACCATTTGTACCATTACTGTCAATGTTAGAGAAAAAAGTAAAATTTCCTGGTAATGCTTGTACTGATGGGGGTATACTTTGCATTTTAGTCTTAGGGTAGCTCTTTTTCTCATTTACACATTCTGACCCAGTAATATTTTAGGAAAACATTCTTATTATACAAGTCAAGTCTATTTCCTCTTTAGGGAGAGGAACGGTGGCTAGTTGTGGAATATAATAAGGTTTACAATACAACATTTCATACGGTGTTAGTCCTTTAGCAGTAGGGGTAATTCTTATACTTAACAATGCCTTTGGCAAACACTGAACCCATTTTTTTTTGTTTGTTTCCTCCAACAATTTTCATAGTTTACTCTTTAAGGTACCATTGTGTCTCTCCACTGTGCCCACAGATTGTGAGTGGAAGACACAGTGGTTTTTTAGGTCAATATTGTACCATTTACCATTTTGTTGTATTGTTCGGTTTACAAAATGGGAGCCGTTGTCACTGTAAATCACAGAGGGGATCCCATGAAGTGGAATCACCTCTTTGATTAGTACTTTGGCTACTGACTGCCCATCTGGGTGTGTCATAGGAAAAGCTTCCACCCACAATAACAACAATAATCATAAAATCCATGCATATCGTGTGAAAGGGATAAGAGGGTTGTGGGAAATGACCCCTTAAGGGTCTTAGGGCACCTTTAGCATGGTATCTGTTACAAAGCGGACATGTGAGGCAAAAATTTCTAGAGTCGTTCGTAAACCCATATGTTGTGGACACCTTGTTGATCACCTATACCATCCCTTCTTTTGAGATATGGGCTTGCCCATGGCTCAATAACGCAGCATCTAAACAGTGATGTAGGTAAGATGGGTTTACCTTCTGTACTTATGTATATACCGTTGACCAGCGTTGCCCCTTTAGATAACCACTTTTGTTTTTCACCTGCCGGTGATGTTTTCTGCATTTCTGATAACCATATTTTATCAATAGCTTTCCGTACCTCATCATTTTCTTGGGGACCTGTATAGTATATGTGTGTTTTTTTGCGGTCCTGTAGCAGCTTCCCTTGCGGTCTTGTCTGTTAGTGCATTCCCTAGAGTAATTGGATCTGTTCCCTTTCTGTGTGCTGTACATTTACAAATAGCCACTTATGTTGGTTTCTGTACATTTTCTAGAAAGGCAAGGATAAGATCTCTATGTGAGATTGGTTTACCTGTGGACGTAATCATACCCCTATTTTTTCATTGCTGGGCAAATATGTGTATAGTAGAACAAGCGTATTGGTTGTCTGTATAAATATTTATTTTCTTCCCTTTCCCTAGACTACAGGCCCTGGATAGGGCAATAATTTCAGCTTGTTGTGTAGAGTAGGAACTGGGAAAGGAGTCTGGCTTCAATGACCTGGTCATGTGTTACTATAGCATATGCCGTTTGATTTACCCCTTTATCGTCCTTTTTACAAGACCCATCAACACAAAAGGTAATGTCAGCATCTAGAAAGGGAACATCAGTGAGATCCTTCCTTACAATCTACAGTCTGATAAAAGGTTTTACTGTAATTGGGAAGGCCAAGCACAGAGGAACCCACAATGAGGCGCTTTACCTTCATGAATGCATCCTCTGCTTGTACATTCCACTAAATGGAATCTTTTGCAGACATTAGTAAACCATAGATGAGATCAGAAAGAGGCGCCACCTCCGTAGCATAATTTGCTATCCATGCTCTACAGACATTTGCCATGCCAAGAAATGACATCTGTGACAGACCTAGCCAGGAGAGAGACTTTTGGAGGGGACTGTATGCTAGCCTCTTGCCGATCAATCGTGGGCCCTGGCATTTGGGGGAACGGTGTTCTTTGTGAGCTGTATGCCTGGGACCCTTGAGGTGGTATTACTGTGGATTCGGGTCCTGGTTCCCCAGGACACACAGACTCTGGGGACCCTGGATTTGCCATATTGGAATAGTGACTGATTCATACCGTTGGGATTCCTACTGTTAAGTGCTAATGTCATCAATTCCAGCTACCTGTCTGTTGTCTGCTAAAATGTGTATTGTAAATAAGTCTCTAGTATGGGATCTAAGAGTCATAAGATCCCCATTGTTGTTTGTGTTTAATTAACTCTGCTATTGTGATAATGTTGATTGGATTTTCTGAACTACAAGATGGCCAGTCTGGCCTAAAAGTCATGTCTGAGTCATCTAGGCTGTCTAAAGTGATTAGTTAATTAGCTCATGTTAATTAGGTTAATTAGGTTACAGCTGTATTGTTAGAGTAATATGAACAGGTCTGCACCTACTCTTTTAGTGTATAAAAGAGTCTGTATTTTGCAATAAAGGAGAGTCCTGGTTGAACTTACATACAGCCTGCCTGGTGTTTGTTCTGAGGTATCACAACTGGGTTAGAATGGCACATAGCTGTAGTTCTAATCCCGGAGCATCGGATGACCGAACAATCACATGCGATCTGCAATCTGATGCTATAGCTGCAGAGGAGTGTTGGGAGAGTGGAACCGAGCGAGCAAGGGGCTAGTTACAACATAATTTCTTTTTTGGTATGTGGTTTGGGGACTTGAAGGATGGCCTCTTTTCGGATCCCATGCAAAAGTCTACCTTCTTGAGATAAAATGTAACCCAGGTATTTCACCTTTTCTTTCCACAGTTGTAATTTGTCTTTGCTGACCTTCTGACCTTGGTCTGCGAGAAAATGCATCAGAACCATGGTAATTTTACATACATTACTACCAGAATGTCATCCACATACAAGAGAGTTTAACTCCCACTGGGAGGTACAAACCGAGACAAATTATTGGACATTCTTTGTGAGAAATTAGTTGAACTTTCACAATATCCCTGGGATAACCTAGTGTATGTGTACTTTTTTTTTTTCTCGTGTACATAAATGCAAACCAGAACTGACTGTCTTTGTGTAAGGGAATGGAAAAGAAGCATTACTGTTATCGATAACAGAAAATACCTTGTTCTCTGGGTAGAGCTCGTTCAGGAGGACATGCGTGTCTGGGACCACAGGGGCCCTCGGTAATATGGCCCTATTGGCTGCCTGTAAATCCTGCACGAGTCTCCACCCATCTTTCCTTCCCTTATGCTTCCTATACCTCTGAATCCATCTGGATTTTAGTTTCTCATCTGTCAGTTGGACCCAGTTTGTGATAAGTTCTCCTAACTCATGCCATGATACCTTGGGGTTCTGGGTGACCGAAACACAAGGACAGTATCCTGCCTGTATATTTGCAGAATAGGCTGTGGTAGGAGACAATTAGCCACGCTATTTCCTTCCTTATCACAGTCCAGGCTTTTTGAGAACACTTCAGTTTTAATGAGACTGATTAACTGTTTCTCATAGGACTTATCAGGCCCAGAGGTCTTTCTGTAGTACATGGTGCAATAGAGGTTTGTCTGGACCTTATACCTTTTCCTCACAGACTCTTCGTCAATTATTTTTGCCAGGGTTTTGGGTATATTTAATCCCTCAGTTTGCAAATTCCAGGCTGTACCAGTATCAGGGCTCATTATCCACGGCTGTGATTTGTTTTTCACACAGCCGATGGGCTTTGAGACCTCCCTCCACTGGTACGACAGAAATATCAAGAGCGTGCAACATGTCTCTACCCAACAAATTAACAGGATATTTAGTAAAAATTACAATTTTACACTGAGCCTTTTTACCTATCTGTGGATCTTCCACAGTAAGGCCTTCAGACATGACCTCCTGGTGCATCAACCCATTTTGCAGATTTTACATATACTACACCTTTTTCTTTACTTTTTTCATATCCAGCGGGTGCATTAGGGTCCTACAAGCCCCAGTATGACAGAGAAATGTTAGCCATCTACCCTTCACAACCAAGATTATTTCTGACTTGACTTTAGCATGCAAACAAGTTTCCACAGTGCATACATCCAAAATTTCAGATTCTTTCTCATCATTTTCTTCTGTATCTCTCTCTCTCTGCAGAAATACCAACATCTTCTAGTCATGCTTCTTCCTCTCTGTTTGACCTACATTCTTTTGACAAATGCCCTCTTTTACCTCACAGGAAACACTCCCCTCTCTTCTTTTTCCCCTCATAGTCCTGAATGCAGGGCCTTGTTCAGGTGTTTCCCATCCTTCTGTTCTCCTTCTCAATGACATACACATCATTATCTTCACCTACCATAAGCACTTTCCCTTTCTTTACTCTCTTTTTCGATTGGAAGCCGCTCAGCATGCCTCGCATACTCAATCAGCTCCTGAAGTCTGCAAATCCTATGGTTGATCATTAGGGATGAGCTTCGAGTTCGAGTCGAACTCATGTTCGACTCGAACATTGGCTGTTCGCAAGTTTGCCGAACAGCGAACAATTTGGGGTGTTCGCGGCAAATTCGAATGCCGCGGAACACCCTTTAAAAGTCTATGGGAGAAATCAAAAGTGATAATTTTAAAGGCTTATATGCAAGTTATTGTCAAAAAAGTGTCTGGGGACCTGGGTCCTGCCCCAGGGGACATGGATCAATGCAAAAAAAAGGTTTTAAAAATGGCCGTTTTTTCAGGAGCAGTGATTTTAATAATGCCTAAAGTCAAACAATAAAAGTGTAAAATCCCTTTAAATTTCGTACCTGGGGGGTGTCTATAGTATTCCTGTAAAGGGGCGCATGTTTCCCGTGTTTAAAACTGTCTGACAGCAAAATGACATTTCGAAGGAAAAAAAGCCATTTAAAACTACCCGCGGCTATTGCATTGCCGACAATACACATAGAAGTTCATTGATAAAAACGGCATGGGAATTCCCCACAGGGCAACCCCGAACCAAAATTAAAAAAAAAAAAAATGATGTGGGAGACCCCCTAAATTCCATACCAGGCCCTTTAGGTCTGGTATGGATATTAAGGGGAACCCCAGCCAAAATTTTTTAAAAAAATGACGTGGGGTTCCCCCTATATTCCATACCAGACCCTTCAGGTCTGGTATGGATTTTAAGGGGAACCCCGCGCCAAAAAAAAAAAATGGCGTGGGGTCCCCCAAAAATCCATACCAGACCCTTATCCGAGTACGCAACCTGGCAGGCCGCAGGAAAAGAGGGGGGACGAGAGTGCGGCCCCCCCTCCTGAACCGTACCAGGCCACATGCCCTCAACATTGGGAGGGTGCTTTGGGGTAGCCCCCCAAAACACCTTGTCCCCATGTTGATGAGGACAAGGGCCTCATCCCCACAACCCTGGCCGGTGGTTGTGGGAGTCTGCAGGCGGGGGGCTTATCGGAATCTGGAAGCCCCCTTTAACAAGGGGACCCGCAGATCCCGGCCCCCCCTGTGTGAAATGGTAAGGGGGTACTTACCCCTACCATTTCACTAAAAAACTGTCAAAAATGTTAAAAATGACAAGAGACAGTTTTTGACAATTCCTTTATTTAAATGCTTCTTCTTTCTTCCTTCATCTTCTTCTGGTTCTTCTGGCTCTTCTGGTTCTTCCTCCCGCGTTCTCGTCCAGCATCTCCTCCGCGGCGTCTTCTATCTTGTTCTCCTTGGGCCGCTCCGCACCCATGGCATGAGGGGAGGCTCCCGCTCTTCTCTTCATCTTCTTCTTCATCCTCTTCTCTTCTTTCTTCTTCTCTTCTTCATTTTCTTCTCCGGGCCGCTCCTCACCCATGCTGGCATGGAGGGAGGCCCCCGCTGTGTGGCGGCGTCTCTTCATCTGACGGTTCCTAAATAACGGGGGGTGGGGCCACCCGGTGACCCCGCCCCCTCTGACGCATGGGACATGACGGGACTTCCCTGTGGCATTCCCTGTGATGTCACAGGGAAGTCCCTGTCAAGTCGCGCGGGGTCACCGGGTGGCCCCACCCCCCGTTATTTAAGAGCCGTCAGGCGAAGAGACGCCATCACACAGCGGGAGCCTCCCTCCATGCCAGCATGGCTGAGGAGCGGCCCGGAGAAGAAAATGAAGAAGAGAAGAAGAAAGAAGAGAAGAGGATGAAGAAGAAGATGAAGAGAAGAGCGGGAGCCTCCCCTCATGCCATGGGTGCGGAGCGGCCCGAGGAGAAGAAGATAGAAGACGCCGCGGAGGAAATGCTGGACGAGAACGCCGGAGGAAGAACCAGAAGAGCCAGAAGAACCAGAAGAAGATGAAGGAAGAAAGAAGAAAGAAGAAGCATTTAAATAAAGGAATTGTCAAAAACTGTCTCTTGTCATTTTTAACATTTTTGACAGTTTTTTAGTGAAATGGTAGGGGTAAGTACCCCCTTACCATTTCACACGGGGGGGGCCGGGATCTGCGGGTCCCCTTGTTAAAGGGGGCTTCCAGATTCCGATAAGCCCCCCGCCCGCAGACCCCCACAACCACCGGCCAGGGTTGTGGGGATGAGGCCCTTGTCCTCATCAACATGGGGACAAGGTGTTTTGGGGGGCTACCCCAAAGCACCCTCCCAATGTTGAGGGCATGTGGCCTGGTACGGTTCAGGAGGGGGGGCGCACTCTCGTCCCCCCCTCTTTTCCTGCGGCCTGCCAAGTTGTGTGCTCGGATAAGGGTCTGGTATGGAATTTAGGGGGAACCCCACGTCATTTTTTTTTTAAATTTTGGCCGGGGTTCCCCTTAATATCCATACCAGACCTGAAGGGCCTGGTATGGAATGTAGGGGGTCTCCCACGTCATTTTTTTTTTTAAATTTTGGTTCGGGGTTGCCCTGTGGGGAATTCCCATGCCGTTTTTATCAATGAACTTCTATGTGTATTGCAATGCAATAGCCGCGGGTAGTTTTAAATGGCTTTTTTTCCTTCGAAATGTCATTTTGCTGTCAGACTGTTCTAAACACAGGAAACATGCGCCCCTTTACAGGCATACTATAGACACCCCCCAGCTACGAAATTTAAAGGGATATTACACTTTTATTGTTTGACTTTAGGCATTATTAAAATCACTGCTCCTGAAAAAACGGCCGTTTTTAAAACTTTTTTTTGCATTGATCCTTGTCCCCTGGGGCAGGACCCAGGTCCCCAAACACTTTTTATGACAATAACTTGCATATAAGCCTTTAAAATTAGCACTTTTAAATATTAATGTTCGTGTCCCATAGACTTTAACGGTGTTCGCGTGTTCGAGCAAACTTTTTTCCTGTTCGCATGTTCTGGTGCGAACCGAACAGGGGGGTGTTCGGCTCATCCCTATTGATCATGTGTTTGGTAACAAACTTGATATAGGAGGAAGCAGCCCCTTCAATATTGCATCCTTTAGCTGTTGCTCATATGGGCTATCGTTTACTTGATTTACTGGGACTTTTATTCCTGAGTGATTATTGAAAATCTCCCTCATCCTAACAATGAAATTGTCCACTGTTTCCTCTTCTCCTTGCACACACTGATTTATAATGGACCAGTCGGCTTGACGTATCCATCTATTCTCTATCCTTGCTATAAGAGCATTTCTCCTGTTTTCGAGTGCTGCATCATTATGAGGCAACACCCCTCCCTGGTTGTTTAATCCACTCCAGTCTCCCACTACATGATGCCAGTCGGGACCCAGGATCTGTCTGATGACCTGCTCTATTTCCCTCCCATTAAGATGATAGTTAGCAATCATTCCCATGATACCATCCCTGATTTGAGCTATGTTGACCTTGGGATGTGGTACCCCTTCAGTAGTTTTTTTAACATCCTCGGGGGTCCAGGCGCGATATACCATCATAGTGTTAGGGACTACTATACCACCTACATTTTGTCCTGCCCTAGGGTTGGGAATTTCAATTAGTGGAAATTCTTCCTCTCCACATTCTGTTTGTTCCCCAGCTGAGGGGGATATCAATTTGTTCACCAGGTCCCCGAAAAATTTTGTAACAGTTGCTGTAAAGGGGGTCCCTTGTGGACTCCTCTGGACAGCAAGAGCCATCTTGAGAGGGGGTTTTAGCTGCAGCCATAGGAGAATCGGTTGCATCTGTGGGTGACCCAGGTGACCACGGGGAACAACGAACAGTGGAGAGTCAGGTTGCATAGTAAAAGGTTATTCGTCGATAGTCAGGGGGTCAGTAGGAGTGGCTTATTGAATGCCTCTGTCCCATACGGTAGTGGGGACTCCAGGTCTGCGATAGGATATAGGGAATTGGGAGCGGGTGTTGAAATCGGAAGGGGGGAGCATCGACTGTCAGTGAGGTTGGATAGTTCTCCAAAGTATGTGCGGGGGCTGTCGGGTGCATTTAGTTTGTTACGTTTTGTTCAGTCAATACTTGCTGAACTAAACTTCAGAGGACGGTCATATTATTGTCCTCCTCTTTGTTCAAAAACATAGTCTTTTTATAGTTTTCTGAAATTAACCTATGGTTAGCCTCCTCAAGCCATTTCTTTGCCTGGGGAAGGCCTAATTTCTTCTGTTTTCTTATTTTCATGCCGGCATCATTTTTAAAGTGGGGTTCCACCCAAAAAAAAAAGACTACATGAAAAATTAAAAAAAAAATACAAAAAAATTTGGATTTTTTTTGTACTTACCTCTAAATGCCTGTTGCTAGGTGGTCCCTCGTAGTCTGCCTCTTCCAGTGCCTGGGCTCCTGACATCACTTCCCCCTCGGCACAGGAAGGGCTCAGCTCTGCTCCCTCCCTCCTGTCAATCATCTGGGACCCATTACAGGTCCCAGGTGACTGAGCATCCAATCACGGCGCTCGGCGCCGCTCGCGCATGCGCAGTGGGTGCCAGGCTGTGAAGCCACAGCCCGGCGCCCACAGTTGCAATGCCGGCGCTGCTGAACGGAGGGGGAGAGGAGCGGGGATTCGATCCCCCGCATCGCTGGAACCTGGGACAGGTAAGTGTCAAATTAAAAGTCAGCAGCTGCAGTATTTGTAGCTGCTGACTTTTAATTTTTTTTTTTACTGGACCTCGGGTGGAACTCCTCTTTAAGCTTTCTACACAGTATTACACAACAATCTTTATTTAAAAACGCATAAAAATCATACTTTGTTTTCCACATCTTAAGAAATTTCACATTCTCTTTATCTAGACTACACATATACTTAGCATCTTCATTCATACCAACAGATTTTCCATGGATCATACCTATTTTGTTTATCGTGCACACGGAGCTCTTTTTTTGTTAATGTCTTCTCACAATGACACAACACACGCACACAGTATCTTATCACTTGCAGTCACTCACAGACTTTCTAGTTGTAATATATCACTTCTAGATTACTGATCTTGTGTATTGCTAAAACACTGGTGTCTTAGAGAATTACAGAATTAGAAGGAGACTGAGTTTTGTTGACTGTTCTTTCATCATTACTTCACTAACTTGTAGAGAGCATTTACAGAATTACAAGGAGACTAGGTTCTCCCGACTGTTCTTTCATCCTATCAAAACATTTAATATTTCAGGCATTGATCCAAGGGTATTTATGTGCCTGCTCAGGATTAATACAACATATGAGGCTGGCATGAACACTGCGGGTCCGCCAAATGTCCTCTGTTTGTTACCTGGAAATCTATCAGGCCACACCCTTGTATCAACGGGGGGTTCTTTAGGTTTTTTTATCTGGGAGTATTTTTGATCCAAGGGTATTTATATGCCTGGAAATCTATCAGGCCACACCCTTGTATCAAGAGGGGGTTCTTTAGGTTTTGATCTAGGAGTATTTATGTGTCCCCACGGGAAGTTTACAAGGCTGTCAAACCGACAAATTTCCTTTATCTGCACCCGGATATTAGTATGGGACCATACCCCTATATCAAATGACAATTAACCCGGAGAAACAAACAAGAACCCACAAGAGAGAGAACACCCGCAGTGCTCGACTGCCGCCAGGTCGCCCTGAGCGCATCTTCCCAAAATGCGGGCTAGTCACTAGGTCTGCCCATCCAGGATGGCCACAGACGTATCTATATGGGTAATACGTGACCACTTATTTCCCCTCAACAAGAGTAAAGCAGGTAGGACAGAAACAGATAAACATTCAATCAATCTCTATATTGTATGTATGTATTCAAATCCCTTATTCATCAAATTCCTAATCAAGTCTAACACAAAAGGTTACTAATAAAATAAAAATAAAAATCTTACCTTGTCCCGAGAGCGGTCTCTTGTGCTGATCCAATAAGTTGCTGCCCGGGAAGCACTAGTTCAGCGGACCGGCCTCTCTTTAACGTCTAATTTAAGACGGAGGACTTACAGTTTTTCCGTACGGTCATCGCTCACTGAGTTGATCCAGTGCGTCTCAGGAACTTGGACTTCTGGCTCTTCGAAGGACCAAATTGTTATGGAAATAAATCACCATCTCAGACCATCCTCGGGAATCAAGATAATATTTATTGCATATGCAAGAGAAATGAATTGCATAACATGTTCATGCAGTCATCGGTCATTTCTGAAGAGAATACTGTGGTACATGTTTTTTTTATAGCCCCTGGACACCCCCCTTTCCTGTTTTAAAAATGCCCAGTCTTATGTATTTCATCTTTATTCTGAACACAACAGGAAAGGTGGAAGTGTCTGTTACATACTTTCTTATCTACATTCACAATGGTTACAGGATACTGACTTGGAAAACTCCCCAAGCCAACACAAAAATACAGGATGTATTCAAATAATGCAAGTCTAAGCATCTTATCACTAAGCTAAATAATGCTGAGTCTAAGCATATTATCACTAATCTATATTATATCTAGGCATGATAAACAAAATTGTGTTTTTCATAACTGACATTTAAAGTATAATTTCTCTAACAGCATCTGATGGGGGGCTGCGCTGATAAACAATCTGTGCATACCCCCTGTCAGGAGAACCGCTGATCGGCTCTACTCACGTCTGTCAGATGTGAGTGAGGAAAATCCGATCAACGGCTCTTCCTATTTACATCGTGATCAGCCGTGATTGGACATGGCTGAGCCTCTGCCGGAGGCTCTTTACTGAGATCGGTGTAGCGGTGTGTCAGACTGACACACCGCACCACCTATCACCACGATGCATGCCCCCCCCGGAACGCGCCGGCATGTTATCCTGCTGGACGTCATATGACACCCAGTCAGGATAACTGAACCACCGCTCGGCCGTCATTCTGCTATAGGCCGGGCGGGAAGTGGTTAAAAAAGATTGTTTTTAAAAAATGTTTTTCATTGATGTCCCCCAGGGCAGTACCTGAACACCTATACCCTCTTTATGGCCAATTACTTCCATACAAGCATTTGAAATGGGGGCTTTTGATTTTTGCAGTTCGGGTCCCATAAACTTCAATGGGGTTTGCCGTTCGGGTCCAAACTTTTGTGATGTTTGAAAGTTTTGACGTGAACCGAACAAGAGGGTGTTCAGCCCATCACTAGTGACTACACGTAATGCTCTGCAGTGGGATGGGTGACACGTAATGCTCTGCAGTGGGATGGGTGACACATAATGCTCTGCAGTGGGATGGGTGACACATAATACTCTGCAGTGGGCTGGGTGACATGTAATGCTCTGCAGTGTGTTGGGTGACATGTAATGCTCTGCAGTGGGATGGGTGACATGTAATGCTCTGCAGTGGGTTGGGTGACACGTAATGCTCTGCAGTGTGTTGGGTGACATGTAATGCTCTGCAGTGGGATGGGTGACTCGTAATGCTCTGCAGTGGGATGGGTGACACGTAATGCTCTGCAGTGGGATGGGTGACAAGTAAAGCTCTGCAGTGGGATAGGTGACATGTAATGCTCTGCAGTGGGATGAGTGACACGTAATGCTCTGCAATGGGATTGGTGACATATAATGCTCTGCAGTGTGATGGGTGACATGTAATACCCTGCAGTGGGATGGGTGACACATAATGCTCTGCAGTGGGATTGGTGACACGTAATACTCTGCAGTGGGATAGGTGACATGTAATGCTCTGCAGTGGGATGGGTGACATGTAATACTCTGCAGTGATTTGGGTGACATGTAATGCTGTGTAGTGGGATGGGTGACATGTAATATACTGCAGTGGGATGGGTGACACGTAATGCTCTGCAGTGGGATGGGTGACATGTAATGCTGTGTAGTGGGATGGGTGACATGTAATATACTGCAGTGGGATGGGTGACACGTAATGCTCTGCAGTGGGATGGGTGACATGTAATGCTCTGCAGTGGAAAGGGTGACACGTAATGCTCTGCAGTGGGATGGGTGACACATAATGCTCTGCAGTGGGATGGGTGACATGTAATACCCTGCAGTGGGATGGATGACACATAATGCTTTGTAGTGGGATGGGTGACATGTAATGCTCTGCAGTTGGATGGGTGACACGTAATGCCCCGTACACACGGTCGGATTTTCAGATGGAAAATATGTGATAGGACCTTGTTGTCGGAAATCCCGACCGTGTGTAGGCTCCATCACACATTTTCCATCGGATTTTCCGACCCACAAAGTTTGAGAGCAGGATATAAAATTTTCCGACATCAAAATCCGTTGTCGGAAATTCCGATCGTGTGTACACAAATCCGACGGACAAAGTGCCACGCATGCTCAGAATAAATAAAGAGATGAAAGCTATTGGCCACTGCCCCGTTTATAGTCCCGACGTACGTGTTTTACATCACCGCGTTTAGAACGATTGGATTTTCCGACAACTTTGTGTGACCGTGTGTATGCTAGACAAGTTTGAGCCAACATCCGTCGGAAAAAATCCTAGGATTTTGTTGTCGGAATGTCCGAACAAAGTCCGACCGTGTGTCCGGGGCATTATACTCTGCAGTGGGATGGGTGACAGGCAGTGGCGGCCCGTCCATAGGGGCGCCTGGGCGCTGCCCCCCTCCAGGCAGTCTCGAAAAAAAATGTCAAAAAAATTTTTATTTTTTTAAAGCTGGCCCTTTAAAAAAAAAAAATACACAAAAAGGTACCTAAGTGCGGATACCGGATACAGTGCAACGCCAGACACAGTGCACTTATGGGAAGCGCCACGTCTATGCAATCATGAGATTGCAAATGTGGCGCTTCATTTGCGGGTATTTAGCCTGCCTTGCAGCGCTTACTGAAGCGCCGAGTACCTTCCGCCCGGCACTAGTATCTATTACTATGGCCGGGCGGTTTGATTGACATCTGAGTATGATGTCACTTCCTGTTTCTCTCCAATTGCACCCAGGAGAGAGAAGCAGGAAGTATGAGAACAATGGAGCTCTCCATGAGACACCGCTGGAGAGGACAACACACAGCAAGGTAAGTAACCGGGGGAGGGGGGTTTGATGGTGACACACGCTGCAATTTGGTGGTGACACATGCTGCTGCAATTTGGTGGTGACACATGCTGCTGCAATTTGGTGGTGACACATGCTGCTGCAATTTGGTGGTGACACATGCTGCTGCAATTTGGTGACACATGCTGCTGCATTTGGTGGGACACAGGCTGCATTTTATGTGACACATGCTCTATGTAGGGAGGGACTCCGCTGGGGACACCTGATGGCATCTGGTGACTGGGGACGTGGCTAGTGACATGCTCAGGGCTCCCACTGATTCTGCATTACGGTGAGTTGAATGATTTAATTTTATATTACAATGTAATAATAGAAATAATGCGCTTCAATCACCCTGACACCATAACAACCATGGTGCTGGGATGATTGAAGTGCTAACACCAGGTGTTTAGAGTATCTTTATCTGCTGATTGTTAAACTTTCTAGAATACACATATTTCTATTAAAATATATTATTATTCCCGCACTATCAGGTATGTAGCAAACCGGACTAGTGGGAAAAGCTGCCTGCACCGAATCAGGTACGAACCGGACCCTCTGGGTGAAAAGTGGTATAGGTAGGTGGTGCTGCGCTAATCCTAAGTGAAATGGCTAAAAAATATATTGTATTCTGTGGCGTGTATTGTAATGTGCGCCAAAGGGTATTCAACTATAGTGATTAATTGCTCAGCCGTGTGGGACTATTCACACACACAGCAACGGGCCATAATAGTGAAAAATAATACTCATCAGTAGTAAAGTAATAAATAAATCTCACCAAATACAGATAAATAAATAACAGCAATGTGAAAGTGTCAGCTACTAATAAAGTGCATAACGCAATAAATAAGTGAATTACAATGTCTAACAAACATGCAACACATAAGGTGACTATGTGCAGCAGTGCAGCCAGGAAATGCAGCAAAAAAAAATGTCCAAACAATCAGAGTGCTTCAGCACAAAATCCTTCCTTCATAAAGTGACAGCAGCGTCCTATCATGCATCAGTTGCAGTGTAGTGCTCAGATAAATCACATAGTGCACATCTTCGTGTTCAAACACACAAGTGGGTAATGGCCCCTTACCTTAGGGTAATAGGGCAAGCGCATATGACCAAACTTGGGGGTGCCATCCTTAGGGTTCCAGCGCTATCCTCACGATCCTAGTCCTGGGGCATGGTTCCCTCAGATGTTTTTTAGGGGGAGTGTGGAAATAAAAAAAGGAGGATCCCAGATAGTGTAATAAAGTTTTGCTAAACAGCGGCTTTTATTAGGTAAAAATAGGGTACTCACATGAAGGACAATAAAAAACTTTTTTTTATTTCCACACTCCCCCCTTAAAAAAACATCTGAGGGAACCATGCCCTGGGACTAGGATCGTGAGGATAGCGCTGGAACCCTAAGGACGGCACCCCCAAGTTTGGTCATATGCGCTTGCCCTATTACCCTAAGATAAGGGGCCATTACCCACTTGTGTGTTTGAAAACGAAGATGTGCACTATGTGATTTATCTGAGCACTACACTGCAACTGATGCATGATAGGACGCTGCTGTCACGTTATGAAGGAAGGATTTTGTGCTGAAGCACTCTCATTGTTTGGACATTTTTTTGCTGCATTTCCTGGCTGCACTGCTGACACTTTCACATTGCTGTTATTTATTTATATGTATTTGGTGAGATTTATTTATTATTTTACTACTGATGAGTATTATTTTTCACTATTATGGCCTGTTGCTGTGTGAGTGAATAGTCCCACACGGCTGAGCTATTAATCACTATAGTTGAATACCTTTTGGCACACATTACAATACACGCCACAGAATACAATATATTTTTTAGCCATTTCACTTAGGATTAGCGCAGCACCACCTACCTATACCACATATTTCTATTGTTGTGTAGGATCTGGGCCTGTTGTCCCTCCATCCCTCTCTCCCTCTCCCTCCATCCCTCGTTCATCTCAGAGACTAACCACACCACCTTAGAGCCACGCCCACTATTTAGCTGAAACCACTCCAATTTTGACCAAGTGGGAGGGGTCAAAAAAGAAGGGCGGGGCCTGGCGTCCCCCTATCCTAAAACTTCACCAGCCGCCACTGGTGACAAGTAATACTCTGCAGTGGGATGGGTGGCACGTAATGCTCTGCAGTGTGTTGGGTAACATGTAATGCTCTGCAGTGGGATGGGTGACATGTAATGCTCTGCAGTGGGATGGGTGACACATAATGCTCTGCAGTGGGATGGGTGACATATAATGCTCTGCAGTGTGTTGGGTGACATGTAATGCTCTGCAGTGGGATGGGTGACACGTAATGCTCTGCAGTGTGTTGGGTGGCATGTAATGCTCTGCAGTGTGTTGGGTGACACGTAATGCTCTGCAGTGTGTTGGGTGACATGTAATGCTCTGCAGTGGGATGGGTGACACATAATACTCTGCAGTGAGATTGGTGACACGTAATGTTCTGCAGTGTGTTGGGTGACATGCAATGCTCTGGAGTGGGATGGTGACACGTAATGTGCTGCAGTGGGATAGGTGACATGTAATGCTCTGCAGTGTGTTGGGTGACATGTAATGCTCTGCAGTGTGCTGGGTGACATGTAATGCTCTGCAGTGGGATGTGTGACACGTAATACTCTGCAGGGGATGGGTGACAAGTAATGCTCTGCAGTGGGATGGGTGACACGTAATGCTCTGCAGTGGGATGGGTGACATGTAATGCTCTGCAGTGGGATGGGTGACATGTAATGCTCTGCAGTGTGTTGGGTGACACATAATGCTCTGTAGTGGAATGGGTGACAGGTAATGCTCTGCAGTGGGATGGGTGACACGTAATGCTCTGCAGTGGGATGGGTGGCAAGTAATGCTCTGCAGTGGGATGGGTGACACGTAATGTTCTGCAGTGGGATGGGTGACACGTAATGCTCTGCAGTGGGATGGGTGACATGTAATGCTCTGCAGCGGGATGGGTGACACATACTGCTCGGCAGCGGGATGGGTGACACGTAATGCTCTGTAGTGGAATGGATGACAGGTAATGCTCTGCAGTGGGATGGGTGACACGTAATGCTCTGCAGGGGATGGGTGACAAGTAATGCTCTGCAGTGGGATGGGTGACACATAATGTTCTGCAGTGGGATGGGTGACATGTAATGCTCTGCAGTGGGATGGGTGACACGTAATGCTCTGCAGCGGGATGGGTGACACGTAATACTCTGTAGTGGAATGGGTGACAGGTAATGCTCTGCAGTGGGATGAGTGACATGTAATGCTCTGCAGTGGAATGGGTGAAACATAATGCTCTGCAGTGGGATGAGTGACCTGTAATGCTCTGCAGTGGGATGGGTGACATTTAATACTCTGCAGTGGGATGGCTGACACGTAATGCTCTGCAGTGTGATGGGTGACACGTAATGCTCTGCAGTGGGATGGGTGACATGTAATGCTCTGCAGTGGGATGTGTGACACGTAATGCTCTGCAGTGGGATGGGTGACATGTAATGTTCTGCAGTGGGATGGGTGACACGTAATGCTCTGCAGTGGGATGGGTGACACATAATGCTCTGCAGTGGGATGGGTGACATGTAATGCTCTGCAGTAGGATGGGTGACATGTAATATGCTGCAGGGAGATGGGTGACACATAATGCGATTGAGTGGGATGGGTGACACGTAATGCTCTGCAGTGGTATGGGTGACACGTAATGCTCTGCAGTGGGATGGGTGACAGGTAATGTTCTGCAGTGGGATGGGTGACACGTAATGTTCTGCAGTGGTATGGGTGACATGTAATGCTCTGCAGTGGGATGGGTGAAACATAATGCTCTGCAGTGGGATGAGTGACCTGTAATGCTCTGCAGTGGGATGGGTGACATTTAATACTCTGCAGTGGGATGGCTGACACGTAATGCTCTGCAGTAGGATGGGTGACATGTAATGCTCTGCAGTGGGATGAGTGACATGTAATGCTCTGCAGTGGGATGGGTGAAACATAATGCTCTGCAGTGGGATGAGTGACCTGTATTGCTCTGCAGTGGGATGGGTGACATTTAATACTCTGCAGTGGGATGGGTGACACCTAATGCTCTACAGTGGGATAGGTGACACGTAATGCTCTGCAGTGAGATGGGTGACACGTAATACTCTGCAGTGGGATGGGTGACACGTAATGCTCTGCAGTGGGATGGGTGACACGTAATGCTCTGCAGTGGGATGGGTGACACATAATGCTCTGAGGGGTGACACAGAATCTTCCTGGGGGTGACACAGAATCTTCCTGGGGGGTGAAACAGAATCTTCCTGTGGGGGTGACACAGAATCTTCCTGGCGGGTGACACAGAATCTTCCTGGGGGGTGACACAGAATCTTCCTGGGGGGTGACACAGAATCTTCCTGGGGGTGACACAGAATCTTCCTGGGGGGGTGACAGAGAATCTTCCTGAGGGGTGACAGAGAATCTTCCTAGGGGGGTGACAGAGAATCTTCCTGCAGGGGTGACACGGAATCTTCCTGGAGGGTGACACAGAATCTTCCTGGGGGGTGACACACAATTCTGGGTGGTGATGGTTAAAATAAAACATTTTTTCCAATGAAAATGGAGTCAGTAAAATGTATTGTCAGTAAACTTTGACACAACAGGACAGTGTCTTGTATGAATAAAGTTTGTTGTAATGTTTGGTCCTTGTGCCATTGTCACAGAACATCATCCAGGAGCCAATCCACATGCAGCTCTGAAAGTGTGGAAGCCGCTGTCACTCATAGAGAGGAGGCGGGGCAGAGGTGGGGCTCCAATCAGATGACAATGGAGGCGGAGCTGTAGCGGTGATGTGATGTGCGGTGCAGCCAGTGTGTCACCGCAGGCTTGTAGTACAATAGATGGGAGTGCGCATGCGCGGGTGCCCCTATCAGATCAGTGCTGTGAAGGGGGCACCGGTCACACAACAACACAGGAAGTGGGCAATACTGAGCAGAAATGAGGCCATTTAGAAGAGGAAAAGAACACAAAGATTACTATTACTGGAATTCTATATTTAAGGATCAGAAAGAGAAAATAAAAGCTGAGAGTTCATATGACTTTACTCTGATATCCTTCCATTCCGGACATTCTCTTCATATCCGGATCCGTGTATTACCTCAGAGGGGGAGGGGCTACCACACATTATCTTCTTCTGTATATAGATACTTCCCACCATCCAGCCCTTCATAGAAGAATAAAATGAGAGTGTTAGAGGAGGAAATGTTGCTGTGATGATGGAGGGGGGAGGGGCTCATACTGTGCTCTGTAAGAAATGATGGAAAAGTGAGGGGCCCTCACCATGGCAGGGGCCACACACTCATGTCCATCCAACCATTGGGATAGCAGACTGTATGACTGGTGTGCTGGGCTGTCATGTGTACAGGATGAGAACACACATCTGATTGGCTCAGTTATACTGACACATTGGATGGACCTCGGGGGATGGGGGGTTATTTTTCTGTAAAGGTAAAACCTTGTGGAAGATTGTAGGACCTGACTAAGATTATAATTGGTGGATCTGATTTTCCCCATCCCCCATCTGTAATGATAAAACTTGGGAGGAGGAATAAATTCTCCATCATCTGGGAAATCTGTGACTGGCACAGGAAATCTCAATCATCTCTCTCATTATCTGTAGAACTACAGAGACCTCCAATGGGTTCTACAGAAATTGTATAGAATGTTTGTCACCCGTTCTTCCATTTTCATTACAGTGCAGCCCGGGTGTCAGAAGACCTCCCAACAACGTCCCACCTCCATCATCTCATCTCCATCCAATGTTGTCTACGTTTTACTATTCACATTCTAAGACTTAGTATGTGTGTTACCTCTGATAAAACAGATCTTTCCATCTTCTATCCACAGAGAAGCCGGCATTCCGGAGGACCTCACAACGTTGTCTCACTTCTGACTCTGACATCTTCTTATCATCATCCAATGTTATAGACAGATAGGTCAGAGATTTGTTTGTGGAGATAACGGAGCAAAGATCATCACAGCCCCATAATGTCCCTTTACAGCCCCGAACACTGGAGGGAGAAGCAGGAAAGAGGTGAAATGTTCTTCCAGGGAGAGGCAGAAATAGACACATCCAATGAATAATCAGTGGGCGGAGTCTTAGAAAATGAAATGTTCTTCCAGGGAGGGGCAGAAGTAGACACATCCAATGAATAATCAGTGGGTGGGGTCTTAGAGAATGAAATGTTTGGACATTTGGATGGAATATTGGTGGGACCTCCCCTATGAAATGGAGGTAAGTTGTCACCCACCTGAAAAGTCTTATGCCCCGTACACACGGTCGGATTTTCCGACGGAAAATGTGTGATAGGACCTTGTTGTCGGAAATTCCGACCGTGTGTAGGCTCTATCACACATTTTCCATCGGATTTTCCGACACACAAAGTTTGAGAGCAGGCTATAAAATTTTCCGACAACAAAATCCGTTGTTGGAAATTCCGATCGTGTGTACACAAATCCGATGGACAAAGTGCCACGCATGCTCAGAATAAATAAAGAGATGAAAGCTATTGGCCACTGCCCCGTTTATAGTCCTGACATACATGTTTTACGTCACCGTGTTTAGAACGATCAGATTTTCCGACAACTTTGTGTGACCGTGTGTATGCAAGACAAGTTTGAGCCAACATCCATCGGAAAAAAATCCTAGGATTTTGTTGTCGGAATGTCCGAACAAAGTCCGACCGTGTGTACGGGGCATAAGTGTGGAGTTACACTGTTGCGGGTACATTGCAGAGTACGTGGTAACGCACACATTGGAGGTGTGAATGGCTCCATATAGATTCCCTTTCACACTAAACTGCGGCACATTGATGGGAACCGGCCACATAGGAAATAATGGGATTTCTACTTCACATGCATCACCGTGCAGCAAAATCCATGAGGATCGCTAAACACACTGACAAGCAATGATAATATGTTAACAGATCAACCAATCATTGTACAGTCGGCCCACAGGTGGAGACGAGTGATGTCATTTCCTGCCTACACCTGAAACAGGAAGTGGTGCTGGTGAGAGATATTATCTACTGCCCAATTGGTTGCTGGATATGCTGACATATTATTGGTTGTCAGGGCATTTATTGTAAATAAAGAGACAATTGTTTTGAAGGACGCACTTAACTATTGGTGGCATTTTTGATTTCTTTGCAATTCTATATCCAGCCAATCAGGAGGGACCAGATCCCTTAAAGGGACCCCACACTTGTGACAGATGATCTTGTGGGAAGTACCCCGGGCCCATTGAGCCCCCCAGAGGGGTGATAAGCACATGGCACCTATATTGTATATGGGGCCAATACCTAAGTGGACATTTCATCAGCACGGAGGTGAAGGACTCTGAACACACTTCATTTTGTAGTGACACACTGGAGGGGACGCCATCATTGAGGAAGATTGATTACAGATATATAAACTTTCCTCTTATATATATCCAACTAGATACATTCATTTTACAGCACTGAGGTTGTGGTATTACCAGCCAATCACAGCACTGAGGTTGTGGTATTATCAGCCAATCACAGCACTGGGGTTGTGGTATTACCAGCCAATCACAGCACTGGGGTTGTGGTATTACCAGCTAAGCACAGCACTGGAGTTGTGGTATTACCAGCCAATCACAGCACTGGGGTTGTATCACCAGCCAATCACAGCACTGGGGTTGTGGTATCACCTTAGGGTGAAGGACATTACAAGCTCTCATGTTCTGATTAGGGATGAGCTTCGAGATCAAGTCGAACTCATGTTCGACTTGAACATTGGCTGTTCGCAAGTTCGCCGAACAGCGAACAATTTGGGGTGTTCGCGGCAAATTCGAATGCCGCAGAACACCCTTTAAAAGTCTATGGGAGAAATCAAAAGTGCTAATTTAAAAGGCTTATATGCAAGTTATTGTCATAAAAAGTGTTTGGGGACCTGGGTCCTGCCCCAGGGGACATGTATCAATGCAAAATAAAGTTTTAAAAACGCCGTTTTTTCAGGAGCAGTGATTTTAATAATGTTTAAAGTCAAACAATAAAAGTGTAATATCCCTTTAAATTTTGTAGCTGGGGGGTGTCTATAGTATGCCTGTAAAGGGGTGCATGTTTCCCGTGTTTAGAACAGTCTGACAGCAAAATAACATTTCAAAGGAAAAAACCCATTTAAAATTACCCGCGGTTATTGCATTGCTGAAAATACACATAGAAGTTCATTGATAAAAACGGCATGGGAATTCCCCACAGGAAAACCCCGAACCAAAATTTAAAAAAAAAAATGATGTGGGAGTCCCCCTGAATTCCATACCAGGCCCTTCAGGTCTGGTATGGATATTAAGGGGAACCCCGGCCAAAATAAAAAAAAAACGGCGTGGGGTCCCCCCAAGAATCCATACCAGACCCTTATCCGAGTACGCAACCTGGCAGGCCGCAGGAAAAGAGGGGGGGACGAGAGTGTGCGCCCCCCCTCCTGAACCGTACCAGGCCACATGCCCTCAACATTGGGAGGGTGCTTTGGGGTAGCCCCCCAAAACACCTTGTCCCCATGTTGATGAGGACAAGGGCCTCATCCCCACAACCCTGGCCGGTGGTTGTGGGGGTCTACGGGCGTGGGGGCTTATCGGAATCTGGAAGCCCCCTTTAACAAGGGGACCCCCAGATCCCGCCCCCCCGTGTGAAATGGTAAGGGGGTACTTACCCCTACCATTTCACTAAAAAACTGTCAAAAATGTTAAAAATGACAAGAGACAGTTTTTGACAATTCCTTTATTTAAATGCTTCTTCTTTCTTCTATCTTCCTTCATCTTCTTCTTCTGGTTCTTCTGGCTCTTCTGGTTCTTCCTCCGGCGTTCTCGTCCAGCATCTCCTCTGCGGCATCTTCTATCTTCTTCTCCTCGGGCCGCTCCGCACCCATGGCATGGGGGAGGCTCCCATCATACTGCCACCAATGATGGTGGCAGTATGATGGGGCAATAGGATGGGGCAGTTTTCATTGGGGTAATATGATGGTGGCAGTATGATGGGGCAATAGGATGGAGCAGTTTTGATGTGGCAATTAAGTGGGGCAGCTTCTGCAAAAATGTAATTACTTTTTAAACAATGCTAATTGTAAATGATAAATGATTTCTGTACAGATGTTATATATATATATATATATGATATGGACATTCTCTGTATTGGTGATTTAAGCACAAGAGACTCCATTTTGTTCTGACTGTTGAAATGTGTTCTGTGACCTTCACCTCACACACAGACACATCTTCTACTAGAAGCTCTTTCTGTCTCTACTTCCCCCTCCCCCCCTCAAGGTTTTACTTTTACAATTGTTCTATTCTCCAGCTTTTAATAATATATTTCTATTTCTTAGCTTTTAATAACGTCTCACACCTACCCTTTCTTATCTATGTATAAAATAACATGTAATAATACATTCTTGCACGGAACGGACATTTTACACACAGTGATTGAGTCCTGTGAATCTCTTCCTGCAGCTGCAGTATTAACTTTTGTTTTAGAGAAATAATTCCATAACTATATATATATATATATATATTTTCTAGATTTATAATCTTTGTAAATGTAGATAAACTTCCTGCTTCCTGGAGGGGGAGGGGAGGTTTCCATAGCTAAGGGGAGGAGATTTCCTCTGACACTGCTGTTGCTATGGAAACCCGACCTACAACCTATTACACGGCTCGTGCTGCTCTGAGCATGTGCGAGACCTGGAGGTGCATGCTGGGTAACCATGGAATACAGGAAGAGATACAGTCTGGTTTCAGATGCCCACACATGAGATGGCGGCGGCCTGCTGGGACTTACAAAAGTAATAAAACAATGCTGCAAAAATACAAAGCGGACCTTGGATTACAGCGTACCTTTACTAGAATACATTCATCATGAGGATTATAGGAGGATTTTTATCTACAAAGTAACATTTCTCCCAGAGCTCCGCTTTATATATACAAATGCCTTAAAAGTCCCCCTTAGGGGTATTTATTTTGTTTCTAACAAGTTTTTGGATGTGGCACTACTGAGAGGAAATCCTCACCGACTCCATTTCTACAATTACCTGTATAAAGTTGTTAGTTTTCTGCAGGGCTTTTTTTCTGCCGGAAATGGGCGGAGGGAAGTTCCGGCACCTGTGACATTCAGCCCTCTCTGCTCTGATCTCACACTAGCGCTCACACAGGGCTGCTGCCTTTTGAGATTTTCAGGTCCCAGCACAGTAACATACAGCTACCTGTGTTGATTCAAGTAGTAGCTTCTGTCCCCGCTTCTTCTCACACTATAGAATGGAGCAGAAAAGCCCTGAAACTCCGCCCCAACTACAGTTCTCAATTGTCTGAAAAGCCTGCACATAAAACATGGACTGGAGCACTGGAACAGCATTGGAAAAGGTGAGATGAAAAACGGAGGGGAGGGGGAGAGAGAGCCCTCCAGAGACTGAATTCATAGTGAGAGGATAACTGTGAAAAAAGGGAAGGGGGGGTGATTGTGCAGTGAGGAGGGAGGGGGGGTAATTGTGTAGTGAGGGTGGGTGGAAATTTGTCCAGAGAGGAGAACTGGGAATGGAGCTTTGTACAGAGGTAAGAGCTGCAGAAGACAGAGCTGTGGAGGGTGGGGGAGGTTGTGTAGAGGGGAAGCTGGTGGTGCAGAGGTGGGTGGCAAAGGTGAAAGCTGTGGATTGGGGTGAGCTTTAGATGGGGGATCAGAGATAATATGGATGGAGGTGCAGAGGTGAGTTGTGGACTGGGGGTGTAAGCTGTAGTTAGAGGGTTGCAGATGTGTGATGGGGGAGGTGAGTTGCGGATGGGGGTGCAGAGTGGAGCTCTGGACAGGGAAAGAAGAGGTGAGCTGTGGATGAGGGTTGCAGAGGTGAGTTGTGGACTGGGGGTGTAAGCTGTAGTTAGAGGGGTGCAGATGTGTGATGGGGGAGGTGAGTTGCGGACAGGGGTGCAGAGTGGAGCTATGGACAGGGAAAGAAGAGGGGAGCTGTGGATGAGGGTTGCAGAGGTAAGTTGTGGACTGGGGGTGTAAGCTGTAGTTAGAGGGGTGCAGACGTGTGATGGGGAGGTGAGTTGTGGATAGGGGTGCAGAGTGGAGCTCTGGACAGGGAAAGAAGAGGTGAGCTGTGGATGAGGGTTGCCGAGGTTAGGTGTGGATGGGGGACACAGAGGTAAGCAAAGAGATAAGCAGAAAAGAGGATTTAATGTTTACTTTTGGGGGGATACTTGAGGGGAAAGAACAGGGAAATTTGCTGGGGAACAGTAAGACCCCTTTTCACACTGGAGCAGTGCGGGCATTAGTGGTAAAATGCTAAAACTAGTGGCGCTTTACCGCTGTTATAGCAGCGCTTTGGCACCACTAGCGGGGCGCTTTTAACCCCCAACAAAAGGGGTTAAAAGCGACCACCTAGTGCTGCTTTCAAAATGCTTTTAAGGCACTTTGAAAGCGGTGCCCATTAATTTCTTGTACAAAGGTTTTTATTGAAAATATACCAACAGAAAAGTACAAAACAGTGATGGATACATCATTAATGAACAGGTACATGGCTGCCAGTAACCGGCCATTAGAGCTGATGATCAAAGAAATTTAAGCCTGGTCTCAGGCTACTCTGAGCCGAGGCCAGGCGACATACCAAGGCACATCCTCAACTCGCGTTTACTGACATAACTATATAGAACCAGCACGCAGTAGTATCTTTGCAAACGCACATGAATAACTAAAAAAATACATAGCAAGATATTGTTGCATTATGAAATGTTACATGCAAAAAAAAAAAAGAAGAACAAAAAGAACCAAAAACAAAGTCAGCTTAAATTGAATAACTTCAAAGAGGAGAACATACCTCTGCATGTGATAATTCGTATGTTATATTAAATATCCAATCTCTGCAGAATTAAGCCCAAGGGCTTGAATGAGGAGAAGGAGAAAGAAAATGAAAGTAGGAGAAGAAGGGGGTAGAAAGAAGGGAAGGAAGGACCCTGGGGTGGGGGGAACAGAGGCTCATTATAGGGAAAGGACCGTTAGGTCTAGGGATGAGCTTCGAGTTCGAGTCGAACTCATGTTCGACTCGAACATTGGCTGTTCGCAAGTTCACCGAACAGCGAACAATTTGGGGTGTTCGCGGCAAATTCGAATGCCGCGGAACACCCTTTAAAAGTCTATGGGAGAAATCAAAAGTGCTAATTTTAAAGGCTAATATGCAAGTTATTGTCATAAAAAGTGTTTGGGGACCTGGGTCCTGCCCCAGGGGACATGGATCAATGCAAAAAAAAGTTTTAAAAACGGCCGTTTTTTCAGGAGCAGTGATTTTAATAATGCTTAAAGTCAATCAATAAAAGTGTAATATCTCTTTAAATTTCGTACCTGGGGGGTGTCTATAGTGTGTCTGTAAAGGGGCGCATGTTTCCTGTGTTTAGAACAGTCTGACAGCAAAATGACATTTTGAAGGAAAAAACTCATTTAAAACTACCCGCGGCTATTGCATTGCCGACAATACACATAGAAGTTCATTGATAAAAACGGCATGGGAATTCCCCAAAGGGGAACCCCGAACCAAAATTAAAAAAAAAAAATGACGTGGGAGTCCCCCTAAATTCCATACCAGGCCCTTCAGGTCTGGTATGGATATTAAGGGGAACCCCGGCCAAAATTTAAAAAAAAAATGACGTGGGGTTCCCCCTAAATTCCATACCAGACCCTTCAGGTCTGGTATGGATTTTAAGGGGAACCCCGCGCCAAAAAAAAAAAAAAAAAACGGCGTGGGGTCCCCCCAAAAATCCATACCAGACCCTTATCCGAGCACGCAACCTGGCAGGCCGCAGGAAAAGAGGGGGGGACGAGAGTGCGGCCCCCCCTCCCTCCTGAACCGTACCAGGCCACATGCCCTCAACATTGGGAGGGTGCTTTGGGGTAGCCCCCCAAAACACCTTGTCCCCATGTTGATGAGGACAAGGGCCTCATCCCCACAACCCTGGCCGGTGGTTGTGGGGGTCTGCGGGCGGGGGGCTTATCGGAATCTGGAAGCCCCCTTTAACAAGGTGACCCCCAGATCCGGCCCCCCCCCTGTAAGTACCCCTACCATTTCACGAAAAAAGTGTCAAAAATGTTAAAAATGACAAGAGACAGTTTTTGACAATTCCTTTATTTAAATGCTTCTTCTTTCTTCTATCTTCCTTCATCTTCTGGTTCTTCTGGTTCTTCCTCCGGCGTTCTCGTCCAGCATCTCCTCCGCGGCGTCTTCTATCTTCTTCTCCTCGGGCCGCTCCGCACCCATGGCATAGGGGGGAGGCTCCCGCTCTTCTCTTCTTCTTTTCTTCTCTTCTGTTCTTCTTCATTTTCTTCTCCGGGCCGCTCCGCAATCCATGCTGGCATGGAGGGAGGCTCCCGCTGTGTGACGGCGCTCCTCGTCTGACAGTTCTTAAATAACGGGGGGCGGGGCCACCCGGTGACCCCGCCCCCCTCTGACGCACGGTGACTTGACGGGACTTCCCTGTGGCATTCCCCGTGACGTCACAGGGAAGTCCCGTCAAGTCACCGTGCGTCAGAGGGGGGCGGGGTTCACCGGGTGGCCCCGCCCACCCGGTTATTTAAGAACTGTCAGACGAGGAGCACCGTCACACAGCGGGAGCCTCCCTCCATGCCAGCATGGATTGCGGAGCGGCCCGGAGAAGAAAATGAAGAAGAACAGAAGAGAAGAAAAGAAGAAGAGAAGAGCGGGAGCCTCCCCCCTATGCCATGGGTGCAGAGCGGCCCGAGGAGAAGAAGATAGAAGACGCCGCGGAGGAGATGCTGGACGAGAACGCCGGAGGAAGAACCAGAAGAGCCAGAAGAACCAGAAGAACCAGAAGATGAAGGAAGATAGAAGAAAGAAGAAGCATTTAAATAAAGGAATTGTCAAAAACTGTCTCTTGTCATTTTTAACATTTTTGACACTTTTTTCGTGAAATGGTAGGGGTACTTATGTACCCCCTTACCATTTCACACAGGGGGGGGCCGGGATCTGGGGGTCACCTTGTTAAAGGGGGCTTCCAGATTCCGATAAGCCCCCCGCCCGCAGACCCCCACAACCACCGGCCAGGGTTGTGGGGATGAGGCCCTTGTCCTCATCAACATGGGGACAAGGTGTTTTGGGGGGCTACCCCAAAGCACCCTCCCAATGTTGAGGGCATGTGGCCTGGTACGGTTCAGGAGGGAGGGGGGGCCGCACTCTCATCCCCCCCTCTTTTCCTGCGGCCTGCCAGGTTGCGTGCTCGGATAAGGGTCTGGTATGGATTTTTGGGGGGACCCCACGCCGTTTTTTTTTTTTTTTTTTTGGCGCGGGGTTCCCCTTAAAATCCATACCAGACCTGAAGGGTCTGGTATGGAATTTAGGGGGAACCCCACGTCATTTTTTTTTTTTCATTTTGGCCGGGGTTCCCCTTAATATCCATACCAGACCTGAAGGGCCTGGTATGGAATTTAGGAGGACTCCCACGTCATATTTTTTTTTTAATTTTGGTTCGGGGTTCCCCTTTGGGGAATTCCCATGCCATTTTTATCAATGAACTTCTATGTGTATTGTCGGCAATGCAATAGCCGCGGGTAGTTTTAAATGAGTTTTTTCCTTCAAAATGTCATTTTGCTGTCAGACTGTTCTAAACACAGGAAACATGCGCCCCTTTACAGGCATACTATAGACACCCCCCAGGTACGAAATTTAAAGGGATATTACACTTTTATTGTTTGACTTTAAGCATTATTAAAATCACTGCTCCTGAAAAAACAGCCGTTTTTAAAACTTTTTTTTGCATTGATCCATGTCCCCTGGGGCAGGACCCAGGTCCCCAAACACTTTTTATGACAATAACTTGCATATAAGCCTTTAAAATTAGCACTTTTGATTATTCATGTTCGTGTCCCATAGACTTTAACGGTGTTCGCATGTTCGAACGAACTTTTTTCCTGTTCGCATGTTCTGGTGCGAACCGAACAGGGGGGTGTTCGGCTCATCCCTAGTTAGGTCAAATCTTGATGGGCGGTTATATGTCCCCAAGGGTTGCCATATCCTGAGGAACTTGTCATGTGTGTCCAGCAATATGGCCGTAAGTTTCTCGTTTACCATGATATCATTCACAGTGTTTTTAACTGCTTCAAAACTAAGGTTTGGAGTTTTCCAGGCCCTTGCTATGGTCAATTTAGTTGCAGTGAAAATATGTGCTGCTAGTTGACGTTCAGGACGAAGAAGTTCTGTAATCGGTTTCCATAAAAGGGCTTTAAAAGGGTCCCGCTTTATGGTGGTATTAAAAAGATTACGTAGTAGTGCATATACTCTGACCCATAATCTGCAAACCCTGGGACAGGTCCACCAAATGTGCGCCATCGTGCCCTCCTGTGAACACCCACGAAAACAAAGAGGGGAATAGGCTGGAATGAAGCTTGCTAATCTAGCCGGGGTATAATACCATCTATAGAAGACTTTGTAAGCGTTCTCCAAAAAGAGAACATTCTTAGAGCATTTAGATAGCGCAGTAGTCATGCTTTGCCAATCCTCCGGGTCTAATTGTTTCCCAAGCTCGGCCTCCCATTGGAAATGGTAGGGTCTCAATGGTGGTGTCTTAGACTCAATTATAGCGATATATATTAGAGAAATCAAACCTGAGGATTGGGGGCGCAATCTACAAAGGCTCTCAAATTGGGTCATAATAAAGGGAGCAGAATGGGATTTTATAAGCTGTTGGAGAAAATGTCTAATTTGTAGGTAACTATAATGCTTCCTAAGGGGGATATCGTGTGAGGAACGTAAAGCCGCGAAAGGGATGATCTTGGTTGGGGTGAATAACAAATGGACATCCGTGAAACCATTATCGGACCACCATTTAAACTGCAGTGGATTATCACAACCTGGTTTAAAAAAAGGGCAGTGGAGGAGACGAAGTAGTGGGAGATGAGGAGAAATTAGACCTGCTGAGTATTTAACCGCATCCCACAGTTTAAGGGAGTGAGCTAGACTATGGTATGGGGGCGATGTGTTTTAGGAAGCCAAGGAAGAGAAGCTAAAGGCGTTGGGTGTGCGTCGACTAAATTAATGGTGGCCCATAGTGGCATTTGTTGCTTTTCATGAAGGTGAGATAATGGGGCGATACCCGCAGCTGTATAATCTGCTTGCAAATTAGGAACTGAAAGGCCGCCATTGACCCTGCCTGCATAAAGCACTTGTCTCTTGATCCTGGGTCTCTTGGAGCCCCATATAAACTGCATAATTTTACGCTGATGTATTCGAATGATGTGGGGGGGCACTTGGACTGGCAGAAATCTAAAATAATAGAGCAATTTAGGGAGGTAGGTCATGCGTACCATCGCTATTCTGCCGAACCAAGAGATCAGAAGTGTGGACCAAGAGGCAAGTATAGCCTCCAGCTTTCGGAAAAGCAGAGGAAAATTGGCTTAGTATAATCCTGAGTACCTCGGAGTAAGTTTAATACCCAGACAGGGTAGTGATGTTAACCACTGAAATGAAAATGCTGATTGTAGAGATTCTAATTCCGGGGCCCAAAGGTTGATAGACATCGCTTTAGATTTTGTCGGATTAACTGAAAGGCCCGAAAACGAGGCAAAGGAGTCTAAGAGAGAGAATAAATTGGGGAGGGAGATTCTGGGTTTAGTAATGGTTAATAAAATGTCATCTGCAAACAGAGACAATTTGTGCGCAGTCCCTGCTATTTCCACTTCTGATATATCTGAGTGAGAGCGTATGGCCTCCGCCAGGGGTTCAAGTGCTAGTATAAATAGAAGTGGGGAGAGCGGGCATCCTTGGCGGGTTCCTCTCTTATTAGGGAAAGTAGGTGATTCATATCCATAATAACGCACCTTAGCCTGAGGGGAGTGATATATGGCTGAGACCCAACCCAGAAAGGAGGTGCCAAAACCATAATGTGTGAGGACCTGTGTCAAATAGGGCCAAGATAAAGTATCAAAAGCCTTATTAACATCTAAGGAAAGAAACATTGTCTTCAGGGACCTTTCATGTGCTATGTGTTGGATTTGAAGGAGTCGTCTAATGGCATCTCCTGCCTGCCTGCGGGGGACAAAACCCACCTGATCTTTTTTTATCAGGCACGGTAGAAAGGAATTCAAACGGTTGGCCAGAATTTTCATCAATATCTTCATGTCAATGTCAATTAAAGAGATTGGCCGAAAATTTGCCCAGGAAGAATGGTCATTGTCTGGTTTAGGGATCATTACTATGTTGGCAGTCAGCAAATCTGGTGTAAATGGATGACCCCCCCTTGACCGAATTGTACATAGCCGCTAGGTGTGGGGCCAGAACCTCTGCAAATTTTTGGTAATACAAAGCAGTGAAACCATCCGGATCTGGTCTTTTGCCCACTTTCAGTTCCTTAATACGATGGAGAACCTAAGAGACCTGTATGTCTCGGTCCATTAGGGAAGTATGGGATTCCGATAGGGAAGGTAAAGATATCTCACTCAAAAATGCAGTCAGGCCCTGAGTTGAAAGGTTATTTGGGGGGGAGTAAAGCTTAGTAAGTCGGTAACGGAATTCTTCCAAAATCCGCTGGGGGTTTCCCGTGAGGATGTTATGGCGGGTGCGCAAGGTTATGGGGTAAATTTCGAGGTAAAAGTACGCAGTCTGTTAGCCAGCTGCGTATTGGGTTTGTTTGCCTTAGCATACCATTTCTGGCGGGCCCAACGTAAGGTACGGTCCACCTCATCTGGCAGGCATAGATCCAAGTCTGTACGGGCTTTGTCTAAAAGTCTGCGATTAGCAGGGGTGGGGGTGGATTTAAGGGCCGCCGAGCGGTCCTCCAAGTTCTGCTCTAACTTGCCTCGGGCCTGAATTCTTTCTCTTTTGCGTTGAGATGCTATTCGAATAACATGACCTCGGAGGACCGCCTTATAAGCCTCCCATAATGTTATTGGGGACGAGACCGAACCTGCATTAAGTCTAAAGTATTCCACAGAAGCTTCTTTAAGTTCACTGAGGATTGGTTTTAAAGATAAAAGTGAATCGTTCATCACCCAGGGAGCGTGTTGTGGTTTAGTGAGTAGAGAACGACAAACAGTTAGGACCGGATCGTGGTCTGACCACGGGACTGCTAGAATCAATACCGAATCTATTAAAGGGAGATGTTTTCGTAACACAAACGCATGGTCGATTCTGGAGTGGGAGTGGGAATAGTGGGTGTAGTCCCTGGCCACGGGATGAAATTCCCGCCATATGTCCACTAGATCTAAGTTTTGTAAGGCCAACAAAAACTTTTTGCCACAGGAGGGGGGCTTTATGATCCGCTGGGTATTTATCAAGGATCAGGATTGAGCGTTACATTAGAATCACCCGCCAACAGGAGGGTGCCTCTCTGGTGGACCTGTAACAGAGAACAGAGATGAGACAGAAACGGACACGGATTGTCATTCGGGGCATAATAGGTCATAATGGTTACTTCATTATCCTGAACGGAGCCCTGCAAGAGAAGATATCTGCCATTAGGGTCAGCTATCTGCTTATTGCATGCAAATGGGACCGATTTTCGTATGGCTATAAGAACCCCTCTCTGTTTAGTAGGACCGTTAGCTAAATAGACTTGGGGATAGTTTGCTGCAAAATATTTGGGACAGGAAGAAGAAGAAAAGTGAGTTTCCTGTAAACAGGCTATGTCTATTTTTTGTTGCTTAAGATATTTAAAAATCTTGACTCTTTTTTGTGGGGAATTCATGCCCTGAACATTCAGGGACAGCCAGTGAAGGGCCATTGGGACTGAGATACAATGCTATGAACTACTCCATCCGCACACCCCAGGGGCCGAGGGAAAAGGGAAGGGGGAGGGAAAGAAAAGTGAGAGAAGAATAGTAAAAACAGGAAAGGACATAATATATGAGAATACCAAAAAGAACTCTAATTAGAGTATGTAGTGAATACGTTGACGTATCACGCCGTGGGCAATAAAGCCCACAACAGGGTGGGACCATAGCTAATGCAAATATCTTAGTCATGTGCCAACCCATGGGGGGAGCAGTGGTCCGTCGGGACCACCGGCCTATAGTGAAGACAATACAAACAGATTAAATAATATTGACATAAAGTTTAAACAATAATTAAGAGATAGCATCAGAACAAGCAACTTAAAATGAGTTACAATATGAGAACCTCAGTGCAGTATTGTCACCCGAAGGTGTGGATTCAGGGGACCCCCCTGCCCCCCAGGGGCGACAGCCTCAAGACCATCCTCCCCAGGAGGCGGGGCGGGACCCCACATCAAAATCAAAATCTAGGCACTGGCCCCAGCACCCCACTGAACAGGAGCGAAGGGTCACGGCACATGAACTAAACAAACAAACAACCTACATAACAGTCTTTGGAGGCAGGTCCCCAGCCTAAGACCTCTTACCCCTCTCCCCCCACCCCACCAGGTCTTGAGAGTAATTTGCCTATGCCTGATGAACCCTCTACTCCATGAGGGCCATCAGCCATGTAGAGGTGGTTCGGGGGACAAACTATTGTCGGAGACCCATTCAGGGAATCCCATATGGGGTGGTCCATGCCCAAGACCGCCATCTCACAGGCGGGGCAGTCTACAATGGGGCACCGACCCCTCTGCCAATCTACAGTCAACTCGGTAGGGCAAAGGTACAGCAGGGGGACGTCCCCCAAGACAAGTTACTGAAATCCTCCAGTAAGGTTGGAAGTTAGAAGTTGGAACAAAAACAGTCAGTGGCACACTGACTCAAGCGGTCATGAAGAGTCAGCTGCACATCAAGGAAAGGTGGAGATTATCATCCAGTATTAGCTTGTTGGAATCGTTGGGCCTGCAGGTCCCGCAGTGCCTGGGATCCAGATTGCGAATGTTGTGATGCTTGAGAGGATTTACGAGGAGGCCTAGAGGGACCTGGTTGGGAATGTGAAGCCTGGGCATCAGATTGACACAGAGGGATATCCAATTGCAGGTCCTGGAGATGTTGTTTTAGACCTGATGGGGAGGAGGCATGGAACTGGCGACCCTGATAGAAGAAGGAAAGTTTAAAGGGGAACCCCCACCTGTATTTGATCTGGTGGGATTGTAGAACTTGGAGATAAGGCTTAAGACCTTGACGCCTGGCAATGGTGACTGGCGAGAGGTCCGCAAATATTTGGAGATGATTGCCTTGAAAAGAGATATCCCGCTGTTCTCGAGCTGACTGTAAGAGTTTCTCCTCGGTCCTATAATAGTGTAATTTAATGATGACATCCCTTGGGGGGGCCTTTGGAAGGTTTAGAGGCCAGTGACCAATGGATGCGGTCAAATTCCAGTCTGTCCACTGGGATTTCAGGGGCCAGTTCTTGGAAAAAAGCAGTGACTGTTCCCTGCAGGTCGGTGATTGTTTCAGGGATTCCGCGGTTGTCCCTACGGGCCCTATTTTCTGCATCCTCTAGTTTATCTCTGAGAGCATCCAATTCTGCAGACATTTTGTCTACCTCTTCCTCATGGCCCTCCAACACGGTGGTAGCCAGGTCCATACGATGTTCCAATTGATTAGTGCGGTGGCCTATCTCTTCAAAGCCGCGGACCAAATCTGAGGAAAGCTTTTGGGAGGCAGCCGTTTTCTCATCTCGAACAATGCTGCGGAACTTAGCTAGCATAGCATCAGAATCAGCAGGGTGAGGGCTTATGTGATCCATGGGGAACAGATGGAGGCTTTCAGCAGGAGAACCCTGTCCCAGATCAGAAAGCTGTGTATCATCATCAGGTTCTGGAGGCTCAGGCGCCATCTTAGATTTGCCTTTGTCTGGAGCTGGGGTTCTGGAGCCGCTCTGCCGATTTTTTTAGCTTGTTTTTTGTAGAGTGGTACATCACCGCTTGCAGCACCAGGAATTCCTCTATCCAGTGGGGTATAGCAGTCCTCTCCCCGTAACTTCTATGTCAGATTAGGCCGGATAACAGTATCCGACGGCGCAGAGCGGAGGAATCAATCGTCCATTACCTTCGCTCACGCGTATGCGCCCCCTTAGGCTGTATTTTACATAGCTAGAGAAACAGCTCCATTAACCACTTGCCAACCGCCCTATAGCCAAATGATGGCTGCAGGGCAGCTGGATAACTCTGGGATCACGTCATATGACGTGATTCCAGAAAACTGTTCCCGCGCGCCCCCTGGGGCGCGCACACGGGAACATCCGTGACCGCCGGGTCCTCACGGATCACGGTAAACGGCCGCTGATCGCGGCCGTTTACCATGTGATCGCTCCGTCAAATGACGGAGCGATCACATGTAAACAAACCGGCGTCATGTCATGACGCCGGTTCCTCCCTCCCCTCTCTGTACCGATCGATACAGAGGGGGAGAGATCGGATGGGAGCCGCGCTGTGGGCTGGATGTGTAGTGCCCACAGCGCAGCTCAGTGACATGTACAGTCACATCCATCCATCCATGCTCAACCATCCCCCCATGCTCTGCAATGATCCTGTGCAATACTCTGCAGCCCTGTGCAATACTCTGCAGCCCTGTGCAATACTCTGCAACCCTGTGCAATACTCTGCAACCCTGTGCAATACTCTGCAACCCTGTGCAATACTCTGCAGCCCTGTGAAATACTCTGCAGCCCTGTGAAATACTCTGCAATGATCCTGTGCAATACTCTGCAATGATCCTGTGCAATACTCTGCAATGATCCTGTGCAATACTCTGCAATGATCCTGTGCAACCCTGTGCAATACTCTGCCATACCCCGCCATACCCCGCCATACTCCGCCATACTCCGCCATACTCCGCCATACTCCGCCATACCCAGCCATACCCAGCCATACTTTGCCATGCTCAGCCATACTCGGCCATACTCGGCCGTACTCGGGCTCTGTATGTGGCCAGGCTGTGGAAATCTCACACATGTTGTATCGCCGTACTCAGGAGTAGGAGAATCTATTTTGGGGTGTCATTTTTGGTATGTCGTCATACGACGTCCTTGACTTTGTGCGGGGATATCTGAATGATGGGTGCAGCTACAGGCATCATTCAGATATCATCTTTTTCAGCCGGCGATTCCCTACACCATAAGAATGATCATAGCAGCTGTTCCACTGCTTGATCATTTTTACAGGAGGCGAGAGGGGACACCCCCCTCTCGCTGCCCTCAGGTGCTTCTACCGACTCACCGCTACGATCGAAGCCAGGATCTTTTTTTTTTTTTATTTCAGGCTTCCCAGCCTAGAGGTGAGATGTGGGGTCCTATTGACCCCATATCTCACTGTAAAGAGGACCTGTCATGCCATATTCTTATTACAGGGGATGTTTACATTCCTTGTAATAGGAATAAAAGTGATCAAAAAATTTATTTTTTGGAAAAAAGCCTCAAACTAAAATAAATAAAGTAAAATGAACACTAAAAAAAAAAAAAAAAAATTTCCCTGTGTCCCCGTGTGCTCGCAGTCAGAAGCGAACGCATACGTAAGTTGCGCCCACATATGAAAATGGTGTTCAAACCACACATGTGAGGTATCGCTGCGATCGGTAGCGCGAGAGCAATAATTTTGGCCCTAGACCTCCTCTGTAACTCACAACATGTAACCACTAAAATTTTTTAAAGCGTCTCCTATGGGGATTTTTAAGTAGCGAAGTTTGGGGCCATTCTATGAGTGTGAGCAATTTTGAAGGGTGACATGTTGGGTATCTATTTACTCTGCATAACTTCATTATTCACATTATGTAAAAACATTGGGCTAACTTTACTGTTTTGTTTTTTTTGAAAGCACAAAACTGTTTTTTTTTTCAAACAAAACGTGTTCGAAAAATTGCTGCGCAAATACAGTGCGAGATAAAAAGTTGCAACGACCGCCATTGTATTCTCTAGGGTCTTTGCTAAAAAAATATATATAATGTTTTGGGGTTCTATGTAATTTTCTAGCTAATAAATGATGATTTTTACATGTAGGAGAGAAATGTCAGAATTGGCCTGGGCACTCCAGAACGCCTGAAGGTTCTCCCCTGCATGTTGGGCCTCTGTATGTGGCCACACTGTGTAAAAGTCTCACACATGTGGTATCGCCATACTCGAGAGTAATAGCAGAATGTGTTTTGGGGTGTAATTTGTGGTATTCATATGCGGTGTGTGAGAAATAACCTGCTAATATGACAATTTTGTGAAAAAAAAAAAAAAGAAAAAAAAAATCTTGATTTTGCAAAGAATTGTGGGAACAAATGACAACTTCAAAAAACTCATCATGCATCTTTCTAAATACCTTGGAATGTCTTCTTTCTAAAAAGGGGTCATTTGGGGGGTATTTGTACTTTTCTGGCATGTTAGGGTCTCAAGAAATTAGATAGGCCGTCAGTATTTCAGGTGTGATCAATTTTCAGAGATAGGCACCATATCTTGTGGACTCTATAACTTTCACAAAGACCAAATAATATCCACCGATTTGGGTTATTTTTACCAAAGATATGTAGCGGTATAAATTTTGGCCAAAATATATGAAGAAAAAATTACTCATTTGCAAAATTTTATAACAGAAACGAAGAAAAATGCATTTTTTTTACAGAATTTTCGGTCTTTTTTCTTTTATAGCGCAAAAAATAAAGAACCCAGCGGTGATTAAATACCACCAAAAGAAAGCTCTATTTGTGTGAAAAAAAGGACAAAAAATTCATTTGGGTACAGTGTTGCATGACTGAGTAATTGTCATTCAAAGTGTGAGAGCACCAAAAGCTGAAAATTGGTCTGGTTAGGAAGGGGGTTTAAGTGCCCAGTGGTCAAGTGGTTAAACATGATGTGGTTGTTAGTCAATAGTCCTGTGGGCCTATGTAGGGATTGCGAGGGGGTGTCTAATAAGGCAGATGATGCTTAAAACTCCATGAAAGAACGGGCAGCCGAATATAAAAAGAGGAGTTCGTTTGAGAGTCTCTGGAGTACCAAGATGGCCGCCACCCTCCAGGAGTAGGCCGAAGCCGCAGACTTTCCTATAGAGCGACCGCCTGGTGGGGAAGATCGGCTCTGTGGAGGCCCAAAACCCACAGTCAGGGACAGGCGCCGCTACACAGGAGGACAGGCACTGCAAGGGTTGTCTCCCAGGGGGTGGTAGTACTCACTGCGGCCCAGGTGATCTGTAGCTGAAACCGACGGCCTCCCGAGAACGACCGGCCGCAGAGCAGGAGGGAACGGCAATAGGGGGTCCCTCTCACTGTCCTTTAGCTGATACTCTGCCCGATGCCCTCCGGAGGGGGTTTAGTCCACGGCCGAGGTCCAGATACACTCTCTCTCCATGGACCATGGCCTTCAGAGGCAGAAGGACGCCGGGCGGTCTGTAGGCCACGGTGCCCATTAATTTCAATGGCAGGGGCGGTGGAGGAGGGGTGTATACACCCCTCCCCCACTGCCCCAAAGATGCTGCTTGCAGGACTTTTTTTTTTCCTGTCCTGGAAGCGCACCGCCCCGGGGTGAGAGCACTCTGGCTTTCACACTGGGCCTGCAGAAGAGGCCATTTACAGATGCTATTTTTAGAGCAAAAATGCATGTAAAGTGCCTCAGTGTGAAAGGGGTCTAAAGCATACAGAGTTAGTGACCAAGAGTACGTAATGTATGGCACAGTGTGCAGGGTCCAGTGGTGGGAAGTTTGTAACACCTTGTACTAGGGTTGTCCCGATACCGATACTAGTATCTAGTGCTAGGCACCGATACCGAGCATTTGCCCAAGTACTTGTACTCGGGAAAATGCTCCAGATGTTTCACCCGATACCTGGACAGTCAGCAGTGATCGGTGAGTGGGGGAGGTACAAGCTTCTCCCCCTGCGGCTTTCAGCTGCTTTAGTGAAATCTATACAGCGGTTATCGGTGCTTGTAACTTTCCCACACACGATCACCGCTGAATCGTCAGCGCATCCTCCTCCAGTCCCCCTCCATTCCTCTGTCCCCCTCCGTTCTGCTGTCCCCCTCCATTCTGCTGTCCCCCTCCATTCTGCTGTCCCCCTCCATTCTGCTGTCCCCCTCCATTCTGCTGTCCCCCTCCATTCTGCTGTCCCCCTCCATTCTGCTGTCCCCCTCCGTGCTGCTGTCCCCCTCCGTGCTGCTGTCCCCCTCCGTGCTGCTGTCCCTCTCCGTGCTGCTGTCCCTCTTCGTTCTGCTGTCCCCCTCTGTTCTGCTGTCCCTCTCCGTTCAGCAAAATGGAGAGGGACAGCAGAATGGAGAGGGACAGCAGAATGGAGGGGACAGCAGAATGGAGGGGACAGCAGAATGGAGGGGGACAGCAGCACAGAGGGGGACAGCAGCACAGAGGGGGACAGCAGCACAGAGGGGGACAGCAGAACAGAGAGGGACAGCAGAACGGAGAGGGACAGCAGAACGGGGGGACAGCAAAACGGAGAGGGACAGCAAAACGGAGGGGGACAGCAAAACGGAGGGGGACAGCAAAACGGAGGGGGACAGCAGAACGGAGGGGGACAGCAGAACGGAGGGGGACAGCAGAACGGAGAGGGACAGCAGAACGGAGGGGGACAGCAGAACGGAGAGGGACAGCAGAACGGAGAGGGACAGCAGAACAGAGAGGGACAGCAGAACAGAGAGGGACAGCAGAACGGAGGGGGACAGCAGAACGGACGGGGACAGCAGAACGGAGGGGGACAGCAGAACGGAGGGGGACAGCAGAGCGGAGAGGGACAGCAGAACGGAGAGGGACAGCAGCACAGAGGGGGACAGGGGAATGGAGGGGGACTGGAGGAGGATGCGGTGACAGTCAGCGGTGATCGTGTGTGGGGGAGTTACAAGTACCGATCACCGCTGTATAGATTTCACTAAAGCATAAGGAAGGTGTGTCTGGAGGTGGGATTTGGGCATGGTTGTGGGCGGGAATTTGGGCTGGGAGGGTGAGTTCTGTATAAAGTGTATTAATACCAATTCATTATTCTGCAGCACATTGTTCCAGCACTGAGTTTGTGGTAGTAGCAGACATATATTGTATGTAGTATTTGCTTTGTATTATAATTGTTGTTGTGTAATTATTATTTGGAAGTATCAGGATCAGGTGGTTCGGTGGTTTGTTAAATAGTTACACAGCCGTATAGTAACACTGGGGTTGTGGTAACACTTACCTCTGTCTGCAGGTAGGTTGTCTGTCTGTGTAATATAGAGCAGAGCTACACTGGTTTGTTATTTAGTGTATAAAATATGTACAAAGATAAAGAATGACAGAAAATACAACATTGACAAAAGGACAGACACAGTCTGGCTGTGAGAATAAAACAGAAAAAAACTTTTTTGTCATGGTTATGCAATAGAGTCTGTTTGTCAGCTTACCCCTGCGGCTTTCAGCTGCTTTAGTGAAATCTATACAGCGGTTATCGGTGCTTGTAACTCCCCCACACCCGATCACCGATGACTGTCCCCGCATCCTCCTCCAGTCCCCCTCCATTCCACTGTCCCTCTCCGTTCTGCTGTCCCCCTCTGTGCTGCTGTCCCCCTCCGTGCTGCTGTCCCCCTCCGTGCTGCTGTCCCCCTCCGTGCTGCTGTCCCCCTCCGTTCAGCAGAACGGAGGGGGACAGCAGAACGGAGAGGGACAGCAGAATGGAGGGGGACAGCAGAACGGAGAGGGACAGCAGAACGGAGAGGGACAGCAGAACGGAGAGGGACAGCAGAACGGAGGGGGACAGCAGAACAGAGAGGGACAGCAGAACAGAGAGGGACAGCAGAACGGAGAGGGACAGCAGAACGGAGAGGGACAGCAAAACGGAGAGGGACAGTAAAACGGAGAGGGACAGCAGAACGGAGGGGGACAGCAGAACGGAGGGGGACAGCAGAAAGGAAGGGGACAGCAGCACGGAGGGGGACAGCAGCACGGAGGGGGACAGCAGCACGGAGGGGGACAGCAGCACGGAGGGGGACAGCAGAACGGAGGGGGACAGCAGAATGGAGGGGGACAGCAGCACGGAGGGGGACAGCAGAACAGAGAGGGACAGGGGAATGGAGGGGGACTGGAGGAGGATGCGGTGACAGTCAGCGGTGATCGTGTGTGGGGGAGTTACAAGCATCGATCACCGCTGTATAGATTTCACTAAAGCATAAGGAAGGTGTGTCTGGAGGTGGGGTTTGGGCATGGTTGTGGGCGGGAATTTGGGCTGGGAGGGTGAGTTCTGTATAAAGTGTATTAATACCAATTCATTATTCTGCAGCACATTGTTCAAGCACTGAGGTTGTGGTAGTAGCAAACATATATTTTATGTAGTATTTGCTTTGTATTATAATTGTTGTTGTGTATTTATTATTTGGAAGTGTCAGGATCAGGTGGTTAGGTGGTTTGTTACATAGTTACACAGTCGTATAGTAACACTGGGGTTGTGGTAACACTTACCTCTGTCTGCAGGTAGGTTGTCTGTCTGTGTAATATAGAGCAGAGCTACACTAGTTTGTTATTTAGTGTATAAAATATGTACAAAGATAAAGAATGACAGAAAATACAACAAAGACAAAAGGACAGACACAGCCTGGCTGTGAGAATAAAACAGAAATAAACTTTTTTGTCATGGTTATGCAATAGAGTCTGTTTGTCAGCTTACCTGTTTCCATGTGTTCATCTCCAAAGACCAGCTGTCTCTCACCTGACTGCTTTTATTAACTCTCCTCTAGCATGGCTCCACCCCAGCTCCTATCAGAGAACTCTATATTAACCTCTGCACTACAGGTCAGCCCTGCTGATCAACCTTTGTGTGTTTAGCTTCCTGTTTCCTGCCTGCCGTGTGCTCTACATTTATCTCTGTTACCGACCTTGGCGTGTTCTATACTATTCCTGTCTGCTCGTGACCCTGACCTTTTGGTGTGTCCCCGACTATCCTTGTTTGCCTGTGACCCTGAACCTTGGCGTGTACCCTGTTGTCCTTGTCTGCTTGTGGCCCTGACCTTGGCTTATTCCTTTACTATACTTATCCTTCTGTTGCCTACTGTGGGTGTGAGCTGGGGGACCCTGGGGGTCGCGACCTGGAGCCAGTTGCAGCCCAGTCCATCCTCACCTCTAGAGGCTCTGGTGAACACCTACTGGCTCTTAGACTCCGCGCCCCAGGGAATCCTACGCTCTAACCCCGGTGGGATCTGTATTGGTGTTCCAGCGACCCTGCCTTCCTTATACCCGGACTCCCATCCGCAGCAGTCAGCCGTAGGGTCCACTGCCTTGCGGTGCACTCCTGATCCCAACGGTGTTCATCTGTCACCTAGCCTCAAGGTGACCTGACAGTTTGATCAGCCATGGACCCGGCTGACGTGCCGCTTCCTGCAGCCGATCCATTGCAGGGCATATTTCGCAGACTCGAGACCCAGGAATCTAGTCAGACTCAGGTGATGCTATTCCCTAAGGATCTGGCTTCCCGCTTCGAGCAGCTCCAGGCCTCCTTGGGAGACCCGAACCTTCAACCTCAAGTACAATTAGCAGCTGCACCTATCGCACCAGTCACAGCCACACATTCATATTTACTGCCAGCTCTGTTCCGTTTCTCTGGGGACTCCAAGGCCTCCAGGGGCTTCCTCAGCCAATGCACTATTCATTTTGAGCTCCAGCCTCAAAACCTTCTGTCTGATCGGGCTAAGGTAGCCTATATAATTTCCCTCCTCTCTGGTGAAGCTTTAGCTTGGGCTGCTCCCCTGTGGGAGGTGTTTCTGGACCTCTCTTGAGGAGACCTAATCCTGGGGATCCATTTTTTATTGAAGTAGACGCTTCTTCCATGGGGGTGGGAGATGTGCTTCTTCAGTTCTTTGAGAAGAGACGTCAACCATGTGCGTTCTTGTCCAAAAAAAATTCTCAAGCAGAGAGAAATTATGCCATTGGTGATTGGGAACTTCCCGCAATTAAATTGGCATTGGAAGAGTGGCGTCATCTCTTGGAGGGTTCCCCTCACTCCATTACGATCTTTACTGATCACAAGAATCTACAATACCTACAGAATGCTAAACATCTGAACCCCAGACAGGCTAGGTGGAGTCTCTTCTTTTCTCGTTTTAAATTCACGATTACGTACAAACCTGGTTCCTGCAATGGTCGGGCTTTTGCGCTCTCTAGGTCATTTGACACTTTTGATGAGGAGTCCACCCCTGATACTGAGCTGATCATTCCGACCTCATGCATTGTTGCCCATTCTACCACCCTGGAATCAAAAATTCCTCCTGGCAAGACCTTTGTTCCCACGGAGCTAAGAGCTAAGATCCTTTGTTGGGGACATAATTCCAAGGTGGCAGGTCATGCTGGGTTCCTCCGATCCTTCCTGCTCATCAGTCGTCTCTACTGGTGGCCTAACATCCGCTCGGATGTTAAAGAGTACGTTAAGGCTTGTCATGTCTGTGCTCAGTCTAAATCTTCCACACAAGCCCCTGCTGGTCTTCTCATGCCCTTGCCCATTCCTAAGGAGCCCTGGTCTCACATCGCCATGGATTTTATCACCGATCTTCCACTGTCGGAGAATAATACTGCCATTTGGGTGGTAATCGATCGGTTCTCCAAGATGGCTCATTTTGTTCCTCTTCCTGGTCTCCCTTCTGCCTCTGCCTTGGTTCCCATTTCCGTATGAGAGATTTTCCGCCTTCATGGTGTTCCTTCCCATGTCGTTTCGGAAAGGGGTGTTCAGATTACGTCCCGTTTTTGGAGAGCCTTTTGCAAATCCCTCAACATTACCATGGATTTTATCTCTTCTTACCATCCCCAATCCAATGGCCAGACTGAGAGGGTTAATCAGGAGTTGGAGGTCTTTCTCCGTACCTTGGTCTCGGCTCATCACGATGATTGGGCATCACTACGTCCGTGAGCAGAGTTCTCCCACAATAATCATGTCAACGTCAGTTCTCAGAAAACACCCTTTATCACTGTTTATGGAAGACATCCTCAACTCCCTCTTCCTATGACCTGTTCTTCTGACATTCCAGCCTTGGCTACTGTTCAGGAATCATTCAATTCCATGTGGGCTGACGTTCATGATTCCCTCCAGAAATCTGCCAACAAATTCAATAGTTTTGCTGACCGTCGCAGGCGTAAGCCGCCTTCTCTTCAGCCAGGAGACAAAGTCTGGCTCTCCACCAGGAACATCAAACCCCGGGTTCCTTCTCTCAAATTTGCCCCAAGATTCATTGGTCCGTACACCATAACTTGTAAACTGAATCTGGTTTGTTTCAAGCTCCAGATTCCCAAAAGCCTTAAAATCTCTAACTCCTTCCATGTTGCCCTTCTGAAGCCTTTAGTCCTCAATAAGTTCTCTCATCCTCTCTCTACCGCAGTGCCAGTCTCTGAGGATAATCAGGAGTATGAGGTTAGCCAAATTTTGGATTCCAGACTCTGTAGAGGCATTCTCCAGTACCTCGTGCATTGGAAGGGGTTTGGTCCTGAGGAGAGGTCGTGGATCAAGGCTTCTGAGGTCTTTGCACCTCGTCTGTTGAGGAAGTTTAATTTATAGTTCCCCTCTAAACCTGGTCCCAGGCGGGGAAGGGGGAGGCCTCGTAAGAGGGGGGGTACTGTCATGGTTATGCAATAGAGTCTGTTTGTCAGCTTACCTGTTTCCATGTGTTCATCTCCAAAGACCAGCTGTCTCTCCCCTGACTGCTTTTATTAACTCTCCTCTAACATGGCTCCACCCCAGCTCCTATCAGAGAACTCTATATTAACCTCTGCACTGCAGGTCAGCCCTGCTGATCAACCTTTGTGTGTTTGGCTTCCTGTTCCTGCCTGCCGTGTGCTCTACATTTATCTCTTTTACCGACCTTGGCGTGTTCTATACTATTCCTGTCTGCTTGTGACCCTGACCTTTTGGCGTGTCCCCGACTATCCTTGTTTGCCTGTGACCCTGAACCTTGGCGTGTACCCTGTTGTCCTTGTCTGCTTGTGGCCCTGACCTTGGCTTATTCCTTTACTATACTTATCCTTCAGTTGCCTACTGTGGGTGTGAGCTGGGGGACCCTGGGGGTCTCGACCTGGAGCCAGTTGCAGCCCAGTCCATCCTCACCTCTAGAGTCTCTGGTGAACACCTGCTGGCTCTTAGACTCCGCGCCCCAGGGAATGCTACGCTTTAACCCCGGTGGGATCCGTGTTGGTGTTCCAGCGACCCTGCCTTCCTTATACCCGGTCTCCCATCTGCAGCAGTCAGCTGTAAGGTCCACTGCCTTGCGGTGCACTCCTGATCCCAACGGTGTGCATCTGTCACCTAGCCTCAAGGTGACCTGACATTTTTTTAAGGATTATCCTGTGACAGGAACATGTCAGGAACATCCGCTATTCACCGGTTAGACCAGCACCATGGGAATCCCCCCGTCCATATCTCAGGATCCTCAATTTATGGATGTGGGTGGAGTTTAGCCATCAGCCAATCAACCCTGGGGGGTGTTCCCTGCCCAGCCCACAAGCCAGTCCTGTGTTCTGAAGGAACCAGAGCTAAATGGGTCATGAATGGTTCTGATGGATGAGGATTGGATTTCCAACACCGGCGTGTCAGTCTGATCCCAACAGGACCAACCAGTGCTTGTCTGGTGTGATCAGACTCCATAGAACCATTCTGGGAGTTTCTCCTGGATTCTATCCTCACTACACATACAATGTTATATGTACATGTACCCCAACATGTGTACAATCAGGAGGAATTATTTCCATCTCTCTACAACTAATATTTTACATTTTATGAGAGATAAAATAAATTTCTCTGATTCAATTGATATAAATTAATGTCTGGCAGACAGTTTGGGGCCTTCTCACTGTATCGGCCTCGTCCTCTGCTGGGCTTGTAGATGAAATGACTAGGACTTCTCTTTGAGGCTCAGTGAAGTGACAATTTTATATCTACAACAATGGGGGGATTTATTGGCATCTAGGGGTCACTTCTTGTCTAGAGACTCGCTCTGTTCTTCCAGATTCTAATTGAGGACCATCTGTCTATGATTGGTCACTGAATGAAGAGAATACGGAGTCCTGTGCATCTTCTGGTCTGTTTCAGGACCAAATTCAGCCCAAAATTCAGGCAGAAATTAGACAGGAAATGGTGAATGGAGACGCACTGGACCCCCTGCTGTGAGCCGCTGTGAACTCCAATGTGAGCCCAGCCAAAGTCAGATCTCTGATAGTCAGTGGAGGGGGGAGGGGTTGAAATCCAATAAAAGCGAGTGACCTGAAGGACTAAGATGGGAACTCCCATTGTAACCGGCCAATCAAAAGTCTGTCTTTGTATAACTTTCATCTAGGTGACATGTCTGGATCCCTCACATAGAAGATTTATACCAGAATTCTGCAGAATATTATATCATTTATAGGATAATTCTCACCTCAGCCACTGCAGAGTACAGCCAGGATGTCTGAGCCCCTCACATAGAAGTTTTATTCCAGAGTCTTCCAGATTATTCCTTGATAAATCCAGTGTGGTGAGGGATCGATTATTGATAAGAATGGATCTGAGATCATCACAGGCAGAGGAAGTCACATCACATTCCTCCAACCTGCAGAGGCAAATCCAGACACATGATATTATATTATAAGATGAATATGAGGAATTATTCCCATTTAGTGAAAAGTAACATAACATCACTAGAGTGGAATATCAGGATATACAGAATGTTATACAGAGGAAAGATCTTGTTATTAGGGAAGCTGATAAAGGTGAAGCTGTTGTAGTACTTATGTCTACACAGTATAAAGAGGGGGCGCTGTGACAGCTGTCACCCACCTTATGTACCCGGATATTAAGCAGGACCTCACACAGTGTCTCATACAGGGGCTTCTGAAATTGATAGATAAAGGAAAGGATCTGGGGGGGTTATGAAATAAAACAGCAGAATTTCTGATGGTGGATACCCCAGTGACCCCAATATTTCATCACCTTCCTGAAGTCCACCAATCAGGAGTTCCCATCGAAGATCACTGAATTGTGGCAGGAATAGGATCCCTTATAGAGAATGTAAGGGGGAGGGGTGGATATACATTTCCAGCCTTTAGTGCTGAGACTTCTGGGAATTATTAGAGATACAAGTACTATATTGGTGGATATTCCACATTTACAATGGGATTCTACATTCACATGGGGGACACTTCATATTAAAGCACTTTATTCTTCCATCCCCCATTCTTTAGTGTCTCCAGCAATCAGATATCATCTCCATAGATATAGATCATATAGTAGGATTTTACAGGAATTATTACAGAGGACGTAAAGGATGAAGGTTTTTTACCTTAAAAACTTCAGCCCCGGAAGGATTTACCCCCTTAATGACCAGAGCACTTTTTACAATTTGGCACTGCGCTGCTTTATCTGGTAATTGCGCGGTCATGCAATGCTGTACCCAAACCACATTTGTGTCCTTTTTTTCCACAAATAGAACTTTATTCTGGTGGTATTTTATCACCTCTAGGATTTTTATTTTTTGCAATATAAATGAAAAAAGACCGGAAATTTTGAAAAAAAAAATATTTCTACTTTTTGTTATAAGAAAAATCCAATAGACTCCATTTTAGTCATACATTTAGGCCAAAATGTATTCAGCCACATGTCTTGGGTAAAAATGTCAATAAGTGTATATTTATTGGTTTGTGCAAAAGTTATAATGTCTACAAACTATGATATATTTACTGGAATTTACGCAGCTTTTACTTTAATCTAATTTCTTGAGGTGCTAAAATGACAGGGCAGTACAAATGACCCCATTTTGGAAAGTAGACACCCCAAGGAATTTGCTGAGAGGCATGTTGAGCAAATTGAAAATTTTATTTTTTTTGTCACAAGTGATTGAAAAATGACAAAAGAGGGGGGCAGGAGGCGGAGCCTAGCGGAGCAGACATGCATTGTTAGAGCTCCACACCGCTGAGGAGAGAAGAGAAGGACAAAGTGGAGCCTGCAGGCTCAAAAGGTATCCATTTGAACCTTTTTGCCCCAGGGAACAAACTGTGAAAGTTTGGGCAGGAAATATGGTACTGGGAGAAAACCGTGGCAGAAATAAAAATCACCTCACAAAGAGCTCACAGGCACTCACTGCAGCTGAAGCAGCTCCAGTCACCTCACAAGATACAGCATCAGGGCGCTCTCACAGACAAAAAATGTCACAGCAAGACTCTCCATTTGAGTCAGATACAGAACAAATCCTCTCACAAACTTCTCCACAAGCCTCCTCAGCATCCCCAGTAATATTATTACAATTTGAAAAGATGCTTCATAAGGCTTTAAAACAAACCTCAGACCAAATAACAAACAGCCTAACCAAAGAAAAAAGAGAGCTGGGAAACCGCACCGCAGCCTTAGAAATAAAAATGGATGAAATTGAAATTACAACCCAAGAAAATATAACAGAATTGGAACAATTAAAAAAAGAGAATTTAATACTTCAAACTAAGCTCGAAGATTACGAAAATAGAGCCAGATGTTCAAATTTGCGCATAAGGGGAATACCTGAAACTGTGACAGACCTGCAATCTACTATTACTGCTCTATTACAAGAACTAAAGCCAGATATCCCTATTGAACGTTTAGAACTGGACAGAGTACACAGAGCCCTCACAGCCAAAAAGAAAGATGGACCCCCACGTGATATAATCACAAAATTTCATTATTACAGAACGAAAGAACAAATACTAATTGCTGCAAGAGAAAAAAAGGAACTTAATTTTCAAGGACACAATTATCAAATTTTTGCTGACCTATCCCAACTTACTATTACTAAAAGACGATCCATGAAACCCCAACTAATGGAACTGCAACGCCACAACATTATGTATCAATGGGGCTTCCCCTTTTCAGTCAGATTTAACTACCAAGGTACAATTTACAGAAGCAGATCAGCAGATGAACTACAACAAACCCTTTTAAAATTAAATCTGACAGAACCCACAAGCAGCAACTCTCCCACACGAAGAAGAATGGCGTCATCTTCACCTTCAGTCAGCACCCAGAAAATTTCAGAACAAAATGGGAATCATCATTCTCACAAAAGAGGCCGTTATGCCACATCATTCATGGACCAAGAAGATTCAATGGACTGACATCCTAATTCCTGATATCTCTTCATTTATTATACTAAGAGATGGTTCTCTTTAAAAAACCTGTATTTATAACTGAATGTAACTGCATTCTGATAGTCACACACTGTGTGGGATCATGTTACATTCCAGTTATATTTCTTATTACTTCTGATTCATATAGCCTTAGAATATATAATGGAACTAAGGAAATTCTTGTTCAGTTATATATTATCAGGTAATAACAATAGATTTATTACTTTTTAGGACAAATATGTTCAATAGTCCAGAAGTAATGGAAGCTTTTTCTTTTCTTAAAACAAATATATTATTACCTAACTAGTTCCTAGAATTATGTTTTTGTTTATTCTAATCTGAAGCAATACAACCTCAATTTTATGAGTTAACATATCTAAACAGTTACATATGAATAAAATGTGTAATTGTTTACTCTAAAAGGGTTAAAATCCCAAAATAATTCAAACTATCTTCATCAATACCAAAGTTATTAACAGTACCTTTCTAACTGAATTATTTAGCCTAGGGCAAGACTAACCATATACAACCACCCTGGAATAAATAATTTCAACAAAAACTATATTCTGCACTCCAATTAATGAAACATCATTTTGATGTCTTTTGACATAGCACTTCTCTCCTGTAAGCGGAAGATCCGTGTACCCCCATTAGCCCTCCTCATTCTCCCAACCATATTATGTGGGAGTGTGACGAAGGCACTTATTCCCCTGAGAGAGATATTTATTCTCTTTCACGGGTAAATTGTGATTACTTGCAAAAAATAATTTATACAATGTATCATTTAATCTCATATGTTTTTTGTTTACTCTTTACTCCAGAATTCACTGGTTTATTTTCTATCTATTCATCTCTTCAGTCCACACAGGTTGATCTGCGCAGTCAGCTCTGCATAACAAAAAGTAAGTCAAAACTATTTGATCTATTGCCATGGCACCACTGAATATACTTTCCCTGAATGTTCAGGGAATAAATGTCCCTCAAAAAAGGACCAAAGCCTTCCGTACTTTCCATAACAAGAAGGCTCACATAGTATGCCTCCAAGAAACACACTTCACCAAAGATTCTACTCCAAAATATATTTCTCCTTTTTATCAACAAATTTACACGGCTTCTGCCTGTACCAAGCAAAGGGGAACTCTAATTGCATTTCACCGATCCACACCATTCACCTTATCATCAGAAATTAAAGACCCAGAAGGTAGATACCTGATACTCATGGGTTATATAATGGATACAGCAATCACGGTGATTTCCTACTACGCTCCTAACAAACAACCTACACCATTCCTCTCACATATATTACAAGTGATTAATACACACAAAATAGGAACAGTGATAATGTGTGGGGATTCGAACCAGGTCCTCCTCCCATTTCTAGATAAATCACCTTTTACACCATCCAAAATAAGCTCTAGATTACCTTTTTCTCAACTTCTTTCCAAATACAATCTGGTAGATTCATGGAGAGAAAGTAACCCAATGAAAAAGAAATTCACTTATTTCTCGCACCCTCATCAAACCTTCACCAGAATAGATCATATTTTTCTAACAATAGGAATGATATCAGAAATTATTGCATCAGATATAATTCCGATTCCGTGGTCTGACCATAATGCAGTATACACTACTATAGCCTCAGCCATACCAAAAGCGCATGACCCAACGTGGTACTTACCGGACATAATGCTCAAACACCCACTACATCAGATGGCCATTGAACAAGCTTTAAAGGAATACATATCAATTAATAATACAACAGACATCTCCCCAATAACACTGTGGGAAGCTCATAAGCCTGTCTTGCGTGGTACAATACAAAGACAAATGGCACTATTTAAACGGGAACGCAAAAATCTAGCAAAAAAACTAGAACTCAATTTTAATGCAGCCTACATATCATTTCAAGATAATCCATCTCAGAGTACAAAATCTCATCTGGAAAAATCTAGATTGGAATACGATCTATTTCTCACTGAGTCAGTTGATAAATCCCTCAAACGCTCCAAACACAATTTCTACATGAATACAAACAAACCAGGTACATATTTGGCTCGGGCATTAAATTCAACTAACAAATCTTTCAAACCAATACGTTTGAAATTATCAAAAAATGTTTACACTTGTAGTCCAGTTAAAATAGTCCATAAATTTCACTCACATCTCGCAACTTTATACAAGACAAACAATGAATTTAAGCCTACAGAAGCTGAATCCTTCTCAAAAATAAACTTACCTGAGTTATCTCAGAATCAAAAAAGCAGTTTGGATGAGCCTATAACTATAGATGAAGTTGCTAACGCCATAAAAGACCTAAAACTTAACAAAAGACCAGGCCCAGACGGCTACTCGGCTTTATACTTTAAAACATTCTCAGAAATACTCTCTCCCATTCTCACTGAAACTTTTAACAAACTTCTAGATGGACATTCTTTTCGGCAAGAAACACTAATGGCAATTGTTTGTATGATCCCAAAACCCCTTTCTGATGATACTTCCTGTGTGAATTATCAGCCTATCTCTCTGTTAAACCTCGATATTAAATTATTAGCAAAAATAATAGCAAAACGCCTCAATAGCATTATAGGAAAATTAATACATAGAGATCAAGTAGGCTTCATGCCAAATAGACAGGCAGGTGATAATATACGCAGGGCAGTGTTATTGGCACATATTGCTAAAAAACGGAAAATCCCTTTATGTTTTCTATCTCTCGATATTAAGAGGGCATTTGACACAGTATCCTGGCAATATATGCAATATTCATTACAAAAATGGGGTTTTGGACCCCACTTTTTAACATGGATCAAAGCATTATATAATAAACCCAAAGCCTATATAAAATATGCTGGATACAAATCTGAAGCCTTTAATATCGAAAGAGGTACCCGACAGGGTTGCCCATTATCTCCCTTATTATTTGCCCTTATATTCGAACCCATGGCACAATACATCAGAACAAACCAAACTATAACTGGCATTGAAGTAGGAGGTATTACACACAAATTATGTATATTTGCAGACAATATATTACTTTTTCTATCATCACCACAGGTCTCTGGTCCTAACTTAATACCAGCTCTTGATGGATTTGCAGCCCTATCCGGCCTTATGATTAATCCTAAGAAATGCCTAGTGCTTAATATTTCACTCACAAACATGGAATTGATCCCGGCTAGGGCTGCACTCCCATTCACATGGGCAGAAAAATCAATCCCATATCTTGGAATTCATTTAACAGCATCTCATTCTGACTTATTCTCAACCAATTATCCTCCTGTATTAAGACAGATCACAAATCTAATAAAACAATGGTCGCAACTTCCTTTATCCTGGATAGGGAAAATTAATGCAATCAAAATGACTATTCTACCCAAATTGCTTTATCTATTCAGAGTCCTCCCTATTCCAATTCCTTCCTATTTTTTGAGAATAGTACAAAAAAGAGCAACTTCGTTTATATGGGGCTCTTCTAAACCACGTATACCTATACACACACTACATCTTCCCAAAAATAAAGGAGGCCTGGGATACCCTAATTTTACTAACTACTACAGAGCAGCACATTTGGCCAGTCTGTCCAAATACCATGCAAAACAGGAAATCCCATTATGGGTATTTATAGAGGCTTCAGAAAATGACCCTCTATTAATATCAAATTTATTATGGCTTGATCCTAAAGACCACTTTAAAATTCATAATCCCATAACTAAACACTTCTTATCTCTCTGGGATAAACTAAAAACCAAATATCAGTTACAATCTCCACACAATCCTCTCCTTTCTTTTATCAGAAATCCGGCCTTTTATCCGGCATGGATCTACCCAAATTCTTTTAAAGCTTGGACAACATCAGGCATTCAGACACTAAATGACTTCATAGCATCTAAATCATTCCTTTCATTTCCATCGCTTAGAGAAAAATATGATCTACCAAACTCTGAGATATTTAGATATCTCCAAATCAAAAATTTCTATACACCATTCCTAAAGGGGGATACACCATTATCCCAATTATCCATTTTTGAATCAATCTGTACAAAAGATCCATTTGCTAAAGGTACAATTTCATCACTTTATAATCAATTATATGGAGTAGCAAATCTTAATAGACCCTCTTACGTTCAGAGGTGGGAGGAGGACCTGGGACGAACTTTAGAAGACACGGACTGGTCTAACATATGGCTCACATCTAAGTCATCTTCACCCAACATCTTAGCACTGGAGACAAATTATAAAGTCCTAACTCCCTGGTACCTTGTACCCGCTAGAGTGGCAAAATATTCACCTAATACCTCAGCTCTTTGTTTTCGAGGATGCCCAGAAATAGGCACATATTTACACATATGGTGGGCGTGCCCAGTAATCCAAACCTTCTGGAAGGAAGTTTTCGTGATTGCATCTAAAATATTTAAAAAAATAATACAACCAGATCCATATTTAACTTTACTTAATCTAAAACCGGAATGGTTAACACTCTCTCAATTCAAACTTATGATCCAACTAATAACGGCTGCAAAACAAACAGTGGCCAAGGCATGGAAATCTCCTACATTGGTACTAGCAGAAACAATTCACAGAATGAATAATACAATGTCCCATGCTAAGATGGTAGCCATCGATCAAAATCAAATTCCAAAATTTGAAAAACTTTGGCATCCTTGGATAAAACAGCAGTTCCTGTCAAACTTCAATGACTCTGTCCTGTTGCCATGGTAACAGATTAAATGACTTACAGTGACACCCATTCTAAGGCTTCAAAGAGAACTAAAAAGAATAATAAACTGACGAGCGGGACAACCTTGTGGACCATACCTCTACCTTTCAACCCTTTTTCTTCTTTCTCTTTCCTTTTCTCCACCTTACGATTAAAGCTCATTATCAGAATTTATTTGACCTATATACACTCTACTTGAAAACAATATGTATAGTAGGTATAAATCATTTAAATACCTACAAAAGTAACTAAGGAAATGATATATATCTTTAATTTAGGTTTACGTGAACCCAATGTTTAATATTTGAAATTTCATGATATTTACCTATATAAACCCTACTGTAAAACAATGAGCTTACTTTATAGATCCTTGTAAACTTACTTTATGTATCTTTATAACATTGTATACTCAATAAACTTCTTTTGACAAGGAAAAATGACAAAAGAAAGAAAAAGTACACAAAGTTGTCACTAAATGATATATTGCTCACACATGTCATGGGTATATGTGTAATTACACCCCAAAATACATTCTGTTGCTTCTCCTGAGTTCGGAGATACCACATGTGTGGGGACTTTTTGGGAGTCTAGCTGCGTACGGGGCCCCGAAAACCAATCACTGCCTTCAGGTTTTCTAAGGGTGTAAAATAGTGATTTTTCTCCTCACTGCCTATCACAGTTTTGGAGGCCATAAAATGCCAAGATAGCACAAATCCCCCCAAATGACCCCATTTTGGAAAGAAGACACCCCAAGCTATTTGCTGAGAGGTATAGTGAATATTTTGCAGATCTCACTTTTTGTCACAAAGTTTTGAAAATTTAAAAAAGAAAAAAAAAATCCTTTTCTTTCTTAATTTTCCAAAACAAATGAGATCTGCAAAATACTCAGCATGCCTCTCAGCAAATATCTTGGGTTGTCTACTTTCCAAAAAGGGGTCATTTGGGGGGTTTTGTGCTATCTTGTCATTTCAGGGCCTCAGAAACTGTGATAGGCAGTCAGGAGTGAAATCAAAAATGTACGCCCTTAGAAATCCTGAAGGTGGTGATTGGTTTTCGGGGTGCTGTATGCGGCTAGACTCCCAAAAAGTCTCACACATGTGGTATCCCCATACTCAGGAGAAGCAACAGAATGTATTTTGGGGTGTAATTCCACATATAACCATGTGAAGTGTGAGCAATATATCATTTAATGACAACTTTGTGTAAAAAAAAAATGAAACTTTTGTCAAAATATAAAATATTCAATGGACTCAACATGTCTCTCAGCAAATATTTTGGGGTGTCTACTTTCCAAAATGGGGTCATTTGGGGGTTGAACTGTCCTGGCATTTTATGCCCCACAATAGAAGCTTATGCCACACATCACCCACTCTTCTAACCACTTGAACAATCAAGTCCTTTCTGACACTTTTATTTTTACATGAAAACTTTTTTTTTGCTAAAAAATTACTTTGAACCCCCAAACATCATATGATAAATGTTTTTGCCATACCAGAAAAACTAGTGAGTTTGCCACATCCCTGTATATATAGAGAAAGTTAGAATACCCCCAATTGGGACTTTAAATTGGCAAAAACAGTGGAGTGCAGTAGAATACAAAAGTATGTATATAGAGTAGTTTCTCTCCAGTAACCAAGAACACTTCCCGGTAACAAAAAATACAGTACCCAATGTGTTTCAGGTTCAAAGTCCTTTCATCAGGGGTATTTGTATAGGAGATTTTAAATTTGAGATCTGGTGAATGGCACCGCAATCAAACACACAGAGTATTCAGGTAAGACTTAAATTAACACTGCCAGTGGATGGTGTATGTAGAGGTATTCAGCCTATATTTGAAATGTAATGACCCGCAGGAAAGGAACGTGTCAGTGGTCCCTCAGGCAGAGGAATGTGCAGCTGGAAATGATAACTTTACAGCTTCTATGGAGATCTCACAGTAGGGGTCAGAATAGGACATTGGTCGGGGTCCTGTGTAAATGATGACACTATGTTGGAGTGCTGTTTACCGTTCCTTAAGCTATGTACAGGGGGTCCATAAGGAACGCCATCCGGTCTGGCAAAGTCTGCAGACATATATATCATATATTTTTTTAAGAGTCCCTACAGATTAAAATGGTGGGTGTTATATTTTTTTTTTTCACAAATTATTTGCACAGTGATTTTTCAAAAACAATTTTTTGGGAAAAAACAGTTTTTTGAATTGTAATGCACAAAAACACTATATTGCTCAAATGTTTAGTGAAATATAAAATATGATCTTATTCTGAGTACAAACATGACATACTTTAAAATTACGCACACCCACACAGCGGCAACAAACTATATACATTTTAAAAAGCCTTTAAATGGCTTTATAGGTTATCACTTTAAATTTACAGAGGAGGTCTACTGCTAGAATTACTGCCCTCAATCTGACGTTTGTGGTGATACCTCACATGCATGGTGCAATTGCTGTTCACATATGTCACGAGACTTACACTTGCATTCACCTTTACGCTTGTGCAAGGGGGACATGGGTGGTTTTATTTATTTATTTATTTAAATCATTTATTTTGCTTTTTATTTTATTTTTACACTTTCCCTTTCATTTTTTTTCATTTTTTTTTAAATCATTTTTATTGTTATCACAGGGAATGTAAATGTGACAGACCTAGCCGGGAGAGAGACTTTTGGAGGGGACTGAATGCTAGCCTCTTGCCGATTGATTGTGGGCCCTGGCATTTGGGGGAACGGTGCTCTTTGTGAGCTGTATGCCTGGGGACCCTTGAGGTGGTACTACTGTGGATTCGGGTCCTGGTCCCCCAGGACACACAGACTCTGGGGACCCTGGATTTGCCATATTAGAAATAGTGGCTTATTCATAATGCTGGGACAAATACTGTTAGGAGATGCTGATGTAAATTCCAGCCACCTATCTGTCTGGTGCCTGCTAGAATGTGTATTGTAAATAAGTCTCTAGTATGGGATCTAAGAGTCATTAGATCCCCATTGTTGTTTGTGTTAATTAACTCTGCTATTGTGATGATGTTGATTGGGTTTACTGAGCTACAAGACGGCCAGTCTGGCCTAAAGGTCATGTCTGAGTCATCTAGGCTGTCTAAAGGGATTAGTTAATTAGCCCATGTTAGGTTAATTAGGTTACAGGTGTATCGTTAGAGTAATATGAGCACCTCCACTTTTAGTGTATAAAAGAGCCTGTATTCCTGTCAATAAAAGTGACTCCTGTTTGAACTTACATACAGCCTGCCTGGTGTTTGTTCTGAGCTACACAACTGGATTAGAACGGCACATAGCTGTAGTTCTAGTCCCGGAGCATCAGATGACCGAACCATCAGATGTTGCGATCTGCAATCTGATGCTATAGCCACAGAGGAGTGTCGGGAGAGTGGAACCGAGCAAGCAGGGGCTCGTTACATTGGTTGGCAGCTGTGGGATTTGCTCTCCAGTTACTGGGACACTCCAAACCAGCCTGCAGGAGAGCCACGCTGAAAGACTTACTTGAGAGCCGTGGAGAGAATGGTGGGATTGTGCTTCCTTGCCGTGAACACATCCAAACCATCACCTGGATCCAAGGTCCAGATAGCAGGAGAGGAGAGATACCAGCCACCATGGATGAGGAATTCAGAAGGAGGTTGCGAGAGTTGCAGATACAGCACAGAGGACCAGAACAACCTGGTGAGCCTCCAGCAGAAGAAGAGCTGTTATTAGGGCCAAACTTCACTGTGCTCTGCCCAGCACCAACAGAAGTATCTGTGAAGTTACAAGGAACTTCCCCAGCTGAAGCGTTGGCAACCGGACAGAGGGTCAAAGATCTCTGCCCTACACCTGCGGCAGTTCCGGAGGCTCAGGGTGAGAAGGAGGTGGTCACTTCCCAGCAGCAGATCAGGATACAGGGGGAGAAGGAAGAGGAGGTGTTCATCGCCCCATCCCCAACAGTTGGCCAGGGTGGAGGAAGTGGTCTTTCCTCCCCAACAAAGATCCGTGCACCTGGGAGACAGTACCACAGACATATCGTCCCAACATCCAGATGAGGGAATGGAAAAGGAAGAAGCCGGCTCACCTCCCCAATGGCAGCTACACAGTTTGGGAGTGGAGGAAGCCAGCCTCCTGCCCCAATGATTAGCCGGAGCAGATGGTTACATAGTTACATAGTTACATAGTAGGTGAGGTTGAAAAAAGACACAAGTCCATCAAGTTCAACCTATGTGTGTGATTATGTGTCAGTATTGCATTGTATATCCCTGTATGTTGCGGTCATTCAGGTGCTTATCTAATAGTTTCTTGAAGCTATCAATGCTCCCCGCTGAGACCACTGCCTGTGGAAGGGAATTCCACATCCTTGCCGCTCTTATAGGGCGTACACACGGTCGGACTTTGTTCGGACATTCCTACAACAAAATCCTAGGATTTTTTCCGACGGATGTTGGCTCAAACTTGTTTTGCCTACACACGGTCGCACAAAGTTGTCGGAATTTCCGATCGACAACCACGCTGTCACGTACACCACGTATGACGAGACTAGAAAAGGCCGGTTCAGAACCAAGCGCGGCACCCTTTGGGCTCCTTTTGCTAATCTCGTGTTAGTAAAAGTTTGGTGAGAGACGATTCGCGCTTTTTCAGACTCGTGGCTTTCAGATCGTTTTCTGCCGTTCAGTTTGTGCTTGTGGGTTTGTATCTGCTCTTCAGTGCGTGCAGTCAGTTCGTATCAGAGTTTTCTGTGTGATCTTGACTGCTCGTTACTGTTTTTCAGGTCGCTCTTCACAGGCCTTGCTGTTCTTCAGTGCGTTCTGTTACTTCGTTCTGAGCAGCCGACCGTTTTCTAGCCATGTTTCGTATGCGTACTCCTCGTAGAGTTCGTGCTGTGCGGGGGCTTGGTGTTGGGGTCCTGACCTTGACACAAGTCCAGTCCATGAACAGGGTGGGGAGGAGTTCATGGACCAAGAATTGGTTGCTTCAGCGTGACCAGTTCCCTCATATGTCTTTGCTCCGTGAGATCCGTGAGAATAATCCTGATGATTTCACGAACTTTCTACGGATGACGGACCCCGTATTTCACCGTTTGTTGGCTTCACTGACCCCCTATATTAGCAGCCAGGATACCTGCATGAGGCAAGCCATCACTCCTGAGCAGAGGTTGGTCACTACCCTGCGGTATTTGGCGACAGGGAGAAGCCTGCAGGACCTCAAGTTCTCCACAGGCATCTCCCCCCAGGCTCTAGGGATCATTATCCCAGAGACCTGTTTTGCCATCATACAGGTCCTTCAGAAGGAATATATGAAGGTAAGATTTCTATCCTTTTATATCACATTTTATTGTATTTAATGTTTGCTAATATATTGTATTTCTTTCCTCATTCCCTAATTACCATGATTGTAACGTGCTGTGAATGTCCCCTTTGTCCTCATGCATGCTGGATTTTTATGTAATTATTATTTTAGGTCCTTCATACATATTTGCCCTTCACTAACCTCCCCAGCATGGTGTCTCCTGGCCCTATATTCACCTCATGTAGTCACTTAACAATGTATTTTTTCAGCTCCATAGTAGTGCTTTACCCCAAACACCCCCTAAAATGTTTGGTAATGTTATTTTTGATTTAAATTCTGGCAGAGTGCCAGAGACTTTTTTTTGTGGTGTCCCCAAATAATTTTTAGTAACCCTCCCTCCCCCAACTGCTAGGTCAGCTGATCCCAATTCTCTATGTATCCTCAATCATCTATCTGCTGACTTTGCCAAACCCATACACACTATACCCATTTCTTTACTGGTCAGATTTATGGATGAATTCCCCAAAGCATGTAGTGCAAGGGCCTGCCTGTATACTTTACAATGGTACTGTTTAAAGTTTTGGGATCCTATTATTATCTTGATAGGTAATAGCAGAATGTCCAAATGTCCTCAAATGTGTACAATGTGTATTTATATCTTTGTATTATGACACTTCTTACCTGTCCAGTGGGCTGCCAATAGTGTAACTAAGGAGGGGCTGTTCCAAGTAATACCCTGTATTTAGGCCTTCATCTCTCAATGAAGTGAAGAGGGTTACCTGTCCAAGAGTTCCCCCCCCTATAATGTTAGAAATGGCCCATGATAGGGGGGAGGGGGAATATGATAGGTGTACCTTATACTTTGGCGTTGTTAAATTCCCCTTTATAAATGCTATCTGGAGGTTGCCCCATAATGTTTGTGTATAATCTGCTTGCCATGTTTCTGTGAAAAAATACTAATGTTTATTGTTTTTTCCTCAACAGTTTCCTTCCACGCCACAGGAATGGCAGACTGTGGCCTCCCACTTTGCCCAGCGTTGGGACTTTCCTAACTGCGGAGGGGCAATTGATGGGAAACACGTCCACATCGTCCCACCACCCAACTCGGGGTCGTACTATTTTAATTACAAGGGGTTTAATAGTATAGTGATGTTGGTGGTGGTGTCGGCTAATTATGAATTCTTGTATGTGGACGTGGGGAAGAATGGCCGGATGTCCGATGGTGGAGTCAAAACCCAGACGGAGTTCTACAGGCGTCTCCAGAATGGCAGCTTGGACTTGCCAGCTCCAGAGGACAATGTTGAAGGTCTCCCATTTGTGTTCGTTGCTGATAAAGCGTTTGCGCTGGGGGACCACCTGATGCGGCCATTCCCAATGAGGACCCTCACCCCGGAACAGAGGGTTTTTAATTACCGGCTGGCCAGAGCCCGAAGAGTGGTGGAGAACACATTTGGAATCCTGGCCAGCCGGTTCCGACTATTTCTGACACCCATCCATATGGCGGAGTATAAACTGAACCATATAATACTTGCATGCTGTGTTCTCCATAATTTTTTAAGAAAACATTCTGCCAACTATGCTGGCTCAGTTGGGCCTGAGGCCGGAATCCAAAATCCAACAACACTGACGGCGCTTGAAAGTGGCCGTCCTGGCTTGCCCTCCCTGAGTGCCCGTGATGTCTGGTTACGATACCTGGAGTTCTTTGCGTGTAGGGGGGCTATCAATATGCCAGACAATATGTAAAGCCTTTTTGAAATAAAAAAAAAAAGAAATTCTTTGTGGACATTTACTGCTTGTGTTTGTTTTAGCTGACCCTGACATAAATGTTTTGAGTGCAGAAAATGTCGTGATTAGGTAACCTTACACAAAGCACTGTTGGCTGGTATTTCCTAAATGCAAAAACACATTTCACTACAAGTGCACTTGCAACTGCACTGAACCTGCACTTGTAGTGCAAAGTGTATTTGTCCTTAGGAACTAACCCCCATTTTTGCATAAAACAGCTATTACATCACCCCAAAAGTGTTGTAGTGTTGAGACAATAATCCACACATTCTTGAGTAACCAACTTTTTTATACCTGCACAATCACATGTGCATTTACGAAAGGTTTTTAAAACAAACCAACATATTTGTTGTATAACAATTTTTGCAGTAGCATTATCAAAATTCGAAATATCCATTTCAGATAAAACAGGCTTCTGTAAAACCAACAAGAAAGCCTAAAAACTTGAACTTACAAAGTTCACATTAGGTAAAACCTGAAGGCTATATCAGACATCAGTATTTAGGAACTGTGTTTGATATAGCGTTCAGATGAGGGGAAAACACCCCTGGAAAAGCCAAATTTGGAAGATGCACACCAATTTACGAATGTCAATATGTGCTATCTGCCATCATGGGGGATCAAGGGACGTGTTTTGGGGGAGCAAGTCCTTCCTCAACGCGACTTTATAATTGAGGAAGGGGTTGCACCCCCAAAACGCGTCCATTGATCTCCCGTGATGGCAGATAGCACATGTTGGCACACTGTGTGCATCCTCCAAATTTGGCTTTTCAAAACATTGCAAAAAAATTTAAAAGATTGAACCACAATACAAAAAGTGATTTTGTGGGGTTTAAATTCGCCCCAAAACATCAATGATGTTATTATTTTTTTTAATAACATCATGGATTTTTTGCTGGATGTTTTGCAGTTCGGCATTACACCCCATGATCTCCCCGATCAGGATCTGGGCACTTTCAGAAGTAAAGCGTTCGGGATCCACAACCTCAGGATCACCTAAAAAGAGATAAATAAAAAAAAAAAAGGTCTCAAAAATCTGCCAGCATCCATCTCTTACCTGAGCCTGTGGTCGCAGACACTCACCTGTTGTGGTGCCAATCTCCACCACATCTTCTTCTTCCTCCTGCTCAGCTTGGTTTGGGGGTATTTCACCTTCCTCCATAGGTGGGGGGTCTGTGGTCTCCTCGGATGAGGGGTGTCCTCCGAGTCTTTTCTCCCCTATGTAAAACAAAAATGGTATAATTAGCACACAGATATTTGATGGCAGAACTAGAAATAGGAAACATTGCTTGGAAGTGGGGTACAATTGTCTATTTTAGCCGAGTTCCAAGATGTATTTTTTTTATTGCCCTTTGTCAAGCTGCAATACTTTACCTGTTTGGTACAAGCTTCACAGATGTAGCCCCCCCTATAGTATACACTGGAGCACCTGTGTGCCCCCCCTAATAAAAAGGGTGTTCTTGTGTCCCACACTAGTGCTCCAGTGTCCAGATGTGAAAACAGCTGCTCAGTGTCCTCTCCTTACACACAATCTAGTTGGCATTTCATTATAGTAACAAACCCATCTACACAAACAAATATTTGGCATCCAAGTAGGCCCCAAAAAATGTGGGAAAATGCATATGGCCTAAACAATGGTGTTCTAGAGGCCGAAAGAAAAATGTTTGATACGAACGAATAATGGGCCCATGAACATTAAAGTTGCCCTTTTAAACGTTACAATTAATAAAAGCATATGGAGCAGCACGAACGTAATAAAGACAGAAAGAATAGGAACACAGCACAACTACTTACTTTTTTGCAGCACTCTCCGGATCTTTCGGTACTGCTCTGGCTCTCTCAACTTCAGGTCTGACCACCGCTTCCTGAGCTGATCTTTAGATCTTCGTACCCCGAAATTCATGTGAAGGCTTTTGACCACTTTAGCAATGATTTTGGCCTTTCTGATGTTGGGGTGGGGGTAAGGCCCATACTTCCCGTCATAGTCGGACTTCCTCATGATGTCGACCATCTCCAACATCTCCCCAAAGGACATATTTGTGGCCTTAAAACGTCTCCTTCTGGATCGGGACGTGCCTGGATCCAGGCTTTCCTCCTCCTCCTCCTCCTCGTTGCTATAATTAGCACACACCTGCTCGAACTCCGCCATCATGCTCTTCACCCACTGCGCTGAACGAAAAGGGGAGGGGAATAGACTGGAAAGAACGTCAGGGGCGGGCGGAGTTACACGCATGCGCAGTGTGTATAAAGCGTAACACGCGTGCGTATTACGTACGATCTGTGAGCGGAGGAAGGAGCATTGGACGCGCCGATCGTAAGAAGGAAGGTAAGAGACAAACTTGTGCCTATACTGCTTCTACATTGAGGCCTATATTGTAACAAGATGAGGAGAGTTTTGTCTGACATTAGGCTTTGTCTTTTGTTGTGTCTTGCAGTGAACATGGATATGCTACTCAAAGATAATGACTTCATGTCAGTATTCGTAGAGATGCTAAGGGAGCTGCCATGTCTGTGGGAGATTAACCACCCACATTACAAGAACCAAGCAAAGAGGAAGGCAGCACTGGAGCAATTGTGTGAAATTGTGAAGCAGGTGATCCCCACGGCAGACATCACCTATTTAAAGATCTTAATTGGTTGCCTGAGGAGCACATATCTAAGGGAGCGCAAGAAAGTCCTGGATTCACAGAGATCCGGAGCAGCAGATGACATCTATGTCCCCAGGATGTTGTACTACGACAGGCTGCACTTTCTGGCAGGCCAGACTGAACCCAGGCCATCCCTCTCCAGTCTTCCTTCCACGCTTCCTTCCCCCCCGGCTGAGGCTTCTCCAACCTGGGCCTTCCAGGCGATATGTGGAGGACCCCAGATTGAGCCAGGTATAGCATTCCTTTTAAATATTTCTGCTTGTCCAATCAATGATGTTAACTAGATGTTAGTTGGGAGTACTAATTTAGGATTGTGATTGATGATGCAACAACTAAAACCATGTCCCTTTTTCATACACAGGGAAGTCTCAGCCAGGAGGTGGCCGGGCCGAGCCGGCTGGCTGATCTGCAGGTCCCTCCACCCACCCTGAAAAGAGAAAGTGGCAGTAGGAGGCGTGCCCTAGAGGAGGCTGCTATAGGATTCTTTTGGAGGGCTACAGAGGTCCTGGGAGCACCACACACCGTGGAGGAGGACATTGCTGCCATCATTGCATATAAAATGCAGAGGATGAAGGAGGGCCAACAAGCCATGTGTGAGGCCCTCATATTGGAGGCTCTGGAGAAAGGTATGAGGGGCCAAATTACACCTCAAACACACCTTTGAGATGGTCCTCCTCCTCCTCCTGCAGGTCCTCCTCCTCCTCCTCCTTCTCCTCCAGGTCCTCCCAGTCCTCCTCCTCCTCCAGGTCCTACTCCTCCTCCTGCCACATCTCCAACTGCACAGCCACAGCCCGGAAGGAAGCGTGGAAGGAAGACCAGACAGTGATTGCCCTGGGTTCAGTCTGGTCGGCCAAAAAATGCAGCCTCTTGTGGTACCACAGCCTGGGGACACAGATGTCATCTGCTGCTATCCGGATCTCTGCGAATCCCGGACCAGACTGCCCTCCCTTATATATGGACTCCTCAGGCCACCAATTTTGATGTTGAAGAATTGTTGTCTGCCGTGGGGGTCCCAGGCTTCACTAATTTCTCATGTTGATCCAGTGTTGCCTCCCTCTTTGTTTGGTTCTGATCCCTTAATAAAGGATTTTTGTTTTGAATTATACTCTCCTATGTGTTTTACTTCAAAAATGACAGTTTTTTGGTGAGGATTCAGGTACATTTCAAATATAAAATGTGAAATGAACAAGGGACACCAACACCAAACAATCTCCTTGAGATTAAATAAGAAAAGATATCAATGGTGTTGGGGTAACTTGACACACAAAACACACACAAAAATATTCTGGAGTAAAAATAAAAATAACATTGAACAAAGATCAGCCTTGGAAAAAATCCAAACATTAAATTAAAAAAAAGGCTGAAAATCCAAAATAAATAAATAAATAAATATAAAACTGTCAGATGTGACAACTAATAACTATATATTGAGGGAATCCCACAAAAAAAAAACACAAATAAAACTTTGTGAGAAGTGTGTGTGAATATGAGCAGCAAAACTACTTCATTCTTGTCACATTATAAAGAAGAAGAGAGTGCGCTGTATTAAACCATTTTTTACATTGCAGCATGACGAAAGTGCTGTATCCATTGCGAACGCTAAGTTTACCAGAACGAGCTGTCCCGTCTCGGAATTTCTTCTGAGCATGCGTGGCACTTTGTGCGTCGGAACAGGCCACACACGGTCGGAATTGACGCGATCGGATTTTGTTGTCGGAAAATTTTATCTCCTGCTCTCCAACTTTGTGTGTCGGAAAATCCGATGGAAAATGTCCAATGGAGCCCACACACAGTCGGAATTTCCGACAACACGCTCCGATCGGACGTTTTCCATCGGAAAATCCGACCGTGTGTACGGGGCATTACAGTAAAGAACCCTCTACGTAGTTTAAGGTTAAACCTCTTTTCTTCTAATTTTAATGAGTGGCCACGAGTCTTGTTAAACTCTATTCTGAGAAAAAGTTTTATCCCTATTGTGGGGTCACCAGTCCGGTATTTGTAAATTGAAATCATATCCCCTCTAAAGCGTCTCTTCTCCAGAGAGAATAAGTTCAGTGCTCGCAACCTTTCCTCATAACTAAGATCCTCCAGACCCTTTATTAGCTTTGTTGCCCTTCTTTGTACTCGCTCCATTTCCAGTACATCCTTCCTGAGGACTGGTGCCCAGAACTGGACCGCATACTCTAGGTGCGGCCGGACCAGAGTCTTGTAGAGCGGGAGAATTATCGTTTTATCTCTGGAGTTGATCCCCCTTTTAATGCATGCCAATATTCTGTTTGCTTTGTTAGCAGCAGCTTGGCATTGCCTGCCATTGCCTGCCATTGCTGAGCCTATCATCTACTAGGACCCCCAGGTCCTTTTCCATCCTAGATTCCCCCAGAGGTTCTCCCCCCAGTGTATAGATTGCATTCATATTTTTGCCACCCAAATGCATTATTTTACATTTTTCTACATTGAACCTCATTTGCCATGTAGTCGCCCACCCCATTAATTTGTTCAGGTCTTTTTGCAAAGTTTCCACGTCATGCAGAGAAGTTATTGCCCTGCTTAGCTTAGTATCGTCTGCAAATACAGAGATTGAACTGTTTATCCCATCCTCCAGATCGTTTATGAACAAAATAAATAGGATTGGTCCCAGCACAGAACCCTGGGGAACCCCACTACCCACCCCTGACCATTCCGAGTACTCCCCATTTATCACCACCCTCTGAACTCGCCCTTGTAGCCATGTACTCACCCTATGGTCCATGCCAATGGACCTTATTTTGTACAGTGAACGTTTATGGGGAACTGTGTCAAATGCTTTTGCAAAATCCAGATACACCACGTCTACGGGCCTTCCTTTATCTAGATGGCAACTCACCTCCTCATAGAAGGTTAATAGATTGGTTTGGCAAGAACGATTCTTCATGAATCCATGCTGATTACTGCTAATGATACCGTTCGTATTACTAAAATCCTGTATATAGTCCCTTATCATCCCCTCCAAGAGTTTACATACTATTGATGTTAGGCTAACTGGTCTGTAATTCCCAGGGATGTATTTTGGGCCCTTTTTAAATATAGGTGCTACATTATTTTTGCTCTCCTCCGCTATGTGTCTTTCATGTTCTATCTTAGCTGTCCTAATTGCACCCTTACATTTCCTTTTGCATTCTTTATAAAGTCTGAATGCTGGGGATTATCCCTCAACCTTGTATTTTTTGAAGGCCTTCTCCTTTGCTTTTATATGCATTTTTACATTGGAGTTAAGCCATCCCGGACTTTTGTTCACTCTTTTAAATTTATTACCCAATGGGATACATTGGCTAATGCCCTTATTTAATATGCTCTTAAAGCAAACCCATCTCTCCTCCGTATTCTTTGTTCCTAATATTTTATCCCAGTTTATGCCTTTTAGCAAGGTTTGTAGTTTAGGGAAGTTGGCTCTTTTGAAATTCAGTGTCTTTGTATTCCCTTTATGTTTTCTATTTGTGTGATTTATACTGAAACTAATTGACCTGTGATCGCTGTTACCTAAATTGCCCCATATTTCCACATCTGTGATCAGGTCTGTATTGTTGGTAATCAGTAGATCCAGTAATGTTTTATTTCTAGTTGGTTCGTCTACCATCTGACCCATAAAATTGTCCTGCAAGACACTAAGGAACTGGCGAGCCTTAAATGAATGCGCGGTTCCCTCCGCCCAGTCTATGTCTGGATAATTAAAATCCCCCATTATGATAACACTTCCCATCCTTGCTGCTACTCCAATTTGTGATAGGAGATCCGTCTCCACTTCCTCCCTCAGGTTAGGGGGCCTATAGCATGGTGTGGGGTTTCCAGCAGAGGAGCTGGCAACAGGGCCGAATACTGCTGGACCCTGCCCTCAACTGACAGAGGATGTATTTCCTGTGAAGGTGGATGGGACTTCAGTCTCCACCTGTATACCCCAGGGATGCTGGGCAGTCGGCCCAGATCCCCAACAGCATGACGGAGTGAACCCAGACACCCTGTCTTCTCTCCAGCGGCAGAAAGGACTCCAGGGAGAAGGGCCAGTCCAGGCCTCTCCCCAGTGGCAGATATGTTCTCTGAGAGAGGCAGAGGTTGGCTGGGTGAGTAATGCTTTGTTTGGAACAATTTGTTTGGGGTACTGTGTGGGTACAGGCATTAGAGGACTCGAACTACTGACTAACTTCAGAGTCAACCCGTCTGGGGTCTCCTCCTGTGTTAGTCTCCTGCCGAAAGGGGAGAAATGTGACAGACCTAGCTGGGAGAGAGACATTTGGAGGGGACTGAATGCTAGCCTCTTGCCGATCTATCGTGGGCCCTGGCATTTGGGGGAACGGTGCTCTTTGTGAGCTGTATGCCTGGGGACCCTTGAGGCGGTACTACTGTGGATTCGGGTCCTGGTCCCCCAGGACACACAGACTCTGGGGACCCTGGATTTGCCATATTAGGAATAGTGGCTGATTCATAATGCTGGGACAGATACTGCTAAGAGATGCTGATGTAAATTCCAGCCACCTGTCTGTTGCCTGCTAGAATGTGTATTGTAAATAATTCTCTAGTATGGGATCTAAGAGTCATTAGATCCCCATTGTTGTTTGTGTTAATTAACTCTGCTATTGTGATAATGTTGATTGGGTTTTCTGAGCTACAAGATGGCCAGTCTGGCCTAAAGGTCATGTCTGAGTCATCTAGGCTGTCTAAAGGGATTAGTTAATTAGCCCATGCTAATTAGGTTAATTAGGTTACAGGTGTATTGTTAGTAGGGATGAGCTTCGTGTTCGAGTTGAACCCATGTTCGACTCGAACATCGGCTGTTCGATCGTTCGCCGAATTGCAAACGTTATGGGCCGTTCGCGCCAAATTTGTGTGGCGCGTCACGGCCCATAATTCACTGCGGCATCGCAGTGCATTGCTGGCTGATGATTGGCCAAGCATGCACTATGACCCACATGCTTGGCCAATCACAGCGCCGTCGGTAGAGAGAGCTGTAATTGGCCAAAGCCAGGGTGGCTTTGGCCAATTATGGCTCAGGGGGTTTAGAACACTGCACGGCGGCCCTGTGTAGTGTGTTCCGGCGTGCTGAGAGATAGAGAGACAGAGTCATTTCATTTGAGTTAGATAGATTAGGCAGGACAGTCAGTAAGCTGCACTTACAGTGTATTGTGTATATATATGCATCCCAGGTGTTGCATATATATATATATATATATACACTTTATTCAGTTTAGCTAGATCCGTTCCTGTTATCTTCCTACTAACAGGCAGGCTTGTCTTGTTACAGTATTTACAGCTACCTGAAGAAAATTGCTGGTGTTCTTTTGATCCTTTTAGTACCACGGTCAGGCAGCTACACTATTTACAGTTAGTGTAGTGCGTCCTGCTCACAATGTTCAGCTAAAACTACACGTTAGTGTAGTGAGACCTCTGCACAGTGTTCAGCTAAAGCTACAAGTTAGTGTAGTGTGTCCTGCTCACAGTGTTCAGCTAAAACTACAAGTTAGTGTAGTGAGACCTCTGCACAGTGTTCAGCTAAAGCTACAAGTTAGTGTAGTGCGTCCTGCTCACGGTGTTCAGCTAAAACTACAAGTTAGTGTAGTGAGACCTCTGCACAGTGTTCAGCTAAAGCTACAAGTTAGTGTAGTGCGTCCTGCTCAGTGTTCAGCTAAAACTACAAGTTAGTGTAGTGAGACCTCTGCACAGTGTTCAGCTAAAGCTACAAGTTAGTGTAGTGCATCCTGCTCACAGTGTTCAGCTAAAACTACAAGTTAGTGTAGTGAGACCTCTGCACAGTGTTCAGCTAAAGCTACAAGTTAGTGCAGTGAGTCCTGCTCACAGTGTTCAGCTAAAACTACAAGTTAGTGTAGTGAGACCTCTGCACAGTGTTCAGCTAAAGCTACAAGTTAGTGTAGTGCGTCCTGCTCACAGTGTTCAGCTAAAACTACAAGTTAGTGTAGTGCGACCTCTGCATAGTGTTCAGCTAAAGCTACAAGTTAGTGTAGTGCGTCCTGCTCAGTGTTCAGCTAAAACTACAAGTTAGTGTAGTGAGACCTCTGCACAGTGTTCAGCTAAAGCTACAAGTTAGTGTAGTGCATCCTGTTCACAGTGTTCAGTTAAAACTACAAGTTAGTGTAGTGAGACCTCTGCACAGTGTTCAGCTAAAGCTACAAGTTAGTGCAGTGCGTCCTGCTCACAGTGTTCAGCTAAAACTACAAGTTAGTGTAGTGAGACCTCTGCACAGTGTTCAGCTAAAGCTACAAGTTAGTGTAGTGCGTCCTGCTCACAGTGTTCAGCTAAAACTACAAGTTAGTGTAGTGAGACCTCTGCACAGTGTTCAGCTAAAGCTACAAGTTAGTGTAGTGCGTCCTGCTCACAGTGTTCAGCTCAAACTACAAGTTAGTGTAGTGCGACCTCTGCATAGTGTTCAGCTAAAGCTACAAGTTAGTGTAGTGCGTCCTCCTCACAGTGTTCAGCTAAACCTACAAGTTAGTATAGTGAGTCCTGCTCACAGTGTTCAGCTAAAACTACAAGTTAGTGTAGTGAGACCTCTGCACAGTGTTCAGCTAAACCTACAAGTTATTTTTTGCGAGCTCTGCACAGTGTTCAGCTAAAGCTACCTGTAGAAGGTTGGCGGTGTTCTCATACTACAGGCAGGCAGTTGATTTTGCTAGCTGCAGTATCAGTATATATATATATATATATATATATATCCCAGCTTAGTGCACTAGTATGTCTGGAAGGCCAACAAGGAGAGGCAGACAGTCACAAGCCAATAAAAGAGGGCAAGCAGGCTCTGTGTCTAGAGGCAACAGTGCTGGTCGTGGAGACGGTGCATCCTCATCAGCACGTGGCCGTGGGACACGCTTGGCCTTTTTTTCAGCAGTTGGCCGTGTTAAGCCGCAACATGCGGAAGACTCGGTCGAGTGGATGACCAAGCCGTCCTCATCCTCCTCATCCACTCTCACCCATGCTCAGGGTACTTTGTCTGGCAAAGCAGCGGCCTCTTCCCTTGGCTCAATGTCATCAGTGACTCCTTCCCTAGCCCCACCATGTCCTCCTGAGGAGTCCCTCGAACTGTTTGACCACAGTGTTGGCTACATGCTCCAGGAGGATGCCCAGCGTTTGGAAGGCTCTGATGATGATACTGAGCTAGATGAAGGCAGTAACGTGAGCACGGACAGAGGGGGTGTCCAAGAAGGACAGCAATCTGGCAGTCATGTTCCCCCTGCTGCAGCATACTGCCAGGTTGCAATAGGAACCTCATTAGAATGGGATTTTTAAGGCAACAAAGAGAAAAAAAAATTTTAAAAAAAATTTTTAAAAAAATTGAATAAGTTTTATTTATACAAAGATTGTTAAAAGGTGATTAAACATATGAAAATATACATTTAGAAATGATACAAAATGATACACTACAGAAGTGGCAAAGAATTATATGATCCAACGCGTTTCAAAATGATTAAATTTCTTCTTCAGGGATACATTTTTGCCAATATCTGAAAGGCACAAGAGTAACATAAATATACATACATATCTATTTTTGAACAACCGGCAAAAAATATGTGTAATCATGATTGACCCAGCGAAATCTCAGTATGATACTCCAAAAACCCCCATCCAGCCAGGAAACAATCTTATATCGTGCAAAGGAGCCCTCAGATATTGAGATCCAATGAGAGACGCCAAATGTCCCAAGCAAAAAGGAAATGCTTAGGGGAAGGGGAATGTGAAATCTGAAAATATATATGTATATAAATATGATCATCATCTGTGAGGGAGATAATGCATTCTTTAAAAAAAAAAAAAAAACACACACAAACCCAACTAACCTTGCAACAGACCTGTGGGCTTGTATGCCTTCAAAAATAAAAAAATTCAGTATATTTTTTTTTTTTTTTTTTTAAAGAATGCATTATCTCCCTCACAGATGATGATCATATTTATATACATATATATTTTCAGATTTCACATTCCCCTTCCCCTAAGCATTTCCTTTTTGCTTGGGACATTTGGCGTCTCTCATTGGATCTCAATATCTGAGGGCTCCTTTGCACGATATAAGACCGTTTCCTGGCTGGATGGGGGTTCTTGGAGTATCATACTGAGATTTCGCTGGGTCAATCATGATTACTGTAAGCCTTATTACACATATTTTTTGCCGGTTGTTCAAAAATAGATATGTATGTATATTTATGTTACTCTTGTGCCTTTCAGATATTGGCAAAAATTTATCCCTGAAGAAGAAATTTAATCATTTTGAAACGCGTTGGATCATATAATTCTTTGCCACTTCTGTAGTGTATCATTTTGTATCATTTGTAAATGTATATTTTCATATGTTTAATCACCTTTTAACAATCTTTGTATAAATAAAACTTATTCAATTTTTTAAAATTTTTTTTTTTTTAAATTTTTTTCTCTTTGTTTGTTGCCTTAAAAATCCCATTCTAATGAGGTTCCTCTTGCATATTGTTTAGGGATGATGGCAACTTTGTCACACTAATTGCGGAGAAGTCTATATCTATTGCATACTGCCAGGTTTGCTCCAGTGATGAGGAGGGATGGGATGATTAGGTCACTGACTCAACGTGGGTGCCTGATAGGAGAGAGGAGGAGGAGGAGGCGGCACATCACCAACGAGGCAGGATGCCCTCCAGGGGCCAGCCTAAGGGCAGCACAATGACTGCATCACACCCCAAAGCTCCACATGTGCAGGGCGCTGCAGTCTCTGCACGTTATTCAAAAAGTTATTTGGTGTGGGCTTTTTTTGAGACGAGTGCATCAGATCGCACCGCTGCTATTTGCAACATATGTCCCAAGCGTATCTCGCGTGGCCAAAACATCTCCCGCTTGGGCACCACATGCTTGACCAGACATATGCTGACCTGCCATGCAGTTTGTTGGCAAGCATATCTAAAAGACCCACACCAAAGAACAAAGAGGACCTCTCCTTGCTCCTCATCAGCTGAGATCTCCAACCCCACTATACCTTCAGTCCTCTCTGAGACCTGCACTGAGAGGAATGAAGGTGTAGAATTAGGTGTGTCACAGCCAAGTACTTGTGGGCAATCTGCTTTTGGTACACCGACGTCAGATTGTACCAAGCAAATTTCCCTGCCCCAGCTGCTGCACCGCCGAAAGAAGTTTGCTTCCAGCCATCCACATGCCCAGCGGTTGAATGCTAGCTTGGCAAAATTGCTAGCACTTCAACTGCTTCCTTTTCAGTTGGTAGACTCTGCCCTCTTCCGTGAGTTTGTGGAATGTGCAGTTCCTCAGTGGCAGGTACGCAAACGCCATTTTTTCTCACGGTAGGCGATTCCGGCTCTCTACCGGCATGTGGAAGGCAATGTCCATGCCTCGCTGGACAGGGCGGTCAGTGGTAAGGTGCATATTACTGCTGACTCATGGTCGAGCAGGCATGGACAGGGACGTTACCTAAGTTTCACGGCGCATTGGGTGACTCTGCTGGCAGCTGGGAAGGATGCAGGACAAGGTGCAGTAGTGTTGGAGGTTGTTCCGCCACCACGCCTCCAAAATGCCACTACTAATGATTGTGACACACCTCTCTCCTCCACCCCCTCTTCTTCTTCTTCCTCCATGGCCTCTTCCTGTGCTTTGTCCTCGGAACCAGCGGTGCTCCGTAGCCATTCAAGGGGCTACGCATGTACGCAGGCCAAAAGATGGCATGCGGTGCTTGAGCTGGTGTGCTTGGGGGACAGGAGCCACACTGGGGCAGAGGTTCTGTCAGCTCTGCAGGGGCAGGTTCAGAGGTGGTTGACGCCACGCCAACTTAAGGCAGGAATGGTGGTTTGCGACAATGGCACCAACCTCCTCTCTGCCCTCCGACAGGGACAAATGACCCATGTACACTGTTTGGCTCACATCCTTAACTTGGTGGTGCAGCGGTTCTTGGGCAGGTACCCGGGCTTACAGGATGTCCTGAGGCAGGCCAGGAAAGTCTGTGTGCATTTCTGCTGGTCATAAAATGCCAGTGCTCGGCTGGCGGACCTCCAAAAGGAGTTTAACCTGCCCAAGAACCGCCTAATCTGTGACATGCCCACCAGGTGGAACTCAACGTTGGCCATGCTGCAGCGGCTGCACACGCAACAGAGGGCCATCAATGAGTACCTGTGCGACTATGGCACCAGGACAGGGTCAGGGGAGCTTGTTTTTTTTTCCCCACGCCAGTGGGCCATGATCAGGGATGCATGCACTGTCCTGTCACCATTTGAGGAGGTGACGAGGATGGTGAGCAGTGACAGTGCATGCATCAGTGACACTGTCCCCCTTGTCCACCTGTTGGAGCACACGCTGTGTGGAATAATGGACAGGGCGCTTGAGGCAGAACAGAGGCAGGAAGAGGAGGACTTCTGTCACGGAACGTCCCTCACTCCGCTTGAGTGCTTCCGTCAGTATACCGCTTCCTAAGTTCTGGAACACGAGTCCAATGGATCTGGCTATAGGAACCCCCAAGAACTAGACAACACCAGTCTTGGAGTACATCAGAACTAACTCTTTATTTGAGATCTCACACACATTTATACAGCAGGCTGACTCAAAGCTAACCTAATTAACATGAGCTAATTTACTAAAAAATTTACCCAGACCAGATGACAGACTTGTGGGCACCGAGCTTCATACAGTAGTATAAACACAATAGCTGGAGCTAATTACAATTAACAATACAAACAACAATCTCCCCCCTCCTCAGCCTACACCATTCGTCTCCTAGCCAGTGCTGGTGGCTAATGTGATCAGCTCATTCAATTAACATAAACACAGGTAGTTGGAGTTGATGACACCAGCATCTCCTCACAGGATGTGTCCCAACAGTATAATTCAGTCTTATCATTCTAATATGGCATATAAAGAGTTCCCAGAGTCTGTGTGTTTTGGGGGGACATGGAGCTGAATCCAAAGTAACACCAGCCCCAGGGTCCCCAGTCATACAGCTCACAGAGAGCACCATTCCCCCAAATGCTAGGGCCCATAATTGGTGGGCAAGAGGCTTGCGTTCAGTCCCCTCCAATAGCCTCTGTCCCGGGTGAGTCTGTCACAACTTCCTTAGCTCTCAAGGCCCCCTTTATCCAGACAGTGTTCCTGCGTGCCCGCCGATCACACAGGAAGAGGAGGAGGAGGATTGTGTCAGTATGGAGGTGGAGCCTGGCACTCAGCATTAGCAGCAGTCTTTAAGGGTTCAGTCTCAAGAAACACATGGACTTGTACGTGGCTGGGAGGAGGTGGCTGCGGACCATGTCATCTTTAGTGACCCAGAGGACTCCGGACCGAATGCCTCAGCAAACCTACACTGCAAGGCCAAACAAGGGTAAGGTTGCGGACCTTATCTTGCCGTCGCAGAGGGAGCAGAGGATGAAACATCTTCGGGAGGCCTTGCAGAAAGGTTTGTGCAATACGTTCCCAGAGACTGGGAGGTTACAAACTCCTGTTTCTGGACAACGTGTTGCTGAGGCTTCGGTCAGTCAAAGAAGGAGCAGTGGAGAAGGTGGCCGTCTGACCGATGCGTTCAGTCAATTTTTTCGTCCGCAGCCCTAAGGTATGATCAGTTCCAGCAACCATCGCCAGCGTCTGATTTACATGGTGCAGGAATACCTAGGGGCAAGATCTGACTTGGACACCTTTCCCACCGAAATTCCTCTGGGTTACTGGGTCTTGAGGATGGATCACTGGCCAGAGCTTGCACAGCATGCAGTTGAGCTACTGGCCTGTCCTGCATCCAGCGTTCTTTCGGAACGCACATTCAGTGCTGCTGGAGACTTTGTGACCGATCACAGGGTGCGTCTGTCCACCGACTCGGTCGATCGACTGACCTTCATAAAAATGAATCAGTCTTGGATCACAACCAGCTACCAAGCACCTGATGCTGATGTAACCGAATAATTTTTTTTGAAATCTCAGATCCCTTCAAAGACTGCCTATGCTGTTGCTAAGTGACTATCCTTGGGTTGATGTCTTGGGATCCTATGGACTCTGTCCAGCTTCAATGTTTTACATTCCTCTCTCCCTAGCATGGGGTTAAACAAATCCTGCATCACTTTACTTAATTCATCATTTTTATATTTCTCTGCTATTCCTTTTATTCTCAGGTTTTTTCTTCGGCTTCTATTTTCCTGGTCCTTAATTTTATATAGGAGCAACCTATTCGTTTTTTGGAGGGATTCCTTTTGCATATTTATTTCCACCAGTTTTTGGTCATATTTATCCATTCTCTCCTCTATTTCTTCTACTCGACCAAAAACCTGCCCAATATCTGCTCTCACTGCTGCTATATCCACTTTCAATGATATTTCAACTTTGGATAGTGTCTCGGTCAGCATCTCTTTAATTTGGCTTAGGTTTGCTTGGGCCACGTCTGGCCGTAGGTCCTCTTCAATCCCAGGGGACGCCCCTCCTTTCCTCTTCTGGTCCCCATTAGGTTTCTTAGTGCCTCCTTGGGAGATTTCCCCCGCATTTCTTGACAGTGTGACAGACGTATCATTTGTTTTACCCACTTTAGTCTCTTCAGCTGTCACTTTGGGTTTACCAGCCCCGACCCGTGTTGCAGTTGTCTGCCTAGGGCTACTGTGCCCATTCTCCACCAGGCTCGTGTCTACAGTCATAAATCGCTTAATACCCCCTGGGCTAACAGCAGGTGGGCCCCCTTTCTACCATTCCTGTTAAGATAGGGGTTGGGATTTCTCCGCCAAGGTCCCTTCACTGAATAATTACTGGTAGGTGGTGTTTATCCACATATATTCCAAGAGAAAAGAAAAATGAAACTGCGCTAAGAAGTAAAATAATAAACTGTGACTATAGAAGCTGCAATTCAAAAATATATGACACACATACAACACATACAATAGAAAAAGCTTGAATCGCACTAACTATTCCCTTGAGGAATACTAAATGACTAGTGTAACCTCATAGAGTTGATGGGATACACACAGTCCCATCCGTGACAAGTAATGTGAATAAAAGTGCTCCAAGAACACCGATAATGTAATCTACCAAAATTCTAAACAAGTGAATGTGAACAATATAAAAATAAAAACACAATAATCAATAGTCCAAAATCCAAATATGGTATAAAGAGTCTCTCAGAACCATGTGGAAAGAGAGGGGAGATCCACCAGTGTGAGCAACAAAAACAGTGTCAAAGTCCACACAAAGGATCTTCAGCTGTTGAATTGCAAAAAAAACGCATATTTTGTATCGTCAATCTCACCACTAGCTAACCTAGGTCTAGGCCTAGTGGTGAGATTGACGATACAAAATATGCATTTTTTCACCGCTTTTGTTATGTCATCGGCATCCTGTTTAAGGCTGTGTATGGGTAATGTATGCATCTCCCACTATCCTTGACAATTTCGCTATATTTGTGTTTTTGTTATGGACACCAGGGCTTTGCTGCCAACATGTAACATTCTTACATGAATTTTAATAATTTTCTATTGTGATTGTAGGCATTTCCAGGTTCACTACTGTTATGGGATGCCTTGGGTTTTATTTATGTTGTTTTAATTCCTATTGGTCCAGAGCTTTTATCCAAGCGGTGTGGGTCGGACGGTGCATCGGAGGGGTGGGAGTTGCTTTGATGTGCCGGATCGCACTTTTCCGATGCACTGTCATATTAACCAGCAATGTTATTATTTATTTATTTGTATTGGCCATCTTGGTCTGGTTCCGCGTTCCACATTGGGCTATTTGGGAGCTCTTTGGTGGATCTTGGCTCAGAGCGAGGCTTGGTACAAGGTTTCTGTATATAGGGAGGTGACACAGCATGCCGCCCGTGCCCCTGGATGACGTGACCTATCACGAAATGCGTAGGGCGGAGCAGGACGACGTGCTGATGTCACCTCCAGTCTGTGTGTTGTTTCCAGAAAGACAGGTCTGTCCGTATGTGTTCGGCCGACACAATGGACTTCAGGCTTTGTTATCCATTACATATGTAAGTGTGTTTTTGACTTCTTTAGAATAAAAGTTTTAAGGTTTTACACGATCGGAGTTTCCATTTTTATTACATGCCAATATTCATCTGACATCGATCTGGCCCCCATGATGGTCTGAGGCACAGCCGGAGCCCAGCAGTTCAGCACGGGATTCCTGCTTACCAACATAGGCTGATATGCCTTCTATGATCCTCTGTAATGGGGGATCATGCACGTCTGGTAAGAAGTAACCCCTTCTATACTGGTGGTGGATCACAAATTCTTTTTTCTATTCAACAGCTGAAGATCCTTTGTGTGGACTTTGACACTGTTTTTGTTGCTCACATGGGTTGATCTCCCCTCTCTTTCCACATGGTTCTGAGAGACTCTTTATACCATATTTGGATTTTGGACTATTGATTATTGTGTTTTTATTTTTATATTGTTCACATTCACTTGTTTAGAATTTTGGTAGAGAACATTATTGGTGTTCTTGGAGCACTTTTATTCACATTACTTGTCACGGATGGGACTGTGTGTATCCCATCAACTCTATGAGGTGACACTAGTTATTTAGTATTCCTCAAGGGAATAGTTAGCGCGATTCAAGCTTTTTCTATCCACATATATTATCCGTGGGCCTTTATGCTTTTAAGATCCTTGGTAGAATTTGCAAAATATGTAGCAATAATTATTCACAAAGAATAGCAATACATATTATCCCCACCAAACTTCGGACCCAGTAAAGAGTAGAAGAAGTAGGTAATCCTTCGGTTCTCAGCCCCAGTTATACTTAACATGTAGCCATATTTCTCGTCCACCTTCTAGTAATATTATTCCCCCCAGAAAAAAGGGAAGGAAGCTTTGTTTGTCATTAAATGATGGCACTCTTCCAAGGAAAAAAAAAAAAAGACCACCACATCCTTTTATAGCAGGTAAAGCATGTATGTGTCCGCAATCCTGCACCCACACACAGCTAAATTGAGTGACAAATTGATTGGCAAAAATAATGGTGCTTAGTCGCAGCCAGCAATAGCTTTGCTAGGAAAAAAAAAAGTTGCCAGAGAATCGCAGCACATATCAGTCAATGGTGTTCACAATAGAATGACTGCCGGAGGTACTCCTCAATCATTGCTGGTAATAGTTATTAATGAAAGTTTCCAGCAATTAGAAGCGCTTTATTTGTAATAGGCAGAGACTGGAGCAGCAATTTAACAGGTAAGATCAGATCCCTCAGCACCTTTATAATCAGTCATTTAAGAAACCACAGGGATCTTCCAGAAATAGGGGCATTTAGCCTCTTGCTAAAGAATACAAAGCAGCAATTTGTGAAAAACAGGACCAGATAGCCCAGCAATAGTTAGCGATTAGCAAGCGGATAAGCAGGTAGCAGTGATTTTTTGAAGTTCTAGGCACATAAGTCTTTCACTGTGTAAGCGAAAGTACTTATCTGCAGCAGCTTGCAAAAGAAAATCAGGTCGCTCAGTAGCATTTATTCACAGTTATTTAAACAGTCATTTAAGAATCCATGAAGATTTCCAATGGTTAAAGGCACTTAGGCATTTAGCCATAGCAGGTAATGTCAGAAGCAACAGATTTCAGGTAGCTCAGCAGCATTTAGCAAGCAGACAATCAGATGTCAGGTGTCAGTTATTTTCCCATGCAGTTTTAAGCAGACAGACGCTCAGTATTTTATTAGTATTTCAGCTTTTACATTACCGTATCCTCTCAGACGATGGGGAGGTGAAGGGGGGGGCAGCCGCCCAGCATCCATGTCCTTTCTGGGTCGGTACCTGTGTCCCATGCCCTCGGTTTTCCTTCATACAACGAGAGGTACTGTGCTGCCAGTTCCTGCAATGGATTGTCCTCCACAGAGCTCCAGGTGTCCACAGCTCCTCTGTTCCTCTCAGTACAGTGGGGCAGAAAGCAGGTGGGAAGCCGTGGGGAGGGGAGGGGGGCACCGTGCCGACAGACAGATCAGGCAGCTATCCCCTGCAAAGAGCCATTCAGACTTCCCAGCGCCTTACTCCTCCATACCTCCAGTACTGCTGACACTTCAGCTGGATGGGTGGTCGGGTGGAGACAGGGCTCAGGTGCTCAGAGTGAGCTGTACCCTATTCTAATACTCCACTAGTGTATGGTAGTGACGGAAACATTCACCGATGCAGAGACCAGGTTGGTCAGGACAGGAGGGACAATAAAAGCGGGTGTCATGCCTAAATCCACGTTTTCTACAGACACAACATCTTTTTTGGGGTGCTCTTTGGGTAGAGGTACCAGGGAGGACATCTGGAAAATGCCTGTCATGCAGCCGGCTCACTGCATTTGCATTGGGAAGTTGGGCCACAGCACCGTCTGGATACAAAAGGACTGTGATGATCTCTTCCTGGAATTTAAGGAAGCTTCCTGGTGCTTTGTATAGCACATAGCGTTCAGCAGAGCCAATTGAAATAAGTATACAGACACTTTATTGTACCAGCGTCTGGTCTTATGGGCAATTAAGTACAACACCATCATCTGGTCCTTGAAGTCCACCCCTCCCATGTTACGGTTGTATTCGTGGACACAGAGGGGCTTCTCAACACCAGTCGCTGTTGGAATTTGGACCGTCGTATCTGTGTGAATGGAGGACAGAACAAAAACATTCCGTGTGTCCCTCCACTTCACTGCAAGCAATTTATTACACTTCAAGCAGGCTCTCTCCCCTCTCTACAAGTCGTTGGGGGAAGCCCTGGTGATTAGATCGTACTGCGCCAATTCCAGAATCAAAAAGGTGACTAAAAAGTGTCACGCTTGTGTAATAATTGTCCACATGTAAATGGTACCCCTTTCTGAATAAGGGTGAAACCAATTCCCAAATAATCTTACCGCTGCTCCCTATGTAGTCTGGGCAGTTCTCCAGCTCCACGTGACTATCTTTTCCCTCATAAACCATAAAACTATAGTATAGCCTGTGGCCCTGTCTCAGAGCTTATACATCTTGACCCCGTATCTGGCACGATTGCTGGGGGGATACTGTTTGAAAGAAGGGTGGACAGAAAATGTAATCAGGGACTCATCAATGCAGACAACTTGATCAGGAATAAACAAGGCTTCAAATTGTTGGTTGAAGTGGTTTTAGAGGGGCCAAATTTTGTGGAGCTGATCGTATTCAGGGTCACCCCGAAGATGACAGAGTTCATTGTCATTGAAGTGCATAAACCGCAAGATTTGCTCGTATCTAGTCCTGGTCATGGAAGCTGAGAATCATATGGTGAATTGGGTCGGTGGACCAAAAAGACCGCAACTCACACTTTTTAGTAATGCCCATGAGGAGGGATAGGCCCAGAAAGGTCTTAAATTCGGGAACCGTAATAGGTTTCCAGCCACATTCTCTGGAAAGGGTCAAATGAGGATATGCGGCGATAAATTGCCCAGCGTATAAATTGCTTTTGTCCGCAATAGATCTCTACAGATCAGATGTGAAAAACAGCAAATAAAAGTCAAGGGTAAAGATGAGCTTGATGTTCGAGTCGAACATTGGGTGTTCGCCCGTTCACCGAAAATTAACATTATGGGGCATTCGTGGGAAATTTGAGTGCTGCGGAATGCCCCATAATGCACTGCGAGATCTGTATATATACGCTACACTGAATGCAGAGTATATATATGCATACACCGCCTGAAGTGTATTATATAATGAATGTACGCCACTGAATGAACTATGTGTATATATATATATATATATACATATATATATTACAGTGGGGACGGAAAGTATTCAGACCCCCTTAAATTTTTCACTCTTTGTTATATTGCAGCCATTTGCTAAAATCATTTAAGTTCATTTTTTTCCTCATTAATGTACACACAGCACCCCATATTGACAGAAAAACACAGACATTGCAGGTATTGCATACAGCCTTCCATACAAGTGAAAGGCTGAATTAGCCAGGGGGAGGAGCTGCTGACCAAGATGGCCTTAGAAAGATCATGGCCTGACATGCTGCAAACACTGGAGGTCTATGCAGCCGGTGCCATTTACCGGCCCATTTCTTTAGCTATTATAGATATAAGGTTATATTCTAAAATCATCACAAACAGAATAACACCAATCCTACCCGATCACATAAAATTAGACCAAGCCGGCTGGGGGCGTGGTCTGGAGCCTCTCTAAGATGGACGTGTCGTTCTGAAGCTCCCGTCCATGAGGTCCAACTTCTTCAGCTGGAAAGCATCTGAAACCCCTCGGCTATGGTGAGGACATCCCGCAGTGCCTCAGCTACCAGGTCCCGGTCCCCACGGAGTCAAGAAGATCATTGCAACAGGCACATTCCCGAGATCTTCCATTCTCGGCCTAGAAGCACCATGCAGGCCTCACAACCGGCCGCCTCAAGTAAGGCATACCCCCCGAGCGTTAGCCCCCACCAGTCTGGAGCTCAGAGCCCGTCAGGAACGGGAATAGAGCAGAGACATCCTCCCACAGTCAGTCTGGAGGACTTACACAGCGTAGCTGCTGATATAAAGAACACCCTAATGGCCGCCATCTCAGACATGAGGTCTGACTTACAAGCCATCTCCCTCAGAGTGGAGGAAGTAGAAGTGACACAGACGCGCCATGAATCCTCCCTGTGCCATGTACAACAGCTCACAGAGTCTCAGGCAATTCACTTGAGAGACATAAATAGACACATGGAGAATCTTGACAATCGCGGGAGACGCCGCAACCTTCGTCTGAGAGGGATCCCAGAATCGATCGATCCTAATCAACTTTCTCAAACAGTAACATCCATTGTGAATCAGCTGCTCGAGAGACCCCAGGATGCCCCAGTCGCCTTTGAACGCATTCACAGAGCGTTACGCCCGAGGGGAAGGGACACAGACCCCCCAGAGATACAGTGTACTGTCTAATAGACTTCTCGCTCAAGGAAGAAATTCTGAGAGCATCCAGAAATCGTAATCAACTGAATTTTCAAGGATCTAGTATCAAGATATGTCAAGATCTTTCTAATATCATGCTGCAAAGGAGACGCGAATTGAGACCATTGCTTGACATACTAAGGGCCAGATCTATTATCTATAGATGGAAGTTTCCTTTCGGCCTCTCAGCAACACACCAAGGCCGCACAGCCCTTCTCAGGGTCCCGGAAGACCTGGAACATTTTTGTTCCACTCTGGACATTCCAGCAGTCGCACTGCATGATTGGTATAGCGACTTCCGGTTACCACAGATGCAAAGAGCCACATCGATGGATGGCATCGCAGAAGCGAGCAACTTCAATCTCGGTCGCCGCCGCCCTTACCCAGTGCCTCCTCTCTCTCCACTAAGAGATCCAGGTATGCCACGGAATGGTAGCCCCACGGCCTCCCCTGCACATCGCAGAGCCCGTATCACCTAAACAGACGGCCTTTCCTTCTCCTCTCTTTTGACACATGACACAGGATGGAAATCTCCAAGTTTCACCCCTTTTCACACAGAAGATACCAATACCAGAGAGAGACACTACTTTTTCTTTTTCTTTTTTTTTTCTGTTACCAGACTTATTGATGCCCCATTGAGGCTCCAGACAGTACTTCGACCCCGTTCATGTGGGACTTAATTACCTACCCCATCATCGCTTCCACCACCTATCTATCAGAGGAAGATACTGACATTGCACTACACTGTAGCTCAATCTGCACCGAACGAAAACACCGTCCCCTTGCCATTTGCCCTAACCCTCCCCCCCCTTTTTTCTTCTACAAGTTTGGAAGCTACTGTCCTTATACAGATACTTTCCCAGCCTGGTTCACGTCCTTCGAAAGCAATTACTATCCTTGTGCTGAACAGTACAGACGCAGCACTTATTAACATCCAACGATGCTTCCATCCACCAGGAACCCCAGCCCGCAACAGCCAAGAAGACAAGAGAGAATCGTTGAAACTCGCTCAAGGACACATGCAGTATTTATGCATATATTTATTACCCTCCTTCTCCCCCTCTCTTCCTCTCTTCCCTTCCCACCTACTTCTCCTCTTACTCCTGTGTCCCCCTTCTAGTTATCTCCACTAGGAATTATCTACAAACACCCTCCACCCACCTAAACCCCATCTCACCTACTTTTCTTGCTGTTTATCTTCACAATAGGATCTATAGGGTAACAATGATATGTTCACTTAACGTGCCTTTATTTTCCCTCTCGATATGGTCTTAGAGGTTCCCATAATATAGTCCATAAGAAGCATGATGTGAACAATACTGTCTGGAAGCCTTGAGGGGCGTGCTCAGGTAAGCAAATTAAGACAACTCACAATACCTGCACACTCATATATTTCCCAGGGAATCAGATACCTCCTCCTATAAGGAACTTAGCGATCAGCATTACTCCCATTTCAAGGGGGGGTGCAAACAGGATAATTGCCTCTAGACCACCACTGAGCACGCCCCACTCGACACCAGCAAATTTTTATGGAGTACTTTCTATTTTCTATTTCTCTCTCAGGTATGCATTTACTTGTTAACTTGTTAAAAGGTTCAATTTTTTCCAGTATTATAGTTGACCAAGTTTGAACACTACAATCTACGCTCCCCATTTCACTCTGTGTCATGTGGACCGTATACTCATAATTAACATTTCATGCTTTAATTTTCCCTCAATCATAATCTGTCTAAGCCATATAGGCATTCGATAGTTAACCAACCTCTACCGTGCGTGATATCTAGACATACACAAGTTTCCACAATCACTCGCTACTGATACACGGTATAGATAGTCTACGAAATACTTCTTTCGAGCCACTAATATATAGTTCTGCAGCACTCATTATGTTCTCTGCGAAATACGGATCTTACACATCTGTTCTACCTCCCCGCCCCAAGACTATATCCCTACACCATAGTACGAACACATACTCTTATTGTCGGGAGCATACATGGATTCACTTATTCTACCTTTAAGATCCCAGACAAATTAACATAGAAACTACATGAGTAGCTTTTATGACCTCAAAGGAACACAGGACTTCCCCCATCAGTTGAACGTCACCTACCACCCCCGCCACCAGCGGACTCTGGTAGATACCGCTGACCAATACCGGTCTCCCACAGCATTGGTAAGTGGGACTGCAGGTCATCCCCCACAACCGGTACATCCCTTGTGCTCCCCCTCTCACTTCTTACACACCCCCCCCCCCTTCCCTACACTACATATTTGAACCGTCCTCCGCTCATCACTACCCCATCACCTCCTCTCACCTCCCCCTCATTCCTATCCCCGTGTCAACTTCCCCTCAGTCTCTGACTTCTCCTTTGGGTAGTCGTAAACTTGGAACCCAACACATTGATCAGAAAACAATGGCCCCCCACAGAGCACCATCCACTGCTCTCTCTCTCTGAAAGTTGTTTCTCTTAACGTGAAAGGCCTGAATACCCCTGAAAAGCGTTTGCAACTGCTTGCCTACATGCGTAGTACGAGAGCAGATGTGGTCTTTCTTCAAGAGACCCATTTCAGCAGTAGAAATATTCCTAAACTGACGAACCATTCGTATCCCCATGCCTATTATTCTACTTCCCCAAATTCAAAAACGAAAGGAGTATCCATACTTCTATCAAAAAATTTACCCATGCAAATAACAGATACCATGTTAGATGAGCAGGGTAGGTTCATCTTCCTTAAAGGCACACTCAAACACAGACCCATTACCCTGGCTAACATATATAGCCCCAACACTTCCCAAGTCCCATTTTTCCGAACAGTTACAAGTAAACTGACAACCTTTCAAGAAGGCCTATTAATCCTAGGGGGCGATTTGAATGTCCCTCTAGACCCTCTAGTAGACACCTCTTCAGGCAAATCTCACTTACCGTATAGAGCATTGAAGCAGATCAAGGGCTGCCTACAGGAACTGTTACTACACGATGCATGGCGCACACTTCACCCAAAAGACAAAGACTTTACCTTCTTCTCAACCCCCCACACCAAGTACTCGCGCATAGATTACCTGTTTCTTACACAACAGGATCTTCCGATTCTGAAAGCGGCAACAATAGACCCCATGACATTTTTGGACCACCACCCTATCTCCATGACACTTTCTATCCCAGACGCCCCCCTCAGATCGTATGTATGGAAACTTGATCCTACACTTCTAACGGACGAACTTAAGGTAGAAGATATTCGCTCATGCTCAAAAGACTATTTCATAGAAAACGACACCCCAGATACTTCCACCCAGACACAATGGGAGGCCCACAAATGTGTCATACGAGGGAAACTGATATCCCTAGCAGCATCTGTTAAGAAAGCAAAGAAAGCTACTCTATCTAACTTATTCATGAAATTGAAGAAACTAGAAGCCTTACATAAACAGACCTTAGCACAACAAACTCATTCTGAACTTACTGAGATCCATACTCTTATCAAAGACGAGCTACACCTCAATCTTAAGAAAAAATTCATTTTATCTCACAAACATTTTTACGAGTTTGGAAACAAGAGTGGCCACTTACTTGCACGGGCACTACGCAAAAAAAAGCCAATAATACGATCTACCAACTACAATCTACTAAATAACAGCCCCTTTCACACAATGATGACATAGGAGAGGAATTTGCAAAATACTACTCCTCTCTATATGACTTACGCACCTCTGAATCCACCACAATTCCAGCATCACTGAGAGCCCAACACATTAAAGCATTCCTTGAACAATATACCCCAGAGAAAATACCCCTAGATGAAGCGGCTACTCTTGACACACCAATCTCCTCCACGGAATGGGTACAGGCAGTCAGACAGCTTAAACCTGGAAAGAGCCCTGGCCCAGATGGTCTTCCAGCAGTATATTATAAGACTTTCTCAGATATACTACAAACCCCATTCCTCAAAACCTTTAATTCTATCTCCCCCACAAATCCCCTGACGGGGGAATGCTAGAAGCTCATATAGTAGTCATTCCCAAAGAAGGTAGAGATCCCTCTCACACAAGTAACTACAGACCAATCTCATTGTTGAATGTAGACATAAAGATATTCTCCAAAATACTAGCCAACAGACTGTTAACCCTTCTTCCCTCCATAATCTCTCCAGATCAAGTAGGTTTTATCCCTGGTCGTGAAGCCAGGGATAACACAAACAAAGCAATCAACCTACACTACCTGACAACCCAAACTAAGCAAAACGGTTTCTTCCTATCATTAGATGCGGAGAAGGCGTTTGACAGAGTATCCTGGGATTACATGACAGCAGTTCTACAAGCGATAGGACTTGGACCCCGTATGATCGGACTCATTCTGTCGTTATATAGCAGTCCCTCTGCGAAAGTGAGGGTCAATAGTACTCTGTCAAACGCCTTCCCAATCCGCAACGGAACGAGACAGGGATGCCCCATGTCACCTATCCTTTTTGTACCTACACTCGAACCCTTCCTCCGCAAACTTAAACTTAACCCAGACATAAAGGGAATTAAATATCCAGAGAAGGAATACAAATATGCTGCATACGCAGATGTCACGTACCTGGTAGGAGTCTGAAATGACGAGGTCAGCCTCTCTTGTATATCCAATCCAAGCCCCACTGGAGACGGAACAGATGGTGGCAAGGATCAGGAGGAACACGAGTGCCTGTGAATGATGCATGCAGAACTTGCTGGAAGTGTTGCAGAATGGGAAGTGCAGGCAGGGTTTCTGGTGAAGAGCTGGAACCAGCACAGCTGAGAGGATGGACGGCCAGCAGGTACTCGGAAACAGCGTGGAGCCAAACAGGAGACAGGAGCGAGGTCATCAGGTAAGCTGGGTTCAGTAACGGGCGGGCAGCGAGGTACCAAGGTATAAACAGGAGCAAGGTCAAACAGGAAGCCAGGATCATGAACCAGTAATCAGAGTAATCAGAGTCCAGAAACAGGGTCAGGAAGGCCAGGGTTTCAGCAACAGGAAGTCAAGTCAAACAAACAGGAAATCTGCCGATGCCTGTGAATGTGCGCATGCACACATGTGCGTGCCGGGGGCATCCTGACAGTTCTCTTACAGCAGATGACATCCTAATGTTCCTCACACAACCGATAACTACTTTACCAGTATTATTAGCTGAATTCAAACACTTCCAGACCCTCTCTAATTTGAAGATTAACCTTACTAAATCTTTTGCTCTCAACATTTCATTAACCCACAGTCAGGTAAATCAGTGTAAGGACAATTTTCCATTCCAATGGAAACAAGATTCAATAACATACCTAGGCATCCAGATTCCATCTAAACTATCAGACTTATATACCAAAAATTTCCTCCCCCTCTTAAACAGACTAAACTCTGACCTTAAAACATGGAACAAACCGACATTTTCATGGTTTGGCAGAGCAGCCATACTGAAGATGAATGTTCTTCCAAGAATTCTATACCTCCTACATACAATACCGATACAGACCCCTCCCTCCTTTAAAACCTTCAGACAGGTATGCTCCAACTTCCTGTGGGGAAAACATAGGCACAGGATCAGTCACGACCTGCTCACCCGGCCGAAAAATTTAGGAGGCATAGGCCTTCTGAACATCTCTCACTACCACACTGCCACCCACCTATCTAGGATAGTGGACTGGAATATCCATACCCAAAAGAAAGACTGGGTCTCCCTAGAGGCTTCTTTCATGAACTTATCCCTGAATTCACTCCCGTGGATCTCCCCAAAACAAATCCCACCAGACAAACACAACCTGCTTCGAAAAAACGCCTATCCCTCCATGGTCATATATAATGATCGCCCACTACCTCAAAACTTTAGATAAAATGGGTCAATGTTCTAGACAGCTTACACCATATGAAATATTATGTACCGAAACAACACCACAAGCACATCTTATCTCCCGCATACACAACCTCCTCTTCACTAACATTAAAGCGAATGACAGTCAGTTCTGTAGGAAGTGGGAAGCTGACTTATCCATCCAACTTTTGGAAGAAAGCTGGGAGCAAATCTTTTTAAACATACACAAGGGCTCCACTAATGTCTATACTCAGGAGAATGGGTTCAAAATTCAGGCGAGATGGTACCATACCCCAGTACTGTTACACAAATTTAAAGCCGACATCCCCGAAACATGCTGGAGGTGCCATCAAGACAGAGGTACCCTCCTTCATGTTTGGTGGATGTGTACCCCGCTACAAGCCTTTTGGTCAGAAGTCCACCGTATAATCGCGCAAATTACCACTTACAATCCAGAATTCACCCCAGCCCAATTTCTCCTACACCTCTCCCCCCTACCACACAAAACGTATCATAAATCACTAATGATGCACTTGATTAACGCAGCAAAACAATGCACCCCTGTACACTGGAACTCAAAAAAGATACCCACTCTCAAAGAATGGTTCATCAGAATACAAAAAGTAGCAGAAATGGAACTACTAATACACACCGCAAGAGACTCGCCGACAAAATTCAGCCATAAGTGGGCCTGTTGGACACACTACCAAACTTTACCTGAATACCAAGACATACTAAATTCTCACACATAAAGGTTAAAGTACACCGAAGGCCATAACATACATATAACCTAAAAAAATTCACCAATAATACTGCAGTCAAAATACCAAGGATAGATACCATTCACAGAGGGAAGTCAGAGACCTACCCTCCTACCCCCCCTTCCTCCCTCCCCACCCTTTCCTCCACCTTCCCATCACCCACCTCCCACCTCCTCTTCTCCTTTTCTACAATTGTCATCTAAACACCCACATAAACACATAGTCTATCCACTTCACATACCAAGTAACCACCCAACCCACGAAATGCATTCCAGAAATTTACGAAGCTGCTCTGTAAGCTTAATGTGCAACCCCATAGACATTGAGTGATAAATACAACACATTTCTGATAAAATTCTTATTTAAATCGTACTCATGGGTTCTCGTGCTGAATATAGAATATACTTTAGTGGAGTAATAGCTATAAGGTAATTAGGACTCATTTGAGGATATATGTTGGGTTGATACCCCTCTCATAACCAGTCAAGTATGGAAGTGATTATCAATACTAGCTGGGACTTTTGTTTTTGAAAAATATTCTATAATTTGAAAAATGTTATAATTTATATGCATTGATAAATGTAAAATGTTTGCTGTAAAGACTTTATAACCCTCAATAAAATACTTTGAAATAACAAAAATTAGACCAAGCCGGATTTACAAAAGGGAGAGAAACTAAGGATAACATCATAAAGACTTGTACACTGGTGGAATATGCCCAAAGAACAGCCATCCAAACATGTATGATGGCCGTAGATGCAGAAAAAGCATTTGATAGGATAGGATGGGATTTTCTTGAAGAAACATTAATACAATTAGGTATGTGCCCAAAAATGTGTAGTAGGATCTCCTCTCTGTATACAAACTCAAAAGCAAAAGTGAGAGTAAATGGAATATTATCAAAAGATATAAAAATATGAAATGGAACCCGTCAGGGATGTCCACTTTCCCCTTTATTGTTTATATTAATAATGGAACATCTAATAACAGCAATTAGAAGTAATAAGGACATTAAAGGGATAAAAGTGGGAGATGAAGAATACAAGATAGCTGCATATGCAGATGATCTGTTAATATACATAACTAACCCTATTATAACTATCCCAAATTTAATGAAGGAATTTAGAAGATTTGGAGAATTAGGTTATTTCAAAGTAAATTATGATAAATCAGAAATATTGAATATATCAGTAAACGAAAAAACATATTCACTCCTGCAAGAAGATTATCCATTTAAATGGAAACAAAACACAGTGAAATACCTGGGAGTCTTTATAACCAAAGATTTGAAGCAACTACAAGGGATGAACTATGAGGAAACAATCCGAAAAGCCATTAAACTGTTACAAAAATATGATAAGTTAAGATATTCATGGACAGGGAGAGTTAATATAGTAAAAATGGACATACTACCAAAACTATTATATACCTTCCAATCAATACCATTAGAACCCCCCAAAAAATTGATAAAGGAGTTAAGAAAAGCTACAGTTGAATTTATATGGGCTCATAAAACTCCCCGGATAAAAAGAGAAAACTTAATTAGGAAAAAAAGGAACAGAGGACTAGCGTTACCGGATTGCGTAAAATACCTGCAGGCAGCATCACTGACCAGGATAGTAGATTGGTTTCATAATAAAGAAATAAAACAATGGGTTAGTTTAGAGGAGGAAATAATAGGGCCCCAATTAAAAGTTCTTCCATGGTTAAAGCCCCATTTAAGACCAAAAAGAAATGAACTAACACTTTTTGTAAACGCTACATTAAAGATATGGGACATTATAGTGAAAGGGGGGAAACTCTCCACAGAGATCGGACCAATGATGCCATTGTTTTTCAATCCCGAATTCCCTCCAATCATAGGGATTACAAATTTCCTGAAATGGTACAGAACTGAACATATAAGATTGATACAAATCCTGGATAAAGGGAAATACCCAGGCTGCAGGAATTGGGATTGGAAAACAAGAATAAGTGGCTGCAATACCAACAATTACAGTCGTTTATAGAGCCTAAACTAGCTAAGATAAATAGACCATTAACCAAATTTGAAAAATGATTGCTGGGAGAACAGGTTCCAATAAAGAAACTATCAAAGATATACGATGAACTAATCCCAAATAGTCCCCTTAAAGAGATAAAAAGTATAAAGAAATGGGAAGCAGAAATGGGTAAATCTTTATTAGAGGAAGAATGGGAAACGTTTTTTGTAATCATACATAGAACCACCACCGCAAATAGATATCAAGAAAGAAATTACAAAATTGCAATGAGGTGGTGTAGGAGCCCAGTAGCTTTAAACTTAATAAATAAAGGAAATACAGATCTATGTTGGAGATGTAAAATAGAAAAAGGAACGATGGAACATATATGGTACGGATGCAGTCTGGTGAGAGGATTCTGGAACAAGATATTTAAGATTTATTATAAAGTATTGGGAATAGAGGAGACCCCAAGTGTGGAATGCACATTATTGTCCCTGATACCTAAAGCAATAAAGACAATTAAAACAGATATCATTCACCATATGACATCCGCCGCCAGAACACTAGTAGCAAGATACTGGAAAAAAACAAAAAGCCCAACAACAGCAGAATGGATATGTGAAATGAACGAAATTCAATATATGGAAAAACAGATAAGAGATGAGGGGTATATAACAAATCAACTACCAGTAATATGGCAAAAATGGGAAGAGTTTCGGATATCGAAGGAAGTATTAGAATTTCTATAGAATATATAGAAGGAATGAATATTTTCTTTTTTTTTTTTTTTTTGTAAGAAAGAGACATGGATGCAATTAGAGGTAAGGGAGGGGTGGGAAAGGGAAGAGGGAGATAGAACCTACGGGTTAGGGATGGTTGATGAGGTTTGAATATAGATGCATTTTTAATTTATAGCATTGGTTTTAGTAAAGGAAAAATTATTTTTGTACCTGAAGTATGGAGTATATGATGTTTACGATGAATCGGGATGTAATGGTATTTATGAATGTATATATAAAGTGAAAATCTAATAAAGAGAGATTGAAAACAAAACACAGAATTGTTGACATTTTTGCAGATTTATTAAAATAGAAAAACTGAAATATCACATGGTCCTAAGTATTCAGACCCTTTGCTGTGACACTCATATATTTAACTCAGGTGCTGTCCATTTCTTCTGATTATCCTTGAGATGGTTCTACACCTTCATTTGAGTCCAGCTGTGTTTGATTATACTGATTGGACTTGATTAGGAAAGCCACGCACCTGTCTATATAAGACCTTACAGCTCACAGTGCATGTCAGAGCAAATGAGAATTATGAGGTCAAAGGAACTGCCTGAAGAGCTCAGAGACAGAATTGTGGCAAGGCACAGATCTGGCCAAGGTTACCAAAAAAATTCTGCTGCACTTTAGGTTCCTAAGAGCACAGTGGCCTCCATAATCCTTAAATGGAAGATGTTTGGGACGACCAGAACCCTTCCTAGAGCTGGCCATCCGGCCAAACTGAGCTATCGGGGGAGAAGAGCCTTGGTGAGAGAGGTACAGAAGAATCCAAAGATCACTGTGGCTGAGCTCCAGAGATGCAGTCGGGAGATGGGAGAAAGTTGTAGAAAGTCAACCATCACTGCAGCCCTCCACCAGTCGGGGCTTTATGGCAGAGTGGCCCGAGGGAAGCCTCTCCTCAGTGCAAGACACATGAAAGCCTGCATGGAGTTTGCAAAAAAACACCTGAAGGACTCCAAGATGGTGAGAAATAAGATTCTTTGGTCTAATGAGACCAATATAGAACTTTTTGGCCTTAATTCTAAGCGGTATGTGTAGAGAAAACCAGGCACTGCTCATCACCTGTCCAATACAGTCCCAACAGTGAAGCATGGTGGTGGCAGCATCATGCTGTGGGGGTGTTTTTCAGCTGCAGGGACAGAAGGACTGGTTGCAATCGGGGAAAAGATGAATGCGGCCAAGTACAGGGATATCCTGTAAGACAATGACCCTAAGCACACAGCTAAAATAACGAAGCAGTGGCTTCACAACAACTCTGTGACTGTTCTTGAATGGCCCAGCCAGAGCCCTGACTTAAACCCAATTGAGCATCTCTGGAGAGACCTAAAAATGGCCGTCCACCAACGTTTACCATCCAACCTGAGAGAACTGGAGAGGATCTGCAAGGAGGAATGGCAGAGGATCCCCAAATCCAGGTGTGAAAAACTTGTTGCATCTTTCCCAAAAAGACTCATGGCTGTATTAGATCAAAAGGGGCTTCTACTAAATACAGAGGAAAGGGTCTGAATACTTAGGACCATGTGATATTTCAGTTTTTCTTTTTTAATAAATCTTCAAAAATGTCAACAATTCTGTTTTTCTGTCAATATGGGGTGCTGTGTGTACAAAATGGGGTGTTGTGTGTACAATATGGGGTGCTGTGTGTACATTAATGAGGAAAAAAATGAACTTAAATGATTTTAGCAAATGGCTGCAATATAACAAAGAATGAAAAATTTAAGGGGGTCTGAATATTTTCCGTCCCCACTGTATATACAACACCTGGGATGCATATATATACACAATACACTGTAAGTGCAGCTAACTGACTCACCTGCCTACTCTATCTAACTTACATCAAATGACACTGTCTCTCTGTCTATCTCTCTCTCAATGCCGGAACACACTACACACACACTGCAAATGGCTGCAATATAACAGAGTGAAAAATTTAAGAGGGTCTGAATACTTTCTGTCCCCACTGTATATATAAGAGACTGTCCGTATATATATATATATATATATATATATATATATATATATATAAAATACACTGTAGCTTACTAAATAACCTGCCTGCCTGCTCAATCTAAATGACCCTCTCGCTTTGTCCACGCCAACAACACACTACACAGGGCAGATGTGCGGGCAGCCTTATATAGTGTAGGGCGTGGACTTAGTCCCCCTGAGCCATGATTGGCCAAAGGCACCCTGCCTTTGCCCAATTATGGCTCTCTTAGCTGAGGGCGCTGGGATTGGCCAAAACATGCAGGTCATGGTGCATGCTTTTGCCAATCATAATACAACAATGCACTGCGCTCCTGCAGTCCATTATGGGGCACTCAAACTTGGCGCAAATGCTCCATAAAGTTTGTTTTTTGACGAACGGGCGAACAGCCAATGTTCGAGTCGAACTCATGTTTGACCCGAACATAAAGCTCATCCCTATTCGCAAGTTCTGGTACGAACCGAACTGGGGGTGTTTGGCTCATCCCTAGTCAAGTGTACTAAAATCCGCTGTTTCACCAGAATTCTGGGTTGACCAATGAATGGCGCTGCAGAAGTGGTGGGCTGCCAATCAGGATTAGCAAATGCATCAGAAAGGGCACTATGGGCTCTACAAGCCTTTCTTTGAATTCTTGGTGGCTGCGGGGCACTACTTGTGCTAGCCCCTGCACCAGCTTAAACTGCACTTATAGGACTCGCCACGCCATGTCACCAAGTGTTGCTGCAGTGCTGGTTTGTCTACGACCAAGATGTACTAGGCTGCTGGTGCTTGCCAGTCCACCAGAAGGATGAGCGACACTAGTACGGGCTCTCTGCTCCATATGAGAACCATGTGGTTGTTGCACCTCAGCAACAGAAGAATGTGGTCGGGTACGCCTGACCTTAGCAGGGACCACTACTCCGTCATCAGAGCTATCGGTCAAGGTGCTCTCTACCGGTTTGTATGCTGAGCCTGAATCTGGCAGTGAGGTCTCTTTAATGCTGTACCTCTGTTTGGACATTTTGGCCACTAGATTAATAGGGCATACACACGGTCGGACTTTGTTCGGACATTCTGACAACAAAATCCTAGGATTTTTTCTGACGGATGTTGGCTCAAACTTATTTTGTCTACACACGGTCACACAAAGTTGTCGGAAAATCTGATCATTCTGAACGCAGTGACGTAAAACACGTACGTCGGGACTATAAACGGGGCAGTGGCCAATAGCTTTCATCTCTTTATTTATTCTGAGCATGCGTGGCACTTTGTCCGTCGGATTTGTGTACACACGATCGGAATTTCCGACAACGGATTTTGTTGTCGGAAAATTTTATCTCCTGCTCCCCAACTTTGTGTGTCGGAAAATCCGATGGAAAATGTCCGATGGAGCCCACACACGGTCGGAATTTCCGACAACATGCTCCAATCGGACATTTTCCATCGGAAAATCCGACCGTGTGTACGGGGCATTATAGGTACAGGTAGTGAGACTCACAGGTAAAAGAGCACTTGGTTGTAAGCGACTGCTTCAATCGCTACAAAAAAAAAGAACTGTTAGTGGTAGCAGGGATCAGGCGTGACTCTCCTAACGTTGCAGTTTTGTGTGCTGTGTTTTGTAAGTGACAGTGATCTATTGATACTGCACTTGGGTGGGCTGGGCTGGGCGGAGGGGCTAAACGCAGGTGCTGGCAGGTGTCTGGTCTGATCCTGCTAACGCTGTGTTTTTGGGAACACTATACTATTGGGGACACTAATATAGTTCTGATCAGATCAAAGATATTGATCTGTTCAGATACTATACTAGTAATGGAGGTATATAGTGTGTGTATTAGTGTACTTGGCACTAATCTGCCACTGTGTGGGATTGACGCTGACCCTGACTGACACTAAAACCCAACTGACGTCACCCGTGATAATACAGTGATCAGAAAAGAGATCTGTACACTATACTAGTGACACTGTGACAGGGAGTGAAAGGCTTAACTGGGGGGTGATCAGGGGGTGATCAAGAGGTTAAATGTGTACCTACGTGTCCTGGTGTCAGTGTAGTGTTGGTGTACTCACAGTAGATGTCTTCTCCTCGATCGCTGGGAACTAAAAGGACTCCACGAGGGGAGATGACATCACTTCCTCTGCCTGTGTTTACATTACACAGACAGAGGACAGTCTGCCATTCACCAGAACCGATCAGCAGGTCCAGGACAGAAATCATTGACCTGGGCCTGTAGACTGATCGATTCTGAAATCAATCCAATTATTGTGGGGATGGCGGGGGGGCGTGCCCCCCTACCTACGCGTGTGACTGACGTACAATAATGATGATTCGCACAGGAGAGCCAAACATGCCGCAGTACAACAGTGGCGGTTGGTTGGGACCGGTTAATGTATTTTCTGTATTCTCTGTATTAAGGTAAAACATCTTCGGCATGCAGTTCCCCCCATCCCCCCAATACTTACCTGAGCCTGATCTCCATCCAGCAATGTGCACAAGAGCAGAGGCTCTCTTGGCTCTCTCCCTCCTCATTGGCTCAGACACAGCAGGGGGAGCCATTGGCAGAGGAAGACTTGGGACTTTTTATGGCAGACAAGGACTCATAAAGGGGATGGGAGTTAGGGATGTTCATCATTTCTTCTAGTGATGGGGGAGGGGTAACTTTCCAGGATTTATAACTCCTATCCTGCAGAAGGGAGACAATGACAGATGATATTTCTGGAGTATGAGTTGTATTGGTTATGGGACGGCCTTTTGTACAGAAGTGAGAACTGTCTGAGGTCTTTGTCTTCAGAGGAATGGATCGTGTTTTCTGTCTTTATTACGGTCAGGACAAAACATTCCATTCATAGATTTATAAATATGAAATATTCCATATAAATAATTCACATTTTCATTTTCAGCCAGCAGGTGGAGCTGAAATCTCTTTTCCACATGTTTACCTGCCTGTCCTTCCCGGATCTCTATACAATCCATGTTATTTACAGAGCTCAGTAGCTCAAGCTGTAATTTCCCTTCATACCTGAATGACTCAGAGGAGGGGGAGGGGAGGGAGGAGCAGATTGCTGAAACCCACCGGAGGGACCTCACTGGATATTGTGTGAAAATTGAGGATGAATTGATCCGTGGTGTCTGTAGCTACAGAGGTCAGTGAGGTCTCGGTTACACGTGTGTCAGTACCATGTGATTATGTGACATTTATTCAGCATTTCTAAAGCCTGATAACCGCCTTCCATGCCTGCCATGAATATTACAATGGCAGCACACAGTGCTGGTCACACAGGAGTGGTAGCGTTGTGTCGTGTTATAAATGAAGCCGCATGTCGCTGTCATGAGACATCTACGCTTGTCAGTCGCCTCCATTCATTTCATGGTGATGTCCAATAATCACTGGGCATTGGAGGACAGACAGCGGAGGCTCCGGTATCCCAGAATGCACTGGGAAATAATAGAGAAGTAGGACAGAGCAGCTCCGGTCACTTCTGGTTGTACAGAACAGCCGTGTGGTAACTCCAATAGCTTCTGTGTGCCGGCAAAATCACCAACCAGCCGGCAATACTGACAGTGCCAGGCAGGAAATGTGTCACTGCACAGCCAAAAACCTCTTATAATTATATATACTAATCAGCTGAACACAGAAGGATTCATCCACAAAATCCAACACCAAATACATAGAAAGAGAACTATGCAGCACTACAAGTGAGACTCCCTAAACCGAAAAATAGGATTTTTATTTCAAATGTTTAAACAATCAACACGCGTTTCAGCACAATTATACAGGAATATTACAATGTTAGAAAAAACAATATAAGTAAGATATTGTCAAAGTGTTCAATATTGCAGCATGATGAGTGAGACCACCCAGATTTTAGCAGACTATGTACATGCAAAAAACCTACTTTGTGGTCGGCCACTTATGATTGGTGATGTGCAGTGACACCTCCCTTACAGAATAGATATAGAGATAGCTGTGCAGCACTAGAAGTGAGACTCCCTAAACCTAAAAGTGTTAATATTTACACATTTTAAACAAACACAAAAATACATGATGAAGCCCCGCCTAGGACGTAACGTGTAAGGTGGAGACGTCATCACGCCTGTCAGATACACTAGGAGAGCCGCTGCTATATTGTTATGAAGGAGAGGAGGGTCGCCGGCCGCTCTGTGCATTCTTACATGGATATATTGTGATTCTATGTGAGGATATATTACATGTTATTATTAATAAACTATTAATGACCCGAGTATCCCAGCTATTGTGACACATACAAATAAAAGAGATCTGGTAACAAGTCACCAAGCGGGTATTATCCTCAGACCGGGAAATCTGTCCTCCAGGGGGCAGGAGAGTGATAGTGAGTATGATGACATGGCGGCTGGTTTTCATTTTATAGAATTATTGTAATATATCCAAAATCCACATATCAGAGGAGATCATTTCTCTACATCACTTCCTCTTTAGGCTCCTCCTACTAAAAGAGTAACCCCTCCCCCCGGACATTTCTCCAGCATTCTTCTAGTGTTTTCAGAGCTTCATAAACACAATGGAGACACATCATAAATGTCATAGAAGTGTTACTGAGCATTGCTTCCTTCTACATAATCATCAGACGTGTGAGCGAGTCCTAAGGGGGTCTATTCCATCCTATTTCCTGCTTGTTAGGAATATGGATGGTCATTCCATATGTACATAGCCTGGTCACTGTTCTACTATAAGGGGAACCCCAAATCCCATGGATGAGATTACAAAGAGAAAGATTCCCTCAGAGAGAGGAGAAGACATGAGAAGAGGACAGGTGATGGAAGATTCTACATGAGTGAGGATGGAGGACACCCAGAGATAGAAGGAAACACTGAGAGACGGGAACAATCACAAGACGTCACATTTCCCCATCACTGCAGATCACACATTTCTCTTACCATAATTCCTGAATTTTACTCTCCGGGTTTATCAGAAAGGAAAGAGAATCACACTTCCTTTTATATCCTGAAGAGGAGGAATCTTCTTCTTCTGCTTTGTCCTCTCCCGGACATACTTTACTGGAAATAGTGCAATCCCGAAATCTAAAAGCCAATAATGAGATAATAATTATCACCAAGAATGTATGACCTCTGACACCAAGAATAACAATGTAACACCCAACATTTCCCTTCCACATGGCTGCCTTCCCTCTGGCTCTACAGTCTCATACTGGACCTGATGAGGACTTCTCATTGGTGGCTATGAGTGGTCTTTGAAGTCACACTCCAGACAAACCTTAAAGGAGGCCCCTGATATGTATACGGGGTCTCCGGCCTTCCTACACAGGGGTCTCCATTCAGCTTCTGGAAAATCCTGGAACACCACTTTGGTTCCAAATATAACATGCAGTCCAGACATTCCAATCTCCGCCCACTTCTGCAGACAATTGGCCCCTCCAATGTTGGGATGATGATGTCACACCCCTGACATTATTTCCCTCCCCCGATCTCTGAACACAAAGCTTTCCCTCCAAATGTTCTGTGTAATAAATGGTATAATTGGGGGGCAGGGAAAGGGTTAATCCGATGTAAATGATGTGATTGGTAGAAGGTGATATGTGGGAACCACCATTTAGCTCTGGTTCACACAGCACAACATGAAAGTCGCAGCGACTTCCAGCTTGACTTTGCTCTACATCTTCCCGGCGACCAGGTGTGACTTCAAAGTGACTTTACTGAGAAGCATTCCTATGTGACTTTGATGATCCGTGTTTATAGCGTGTTTTATCACATGACAAAACATGCGTCTGATAACCGTGATTGGGGCGTCATTAACAATCAGGCTGCATTTACATCTGCATGATTCTGAATGCACATCAACCGCACAGAAATTGTGTCTTTGCCGCACGGTTCAGAAATGCGCTGCGACCGTGCATCACGCTTGTACTGCAAAAATGGCAAGGCGAGCACGATGCATGTTTCCAAAACGTGTGGCAAAGCATGCGTTTTCCTGCAGGTTGCCGGGCATTCAGAAATGTTCAGACACCAACAAATCGGAAGTGCAATGTATGTTGCTGCACATTTTCAAATTGCAAAGCATGCGTTTTCTTTTGGGTTGGTGTGCGTTCAAAAACATAAAGAGGCAAATGAAGTGTGATGCGCATTGCCACACAAAACACGCAGCTAAGCATGCGTTTTCTTGCGGGTTGCTGTCAGTTGTAAATACGTTACCATTCATTCACATCTGTACATTTCCAACTGCACAGCAACCTGCAAGAAAATCCATGCTTTGCTGTGCGTTTCATAAATGTGCGACAATGTGCGTCATACTTGTGTTATTATTCATTTGCTTCCGCACATTTTTGAATGCATGGCAGACGGCAAGAATACATGCACTTTGCTGTATGTTTCAAAAACGCACAGCAAGGAGCATTGATTTTGCATTACCATTCATTTACATATGTGCATGTGTGGCGTGCGTTGCTGTGCATTTTTTAGACGTATGAGAAAGCGCACATTTTCTGTGTGGGTCGCCTCGTATTTGGAAACACACAGATATGAATGTCGGCTAATTGTTAATGACACCCCAATCACAGTTATCAGACGCATGTTTTGCTGCCAAGATGCATGACGCTCCATGACTGAGAAGATTCTTGATCTACTTTGGGGTGTTTGTTGCATGTAGGGCAGAACATTCCAGTGAATGGGCTCCCTATACACAATGTGTGCTTACACATGAAAAATACACAAATAATGGAAGTGGGAATGTGCGTTTCCGCTACACTCAGGTGTGACTGGGATGTGTTGGGAGGAAGATTTTAGGCAGCAAGGATGACCAGGGAGGAGAGGTGAGGGGTAAAGAAGCCTCAGAAGTCGCAGCAAAGTCTTAAAGATTCAGACAAATGTACGACTTTCTGGGGATTTTACATTGAAGTCTATGGGAGTCGTGCAGCACAAGAATCGCCCAAAAGTAGTGCAGGAAGTATTTTCTTTTGTTGCAGTGATTCAAATCGCAGCAATTAAGACAACACCCAATAAAATCTTTGTGTTTTCACCTGACCTGCGACTTTACATGTCATCAGAATGTCGCTGGGAAATTGCTGTAGTGTGAACCAGGGCTTAGGGCTGAGGAAAGTGTGAGTTCCCAGGACTTCTAACAAGTGTGGTAGATGGAGAACATGTCTGATAATCACCGTTATACTGTATACAGGTTCCTGCCCATTCTCTGAATTCAGTTAGGATATCCTCACACTCACTTACCTGACCTTCTGACTCCTGTGTAGGAATGGAGATAGAAGTTTCTGGCACTCTGGACCCACAGTGAGATCTTCAAACTCTAAAGACTGAAAACTTTCTCTCTTCAAAGTCTTCAAGCAATAGTTCAGCTGCTTGGAATAATTCCTGTTCATCCACAAGTGACCAGTAAGTGAGCCGCACAGCTCCAACCTTGTACAACCAGACATGACTCTCCTAATGAAGTCCTCATCCTGAGTCTCATACAGACAGAAGATGGTCTGAGTATAGAAAGTCTGATCATTGTCCTTCATGGCCCATTCTAACATTGCAGCTCTGGCTCGGAGTGAAATGGTAATTCCTGTGATCTCTGAGAATATCTTCACCTGATTTTCATTTAAGAGACCAAACAGGAATTGTACAGATAATGCTAAATGTGAGTTATCTGATCTGAGGTCATTGAGTGATTCCCCTTCACAGATCTCCGGGAGGGAAGTACCTTCCATAGACCCAGACCCATCATCCATCCCATAATAGAGAGCAGCAAGGAACTCCTGTACACTTAGGTGGATGAAGCTGTAGCAGGTTTGGTTGCGGACGTCCCAACGAAAGATGTTCTCATTCAGAAATACAGACTCCACCTCATCCAGAGAAAGTCCATGTCTTTCTAGATCTTTCTTCTCAAATAGGATTTGTTGGTTCAGAATTCCCTGATTGGCCAGAGCACACAGCTTCTTCAGACAGGTTTGTTTCCTGTGTACAGACTGCTCCTTCTTGCTGTGATGGGTTAGTAAAACCTCCAGGTAGAGAAGGTAAATTGAAGTTGTCGTATGACACTGAAATAAATCCAAATCTTTTCTTATTTCTTGTTTCATTACAGTGCAGACAATCCAGCATGTGATGGGGACGGCACACATGGTGTACAGGACTTCATTGTCTTTTATTATACTGAGAACCTTGCCTGCATCTTCTTTATTTCCAAAGAATTTATGGACATATTCCTCTCGATCGTCCCTTGTAAATCCCTGGATTTCCACATTGCGAGAATCATTGATGAATGTGTTAAGTTTCTCCATGGCCAGTGACCTTGTGGTGACGATCAGAGAAGATTGTGAGAGAACCTGTCTCCTGAGCAAGCTTTGGAGAATTATTTCTTTGTGGTTTTCCATAGAAATGTTAAGACAACCCTCAGATTTCTCCTCCAGAGTCCACCTCAGTTCATCAAACCCATCAACTATGGTGAGAAGTTTTCTCTGACTTCCAGGATCCTCCAGAATAGACACCAGGTCATCTGAACTCAGTCTGCATGCTTTGGATAAAAGACCCACAAGACTTATGTTTCCAGGGATGGTGTTGATTTCTCTACAGCTCAGATAAAACACAAAGTCAAACTTGTCTTGGTAGAGATCCCCAGAGGCCCAGTCCAGCATGATCTTCTTGGAGGTCATTGTTTTTCCAATCCCAGCAGGTCCTTGTAACACCACAATCTTAGGGATGAACTCATATTCATCAGGGTCAAAGAGGGCCTGGATTGTGGTTGCGGATCTTTTCTCCATGATCTGTAGATGTCTTCTACCTGAAATCTTTATTTCTTGTTCTTTTCCCTCTTTATTCTGGGGTCCCTTTATCATCAATAACTTGGTGAATCTTTCCTGTAGATGAACAGCCTCCCCCATACAGGAATTATATTCTGGAATCCTCTGGAACCTCTCTTTCTCTGACTCTTTGTGTTCCTTACTGATGTCTTTATGAGAGAAAAGAGAATATTTTAATCCTCATACATACATGACATAGTATTTATAAGACAGAGTTGGGAATATTGTATTCTAACTATAAACCCGAAGACTAGAACCCTAAATGAAGATATCCCATGAAATACAGGAGGATGGTGGAAGCATCCAAACTATGGACACACCATCGAGATGAGGCATAACTAGAATCTACATGGCTCCGGTGCAAGAAACCATTAAGGGCACCTGCTGACTACTGGGGCCCTTTCCATCAGTCCCAGGCCCTTTCCTCTGGTCCCAGGGCCCTTCCCTCCAAGGCTGGGGCTCTTCTCTCGGAGGCAAGGGCCCTTTCTTCAGCCCATGGCCCTTTACGCTTGTTCCTGTAGTGAGGGCCTTTATAAGCCCTGGTTCAGACTGCTGCGACTTATCATGTGACTTTCAAAACAAAGTCGCATGACAAGTCAAAACACATTCATTTCAATGGGTGCTGTCCTAATAAATGTGACTAAAGTTGCAGCAACAAAGAAAAAGGCAATACTTTTCTATGACTTTGGTGACATTTGAGTGGCATAGACTGTAATGTTAAATCACAAAATTGCAAACAAGTCACAAGGAAATTGCAAGCAAGTTGCACAACTTTGGGATCACAACAGTCTGAACTGAGCCTATGTTCTGCAGTGCCCCCCCTTCCTGCCATCTTGTGCCCCCTACGGTTGCAGAACACCAGGGCCCGGTCTGAAGTGCAACCTTTGCGACCCTGGTAGTTCCACCACTGATCCGGACTACAATAAAAACAAAATGTTCATCCAGAAGAGATTTCATATGAAACGTGGATGTCCTACTAACCTGATAATGTTTTGCCATGTGTCGTCTTCTTCAGTTTGGCTGGAAATAAGATTAGGGAAGTGATTAGTCCTGGCAAACCTCTGAAATGTATAAAATAATAACTAAGAGAGTTATTAGTGTAGCAGATCCTCCCAGACACCATCATCCCACCAACCCTCTGTAGATTGGAGTCTCTCCTCCTCCAGGTGATGGGGAGTGTCTTTGTCTGCCTGGTAACATCTCAGCACATTGCAGTGACATGTGACCATGGTGGGGGGACCAGAAAAGCCCCCAATTCTCTATGCAGGTTTACAGGCACAGACCTAGAATCTGGAGCCTTGACTCCTCTTTCTGATGGAGGTTCAGGTGGATGCATGGGGCACAAGGCTCAGAACCTCGAGCAACAATCATGAGGGTCTCCTAGGAATACAGCTATAAATATGGAGGTTCTGTATAATAGACAAGTGGCTGTGATTGTATTGCTCTGCTCGGCATGCTGAGTGATGTCATAGTGTTATGGTGACCAGGACAGGACTTATGGTGGTGGGGGCCCCTGGGCTTGAGTCACTTTCGGGCCCTACCTTCTATACATTACTTTAAATAGAACAAACTGATACATACACAAGCTATGTATTAGAGTTACACAATTCTGGATAAACTGAGAATAAAAATAGAGATCACTATTCTGAACAAACAACTAAACAAAATTACATAATTTATGTTAATTGCTGAGGTCTATTAAAAATGTTAAATTCGTTTGAATTATTAAAAAAAAAAAATTGGGTTTACATGAATGATTCAATTCCTCAATCAAATACACTTGTTTCATAGATGAATCAGCATTTTTGAATGAATCTCCTGAATGAACGATTCAATGACAAATGTTTTTTTTTAAGTCATTTATCGCCATCTGGTGGCGTAACAATATAATCGATCCAAACATTATTTGAAGTGCCAAGCTACTTTTAAAAGGTGGCTGGTACCGTAGATAGTGTTACATGTAAAAAAAAACATAATAATCTATTTATATGACCACTGATTGAAGCTTGAAGAACTTTTTTTTTCCCAATAAATAAATAATGATTAGAAAAGTTCAAAGTGATCATGTGTTTATTGCAATGCACAAATGTCTTGGTCAGAATGAGAATAAAACACGTATTTACCTGGAAAACATATTGAAAAATAAACAAATACCTTGTAAGGTTGCAATCATAACAAATCAATTGCAAGAATATAGCAAAATAACTAATTGAACAAAGTGCAAGATAAATGGTGTGTGTGTGTGTAGTACGTAAGTGAGTGTTGTAGTGAAAAATCTAAACTATGCACACAAATTAGAAATGTACAGTCAATAAAATAAAATAAAAATAGTACACTATCATATCTTAACCACTTAAGGACCGGACCATTATGCTGCCTAAGGACCAGAGGACTTTTTTCAATTTGGCACTGTGTCGCTTTAACTGCTAATTGCGCGGTCATGCAATGCTGTACCCAAACGGAATTTGCGTCCTTTTTTTCCTACAAATAGATCTTTCTTTTGATGGTATTTGATCACCTCTGCGGGTTTTATTTTTTGCGCTATAAACGGAAAAAGACCGAAAATTTTGAAAAAAAAAAATATTTTCTACTTTTTGTTATAAAAAAAATCCAATAAACTCAATTTTAGTCATACATTTAGGCCAAAATGTATTCGGCCACATGTCTTTGGTAAAAAAAATGTCAATAAGCGTATATTTATTGGTTTGCGCAAAAGTTATAGCGTCTACAAACTAGGGTACATTTTCTGGAATTTACACAGCTTTTAGTTTATGACTGCCTATGTCATTTCTTGAGGTGCTAAAATGGCAGGGCAGTACAACCCCCCCCCCAAATGACCCCATTTTGGAAAGTAGACACCCCAAGGAAATTGCTGAGAGGCATGTTGAACCCATTGAATATTTATTTTTTGTCCCAAGTGATTGAATAATGACAAAAAAAAAAAATTACAAAAAGTTGTCACTATATGATATATTGCTCACACAGGCCATGGGCCTATGTGGAAATGCACCCCAAAATATATTCTGCTGCTTCTCCTGAGTATGGGGATATCACATGTGTGGGACTTTTTGGGAGCCTAGCCGCGTACGGGGCCCCGAAAACCAATCACCGCCTTCAGGATTTCTAAGGGCGTAAATTTTTGATTTCACTCCTCACTACCTATCACAGTTTTGAAGGCCATAAAATGCCCAGATGGCACAAACCCCCCCCAAATGACCCCATTTGGGAAAGTAGACACTGAAAGCTATTTGCTGAGAGGCATGTTGAGTCCATGGAATATTTTATATTTTGACACAAGTTGCGGGAAAGTGACACTTTTTTTTTTTTTGCACAAAGTTGTCACTAAATGATATATTGCTCACACAGACCATGGGCATATGTGGAATTGCACCCCAAAATACATTTAGCTGCTTCTCCTGAGTATGGGGATACCACATGTGTGGGACTTTTTGGGAGCCTAGCCGCGCACGGGGCCCCGAAAACCAATCACCGCCTTCAGGATTTTTAAGGGTGTAAATTTTTGATTTCACTCTTCACTGCCTATCACAGTTTTGGAGGCCATGGAATGCACAGGTGGCACAAAACCCCCAAATGACCCCATTTTGGAAAGTAGACACCCCAAGCTATTTGCTGAGAGGCATGGTGAGTATTTTGCAGCTCTCATTTGTTTTTGAAAATGAAGAAAGACAAGAAAAAACATTTTTTTTTCTTTTTTCAATTTTCAAAACTTTGTGACAAAAAGTGAGGTCTGCAAAATACTCACTATACCTCTCAGCAAATAGCTTGGGGTGTCTACTTTACAAAATGGGGTCATTTGGGGGGGTTTGTGCCACCTGGGCATTCCATGGCCTCCGAAACTGTGATAGGCAGTGAAGAGTGAAATCAAAAATTTACGCCCTTAGAAAGCCTGAAGGCAGTGCTTGGTTTTCGCTCCCAAAAAGTCCCACACATGTGGTATCCCTGTACTCAGGAGAAGCAGCAGAATGTATTTTTTGGTGTAATTTCACATATTCCCATGGCATGTTTGAGCAATATATCATTTAGTGACATCTTTGTGCAAAAAAAAAAAAAAAAAATTGTCTCTTTCCCGCAACTTGTTTCACAATATAAAATATTCCATGGACTCGACATGACTCTCAGCAAATAGCTTGGGGTGTCTACTTTCCAAAATGGGGTCATTTGGGGGGGGTTTGAACTGTCCTGGCATTTTATGCACAACATTTAGAAGCTTCACCCACTCTTCTAACCACTTGAAGACAAAGCCCTTTCTGACACTTTTTGTTTACATGAAAAAAATCTTTTTTTTTGCAAGAAAATTACTTTGAACCCCCAAACATTATATATTTTTTAAAGCAAATGCCCTACAGATTAAAATGGTGGGTGTTTCATTTTTTTTTTTCACACAGTATTTGCGCAGCGATTTTTCAAACGCATTTGTTGGGGAAAAAACACACTTTTTTAAATTTTAATGCACTAAAACACACTATATTGTCCAAATGTTTGATGAAATAAAAAAGATGATCTTAGGCCGAGTACATGGATACCAAACATGACATGCTTTACAATTGCGCACAAACGTGCATTTTTAAAAGCCTTTAAAAGCCTTTACAGGTTACCACTTTAGATTTACAGAGGAGGTCTACCGCTAAAATTACTGCTCTCGATCTGACCTTTGCGGTGATACCTCACATGCATGGTGCAATTGCTGTTTACGTTTGACGACAGACCGACGCTTGCGTTCGCATTAGCGCGAGAGCAGGGGGCGACAGGAGTGCTTTTTTATTTTTTTCTTTATTATTTTTTTTCTTTTTTATCTTATTTTTAAACTGTTCCTTTCATTTTTTTAAAATCATTTTTAAATCATTTTATTGTTATCTCAGGGAATGTAAATATCCCCTATAGCAATAAGTAGTGACAGGTACTCTTTTTTGAAAAAATTGGGGTCTATTAGATTCTAGATCTCTCCTCTGCCCTCAAAGCATCTGACCACACCAAGATTGGTGTGATAAAATGCTTCCCAATTTCCCAATGGCGCTGTTTACATCCGACGAAATCTAAGTCATGAAATGCTCGTAGCTTCCGGTTTCTTAGGCCATAGAGATGTTTGGAGCCACTCTGGTCTCTGATCAGCTCTATGGTCAGCTGGCTCAATCACCGGATGCATTTTCAGGTTCCCTGTTGAGACAGGAGAGCCAGAGAAAAACACGGAAGACGGTGGGGGGATTCCCTCCCACGGCTTGTAAAAGCAGTCTAGAGGCTAATTAGCCGCTAGGATTGCTTTTACATAAAAGCCGACCGCTGGCTGAAAAGAATGATAGTAAGATGATACCTAAACCTGCAGGCATCATTCTGGTATAACCACTCAAAGTCGTGAATGGCGTACCTGAAGACAAAAAATGGTTAACAATAAAACGCAGTAAACGGTAAAGTATAAAAAATTGCATACCTGAAAAGCAAACATGATAAAACATAATAACAATAAAACATTGCAGAATAGAATACAGTAAAAAAGAGCAGAACAATAGAGAGAGAGAGAACAATAAATCGACAACTATTTTTTTTTATTTTATATTTATTTATTTTTTTTTTACACTTTTTTTGTAACTAACTTTTATAACTGTAACCGGTTCCAGGTTCGGGTCTCTCAAAATGCGATGGCATCTTGGGAGACCCTGTGAAAGTGTGTCCTAGTCTGTGCAATGCTGTACCCTACTCTAATACTCAACTAGTGAATGGTAGCGTTCAAAACATTCACCAATGCAAAGACCAGGATTGTCAGGACAGGAGGGACAATAATAGCGGGTGTCGCGCCTATATCCGCGCTTGCTGCAGACACAACATCTTTTTGGGGGGGTTCATTGGATAGGGGTACCCGGGAGGACATAAAGAAAATGCCTCTCATGCAGCCGACTGCATTTGGTTGGGGATGTGAATGGGGGAAGTACGGGCACTTTAGAAGTGGTGGGTTCCCAATTAGGATTGGTGAATGCAGCAGGAAGGGCACTATGGGCACGACGGGCCTGTGTTTGTCTTTTTGGTGGCAGCGGGACACTACTTGTGCTTGCCACCTCACCAGCTTGAACTGCACTTATGGGACTCACCACGTCACCACGTGTTACTGCAGTGCTGGTTTGACTATGACCGGGGTGTACTAGGCTGCTGGTGCTTGCCAGTTCACCAAAACGCTACCAAAAAAACTGTTAGCGATCGCAGGGATCAGGCCTGACTCTGCGAATGCTGCAGTTATGCGTTTAGTGTTTTGTAAGTGTCAGTGATCGATCGATACTGCACTTGGGTGGGCTGGGCTGGGCGGAGGGGCAAAACGCAGGTGCTAGCAGGTATCTGGGCTGATCCCGCTAACACTGCGTTTTTGGGAACCCTAAACTGCTGGGGACGCTAGTATAGATCTGATCGGATCAGATATTGATCCATACAGATACTATAACACTAAGGGAGGCGTATGCTGGGTGTGTGGGTGTTAGCGGTACTGGCGCTAATCTGACGCTGCCTGGGGCGACGCATATCACTGCCGGGCGATCAGAGGGCTAAACCTTTATTTGGTAATAAACGGCGGGTGCCCTGACACTATAAAAAATAAACGAACTAACCAGCGTCACCCGTAACAGTTATACGGTGATCAGTGGTGAAAGGGGTAACTAGGGGGCAATCAAGGGGTAAAACATTTATTAGGTAGTATATGGGGGTCCCTGTCGTTATAAAACGCTGACGGCGAACCTAAATATTTACGTCCCTAACTAGCGTCACCAGTGACACTAATACAGCGATCAGAAAAATGATCGCTTAGCGACACTGGCGATGGGGGGTGATCAAGGGGTTAAAACTTTATTGGGAGGGGTTAGGGGGGTATCCTAGACCTAAAGAGGGCTAATACTAACTGCCCTACCACAGTAACTGTCAGAGAAAATTGAGTACTGTCCGTGATACTTTTTTTATTTGCACTAACATACAATTTTTCAGGACAAGCTTTCGGGGTATGTCCCCTTCTTCAAGGTCCAAGCAGTACTGATTCACAAATTTTTAAGCAGAATGTTAAAGAAGGAAAAAAAAAAAAAAAATAGGAAAACCAAACACATACAAATCAATGGCAATAAAGATAGCAGCAGAGTTAGTGAGATAAGACAGAGGGAGAGCTAGGGAGGGAATGCAGGGGGGGATGCTGGTCACAGAGGGGGTCGTAAAACTTTAGCATAATGTGTAACGAAACCAATATCTAAATTCAGGCCATTATTCTTCGTGTCAAAAAGAAGTATCATTCTTAGTTCAAACGTTTTCCTTTCCTGGATAGTTCTGAAATTCCCTTTAAGAACTAAGACATTGAGGTCTTCTATAGTGTGGTCCGATTGTGAGAAATGATGTCCCACAGGTGTGCATAAACTGTCTTCTTTATGTTCTTTGATGGTATGTCTGTGCAAATTCATCCTCGCTTGCAACTTCTGTCCTGTTTCACCAACATAAGATCCTTTTGCATTGGATGAGGTACACCACATTACTTGAGGTACAGCTGTAAGATCCCATGATATTGAAGGTCCCATTTGTGTGTGTAACACTTTTGGATAGATTTATCTGGTTGCATAGTTTGCAGCGTTTTTTATTGCAGGGTTTGCTACCATTATTTGTGACTTCATAATCAGAGTGAAGTTTCCTGCTGATTAGTTTGTGTCTGAGGTTGGGTGGTTGTCTGAAAGCCAATAATGGGGGTTGTTGGAATATTCCTTTCAGAGTTTCATCCTCTGTTATAATGGGTTGTAAATCTTTAATTATCTTTTTGATCCCTTCAAGTGCTCGGTTGTATGTGGTGACTAGAGGTACTCGGTTATTTGTTTTTTTCTCTGTGTATTGGAGGAGATTTTCTCTTCGGGTTTTCAAGGCTGTGTTTATGCTGTTGTTGATGGTTTTGTCTTTGTAACCTTTCTTATGGAAGGAGTCTGCCAGTGTTCTGAGATGTTTATCTCTGTCTTCTGGGTCTGAACAAATTCGGTGGTATCTGATGGCCTGGCTGTGTATGATGGCCCGTTTGGTGTGTTGGGGGTGAAAACTGGAACTGTGAAGATAGCTGCATCGGTCAGTCAGTTTTCTGTATATCGACGTGTGAAGCTTGTCATCCCTGATGTATACTGTAGTGTCTAGGAAGTTGACATGTGTGTTCGAATAGTCCATTTTTAGTTTGATAGATGGGTGAAAAGTGTTGATCAATGAGAAGAATTGGTTTAGATTTTCTTCACCTTCAGTCCATATCATGAATATATCATCAATATAGCGATAATATCTGTATGGCTTTTGTTGTATGCTGTTCAGAAATTTGTCCTCCAGGTCAGCCATAAATAAATTTGCATATTGGGGTGCCATTTTGCTTCCCATAGCAGTACCCATACACTGGAGATAGATGTCATTATTGAAAGTGAAGTAGTTGTGTGTAAGAATGAATTCAATGAGCCGTGTCACATCCTCAGCAGTGTATTTGTGGTCTGGTGAGGATGATAAGAATCTGTGACATGCCGCCAACCCATCCTTGTGAGGGATGTTACTGTACAGAGATTCTACATCCATAGTGACTAGAAGTGTATTAGGTGGTAATTGTTGTATATTGTTAAGCTTGTTCAGAAAATCAGTGGTGTCTTGCAGGAAACTTGCAGTGTTCATGACTAAAGGTTTTAACATGTTTTCTACAAGGCCTGAGATATGTTCAGTAAGTGTATTCATACCTGTTATAATGGGTCTGCCTGGATTTCCTGGCTTGTGGATCTTGGGCAGCATGTAGAAGTCTCCAATTTCTGGATTATCCGGAATTGCATTGATGAGTTCTAAATGTAGGTGGCTTGGCATTGTCGCAATGAGACCTTTTAATTGCTGAGTAAAATCCTGGGTCGGATTATAATCCAGTTTTTTGTAGTAAGTAGTATTTGCCAGCTGCCTCTGGCCATCTTGTATATATTTGTCTGTATCCATCACAACGACTGCTCCCCCTTTATCTGCTGGTTTGATGGTTATGGCCTGATTATTGCGCAGATCATGTACAGCTCTTCGCTCCAGTGGTGAAAGGTTGTATAATATTTTCTTTTGCTGGGTGGATATCAGGGATGTAACTCGCAGCCTGAAGCTGTCAATATAGGTATCCAGTTTGGGGTTGCGTCCTTGTGGAGGGGTGAAGTTGCTGTTCTTTTTACTTTTGTAACCTCCTATTGTCCTAGGATTCCTTTCCTTACTGTCAAAATATTCCTTGAGCCTTAGTCTCCTAAAGAATTCCTCCATATCTGACCATACCTGTAATTTATCCAATTTGGTGGTTGGGCAGAATGTGAGGCCTTTGGAGAGGACTGTTGTTTCTGGTGTAGTAAGTTGATGATTTGACAAATTTATGATTCCGAGTTCCTCTGTTATATCCACATTTTCTGTAAAGTCAGCATTTGCACAAGGGATACCTTGGGATTCTGGATTGGCTTCCAAGTTGCTGATAGCAGGAGTTATAGAAGTTGTGTTTGTTTTGTGTTGTTTAGGTTGTATCCAAAAGGTCTTCTCTTGGTGTAGCTTTTGGAGTTTTTTTTGCTTCCTGTTCATGGCAAGTTTTTGCAGTTGTCTTTGTAAGGTTTCAATTTCATCCTTAATTTGGTTGATGCTTGTGGGGTCCAATGGTGTTGAGGTTTCAAACACCAACTGCTTTTGTTTCCGGATTGTTTCCCTTTTACCATAGAGTTTATGAATGAGGTTGTTCCTTAACCTTTCGCTGGTACGTCTGCAGAGTCCTTCTGCATAAGGAGAGTTCAGTGTATTTGCACAAGGATTTTTAATCCGGAGACCCTGTGGTATGAGATTCCTCTTTTTGCATCTTGAGAGAAAAAAGATGTCGCTGTTGACCTGTGTTTCCTTTGTGATCAGGTGGGTTAACTGCTTCTTTATGCGGCTATATGCAGTATCTTCCATCATACTTGATTTGATTGTAGCCGTATTAGTGCAATTGTGACAGAGAAAATTGAGTACTGTCCGTGATACTTTTTTTATTTGCACTAACATACAATTTTTCAGGACAAGCTTTCGGGGTATGTCCCCTTCTTCAAGGTCCAAGCAGTACTGATTCACAAATTTTTAAGCAGAATGTTAAAGAAGGAAAAAAAAAAATAGGAGAACAAACACATACAAATCAATGGCAATAAAGATAGCAGCAGAGTTAGTGAGATAAGACAGAGGGAGAGCTAGGGAGGGAATGCAGGGGGGGATGCTGGTCACAAAAGGGGTCGTAAAACTTTAGCATAATGTGTAAGGAAACCAATATCTAAATTCAGGCCATTATTCTTCGTGTCAAAAAGAAGTATCATTCTTAGTTCAAACGTTTTCCTTTCCTGGATAGTTCTGAAATTCCCTTTAAGAACTAAGACATTGAGGTCTTCTATAGTGTGGTCCGATTGTGAGAAATGATGTCCCACAGGTGTGCATAAACTGTCTTCTTTATGTTCTTTGATGGTATGTCTGTGCAAATTCATCCTCGCTTGCAACTTCTGTCCTGTTTCACCAACCAGATAAATTTATCCAAAAGTGTTACACACACAAATGGGACCTTCAAGATCATGGGATCTTACAGCTGTACCTCCAGTAATGTTGTGTACCTCATCCAATGCAAAAGATGCGGCAAAGGATCTTATGTTGGTGAAACAGGACAGAAGTTACAAGCGAGGATGAATTTGCACAGACATACCATCAAAGAACATAAAGAAGACAGTTTATGCACACCTGTGGGACATCACTTCTCACAACTGGACCACACTATAGAAGACCTCAATGTTTTAGTTCTTAAAGGGAATTTCAGAATTATCCAGGAAAGGAAAACGTTTTAACTAAGAATGATACTTCTTTTTGACACGAAGAATAATGGCCTGAATTTAGATATTGGTTTCCTTACACATTATGCTAAAGTTTTACGACCCCCTCTGTGACCAGCATCCCCCCCTGCATTCCCTCCCTAGCTCTCCCTCTGTCTTATCTCACTAACTCTGCTGCTATCTTTATTGCCATTGATTTGTATGTGTTTGTTCTCCTATTTTTTTTTTCCTTCTTTAACATTCTGCTTAAAAATTTGTGAATCAGTACTGCTTGGACCTTGAAGAAGGGGACATACCCCGAAAGCTTGTCCTGAAAAATTGTATGTTAGTGCAAATAAAAAAAGTATCACGGACAGTACTCAATTTTCTCTGTCACAATTGCACTAATACGGCTACAATCAAATCACAGTAACTGTCACAAACTGACACCATGCAGTAATCAGAAAAAAAAAAACTGCTTGGTGTCAGTGTGACAGGGGGGGAGGGGTGATCGGGGGGGATTGGAGGGCGATCGGGGGGGGATCAGGGGTGTAATGTATGCCTGGCATGTTCTACTGTGTGTGTGTGTTTGTGTATCTCACATTCCAGTCTTCTCTCCTCGGTGCCAGAACGGAAAATGCCGAGCCGAGGAGAGATGACATCATTTCCTCTGCCTCTGTGTACAATACAGAGGCAGGGAAATGATCCCATTGGCCAGGAGCGATCGCGAGGGGGGGGCCACGAATGGATGGCCTCCTCCTCACCACCGATTGCCGGGGAGGATTTGCCGACCGCCGCAGGCACCGGGGGGGTCCGATCGGACCCTCCACCCGTGGGAAGGCAAGGACGTAAATGTACGCCCTTTTGCCTGCCCGTGCCGCTCTGCCGACGTATATCGTCGTGCGGCGGTCGTCAAGTGGTTAAGAAAGCATTACATCAACAACAGAATCCAGAGGCTGATCATTTAAAACAACAACAGGCAAGGCAGAGAAAGAAAGAGAAACGTGATCAGGTTATGACTTCATGCATGTCATCTCATTTTAAAGATATTAACATAGTACTATTTAGAAGTGGCATCTTCTGTATTTCTTTGCAGCAAAGTCTTTGATCAAATCATTAAAATCCAGTTTACATAGAAGGTCACTCTCAATTGACATCAGTGAGATGATTTAATTTCTGCTGTACAATTGTGGATCTTATGCCGCGTACACACGAGCGGACTTTCCGGTGGACTAGGTCCAACGGGATTAGTCTGGCGGACAATTTGTTCGTGTGTGGGCTCCATCGGTCTTTTTTTTCCCCAAAAAGTCCGACGGACCTAGAAATAAAACATTTTTTAAATTTGTCCGACGGACTTGAGTCCTCCGATGGACTAAAACCAACGCTAGGGCAGCTATTGGCTACTGGCTATCAACCTCCTTATTTTAGTCCGGTCGTAGGTCATCACGTACAAATCTGTTGGACTTTGGTGTGATCGTGTGTAGGCAAGTCCGTTCATTTGAAAGTCCGGCGGACCTACGCTGCAAAGTCTGTCGGAAAGACTGCTGAACCTAGTCCATCGAAAAGTCCGCCTGTGTGTACGCGGCATTAGACTATTTTTTACTAGTTTCAGTTTGGAGAAACTGCGCTCCCCACTTGCATTTGTGACTGGTAATGTCAGGTAAAGTCTGAGAGCGACATCCACGTTTGGGAAGATGGTCTGTAGTTTTCTTTTTTATAAAGCACAAAATAAGTTCCCTAGCAGATGATGGCTCATCATGGCAGATGAATTCTTTGAACTGGATGATTTCTTCACAAAATTCATTTTCCAGGTCAGTGTGGTATCTCTTCTGTAGATCTGCAGCTTTTTTAGGAAGATGTTCTGCAGAGAGGGTAGATATGTTGTTCAGGAATCCAAAAGTGCTGTTGAGGTCATTATAAGACTGAAAACGGCGATCGAGTTCAGCCAGCAGCCTATCCATCACAACTAGAAACACACCAGATGAGAACCGTTCTCCTCCTGATAAGTGAACCTCAGGTGTTGTAGACTCACCCACATGAGTCTTGTGTTTTCTTTGTCTTTGTGTGTCTTGTTTGTATGTTGCTGAAACGGTGGGAGACGTCGCTTTTACTCGGTCTTCAAACACATCAAATTCATCTCTCAAACCAACATTATATTCCCACAGTGACCTCACCAAATCAACAGCATTGCACAGGTCCAGATCCACAGCTTGAAGTGCAACACTTGTCCCATGAAAGCTTTGTAGAACATAATTCCACATAGTGAAAAGAAAAGCAGTCTCAAGCCTGTTCATTTTTGTATGCAGTGACCAAGCATCATTTTGTGTTGTCGGATTCTGTTTGCTGTCTTCTGCAATGTTCATCAGTGACTCTTGAATATCGGCATAATTCCTGCACAGTGCCTTGGTGGCCTGTGCATGCGCAGCCCACCTGGTGTCAGAGAGAGATTTTAGTGTCTCAATGCGGTGGTTTTCATTAGGCTGCAAACCTGCAGTTACCACCTTCCATCTAGCTGTGGATTTCGAGCAGAAGTTGAACAAAGTCTGAATGAAGTTAAAAAAATCAGCGGTCTCTGTGCAGCAGTTTACACTATAAACCCCAGCCAGATTAAGCGCATGCGCGGCGCATGGCACCCACTCTATTAGTGGATTAATGTCTTTGATGTGAGCTTGCAGCCCGTTGTACACTCCTGACATGTTTGTGGCATTATCATAGCCCTGTCCACGGCAGTTACCGATATCTATGTCCATCTCATGGAAAACTGTGAACACTACATCACAGAGTGCTTTCCCTGTGTATCTAGATATAGGGAGAAATTTTAAGAATCGCTCTTCTATGAGGCCCTCTGGTGAAACATACCTTATGATAAATGTAAGCTGATCAATGTGCGTCATGTCAGGAGTTGAATCAATGCAAATGGAAAAGTACTTTGTCACTTTCACTTCAGCAATGATTTCAGAAAGCACTCTATTGCTCATTAGCTTGATAAATTTGTCACATGTTTTTGATGAAAGATATGAGGGGGTTCCTACCCCAGCATTGCCATATATCTGTATGTGTGATTTCAAGAATGGGTCAAATTCACTGATCAGTTCCAGGATTCCCATGTAATTCCCATTGTCATCTCAACTAAATATTTCACTGGAGCCTCGGAAAGCCAATCCCTGCTCTGACAGAAATTTTACAACTGCAACCACTCTGTGCAAAACTTCACTCCAATAATTGCATTGCGACTCGAACTGCTTTTTAAGCTGAGAATCTATAACTCGGTCAGCTGCTGCTCTGTAGATGTAATTAAACATAGCCTTTCTATGACTGTCACTATTCTCGTGCTCGGCAATGCATCTGGTAGCATGTTTCCAGTCATTATAGCCAGACTCAAAGAGGGATTGACCGTCACCATCGCCAAAAAGGCGGCAAGCAAAACAAAACACACAACCGGTGGATGGTGAGTAGAGCAACCATTCTCTGGGCAAGTACTCGCCATTCAAATGCTTGTGTTTGAAATGAGTTTTAGAAAACAGTCTCTTCTAAAATGTCTTTACTCCCAAATCTTCTATATCTTTACAAGGTACTCCCAATTGCAATCCCCTCCTATTTCCTCTGAATCATTTAAATATATATGGGGTTCCATAAAACCCAGGGTGTCTAGAGCCATTCTCCTCTGCACCAAGCTTAGTAGAGGCCTTGGACTTCCTAACTTTGCCCGCTACTATCACGCAGCCCAGTTGGCCCAAATAACCTTATTACATGCAAAAACCGAAATTCCATTGTGGGTCAGTCTGGAAGCAATAGAACTATCCCCCTTTATAGTAACAAAACCTACTATGGCTACCCCCTTCTACCCACGGCCTTATAACCAACCCAGTTACACGCCATTCTCTTAGGCTGTGGAATAGCCTACAAAGCCCTTCAAGTTAATCTCTCCATTACTTTCCTTCCTAGGCCACCCACTTTTCTATCCAGCCTTTACTGAACCAGGGTCGTTTCGACTATGGTCCCAAGCTTGGCTGAGTCGAATATGTCATTTGGTCACCGATACAACCATAAAAACCTTTCCTGCGCTACAGTCTCAGGCTGACCTTCCTCCTAATGAATGCTTCCGCTACCTCCAAATTGCCCATTTCGTTCAAACAATAATAGGCTCTTGCTCCCCTCTAGATGGCCTATCAATTAATGAAGGTATCTGCGACTCAGATCCACACGCGGCAGGTATCATATCCCTCCTCTATAATCACCTCACCACCCCACCAGTTAATCTCCCCTCTTATACTGCACACTGACCTACAGATTGAGCTTGATGCTGAAGACTGGGGGGCGTGGCCAAGATGGCGCTGCGAGAAGACATCTCTCAGAGAGCTCCGCCGGGATCCGAGGCTGTTTCCCTGCTTTTAGCAGATTAAGTGCTGTGCTACCGGCCGAAATCATCTATATGCGCCGCCGATCGGCTCGGGCGTCCGGCGGCAGGGGTAAGCAGCTAAAATTCCCCCCAGAGACAAAGATACCGGAGGCGGCCTGTGCAGACCGCGTGGAGGCCGAGAGAAGGGCGCACACAAACATGGCGACTCAGACTGAGCAGCCGGGACAGTCCATCTCACACCTCATCCCAGCCGGGTCTGGCAGATGTGCTGGCAGCTATAGCCACCTGCCAGGCCTCTCTCACAGCCCTCACAGGAAAAGTAGATGCTGTCCAGTCTGATGTGGGGCTGATCAGACAAGACATGGATAAAATCCGTTCCAGATTACACTCTGCTGAGCAGCGCCTGGGGCATGTGGAGGACACTGTGGAGGCTCATGGCGCTGACATCCGTGCCCTTCATACCAAAATTAAGGCATTAGAGTACAAATCTGAAGATGCGGAAAATCGCAATAGGAGGAACAATCTCCGTGTAGTGGGGAGCTGAGGGTCACGACCTACAGAATTTATTGAAGAATTGTTCCGCAGCCTCCTTCCTGCGGCCCAATTTTCACCATTTTATGCAGTTGAACGGGCTCATCGAATCCCACCTAAACCAGGCCCTCCTGGAGCGCCACCGCGCACTTTCATTTTGAAATTCCTAAACTTCAGGGACAGAGATGAGGTGCTTCGTGCTGCCAGAGTGAAGGGGGATCTACAATTCCAGAATAATAAGCTACTCATTTTCCCTGACTACTCGGTTGAGACTCAGAAGCTTAGACACTCTTTTGATCAGGTTAAGGCAGCCATGCGTCTTAAGGGCATTCGCTACAGCATCCTCTTTCCTGCACGCCTCCGGGTACAAGATGCGGAAACTACAAGATTTTTCACCTCTCCCAGAGATGCCTCCCAGTGGTTGGAATCGCTCCCTCCGAATCGCTGACAGGTACCTGCTGTGATACACCAGATTCCTTTCTCACATGATGTGAAATGCTACCTCACCAGTTTCAAGTGAGTTTATGTTGCACCTGTTGTGCATTCGGAATGATCTTTGATGAGAACTTTCAAGTATTGTACCCCTGGTTAATCCAGGAGAATTAGGATCTGTGACTGCCAATAGCTATAGCACAGTGTGTTATTTCTTCCTTTATCTGATGCCAGCATAATGATGGAGGACTTTCCGGAATGATCATGGAAGCGGTGCTTCTGTCTCAGGCTGTGGATTAGGGGACTTATCTCTTCTTTTCAAATGTTTTCTTTCCCAGCCACAGATGATGCAGTGTGAATGAGTGTCCTTTGGTGGACTCTTGTGGCAGACCGCAGTACTGCACAATTAAACTGCCTTCTATCTGTGCTCAATCTGACATGCATAGCAACGAATATATTGACCCTTCTATTCCAGTAAATCTTGGGAAAATATGATGTATTTGCTGCATTCTGGGGCGGCAAGTGCCTCTGATGCCCGGAAAATTCTTTATTACGAAAAGGAAGTTGCAGTAACCCTCTCCATGACGTTTAATTGTTTTTTATCTTTTTCATTTTTCCTTGTTTTCTTTTTTTTCTTTTTGGAAAAAGGAAAACCATTTTTCTTGTTATATTTGGGAAACTGATGGTAATAGCCTAATATTAACTTGGTAATCTTGGGGAGGTAACCCCTCTCCTCTTTTCTGTTTACGTATGGCGGCGGAGACTCTCACCACTCTGAGTGGACTTTTCATCTCCACGAGTGACTACACCCACTGGTCCACGCTCCCTTTTATTGGGTGTTAATGTTTGGGGAACAAAGCATTCCTTGGTTGGGGTGGGGGATGTGGGGAAGGGGGAATGTTCTTGGGGTTTTCTCTTTTTGTTTTCTTTTTGTTTTTTTTTCTACGTGCTTTGGAGTATCGATACGGGGAAAGTTTCTAGATATTGGAGTATGCATGACAGTTTATGTAATTGAGTGTGCGGATGCTGATCCCTCGGGTTGGGTGATCCGTGTACCCCCATTAATTCTCCCACCTAATGGCTGAACTTAAAGTAATCTCATGGAACGTGCGAGGCCTTAATACTGCAGTGAAAAGATCCCTAGTGTTTAAGTTCCTACAAAAGCATCAACCGCAGATCTGTATTCTCCAGGAGACACATCTGCAGGGTATCAAAACCATTTGCCTTAACAAGACCTGGGTCGGCCTACATTACCACTCCACGTTTTCCACGTATGCCCGTGGGGTCAGCGTCTTAGTGCACAAGACAGTGCCGTTTAGGCTTCTGGAAGTAAAAACAGACAAGGAGGGTAGATATGTAATTTTATATGCTAACATATATGACAAAACTGTGGTATTAGTCGGATTGTATATTCCCCCTCCAGCTAATGGTAGTATTCTTCATGAAATCATGCAAACTGTGGTACAATATGATACAACTTTTGTTTATTTACTGGGAGATTTTAACATGGCCCCCTCGGTGGAACACGATAGGTTGCACCAGTCGGCTCGTGACACTCCGGACCTCAGACAGTGGGCTGATGTTTATGCCCTCACTGATGTCTGGAGACACATATACCCGACTTCAAAGGTATTTACTTGTCACTCTGCTTCTCATAAAACTCTATCTCGATGCTGAAGACTGGGTAGACATATGGACCAATACAAAATCCTCATCACATAACATTGTTGCACTGGAGGTAAATTACAAGGCCCTCGTGCGCTGGTACCTTGTCCCAGCAAGAATTTCTAAATTCCTACCAAATTATTCCCCCAAATGTTTCTGAGGCTGTGGAGAGAGGTGGTCATGCCCTATAGTGAAACATTTTTGGACAATAATATTTCACCTGGCCTCAACATTACTTTGTGATACCCTAGACCCTGACCCATCCTTGACACTACTAAATCATGTGCAGGGAGACTACACAAGAGCACAACTTTGCCTTCTTCTCCAGCTTACTACAGCGGCTAAACAGACGATAGCCAGATCCTGAAAAACCTCGAAATTAAATATAGCAGAAGTGAAAAATAGAGTTACTCAAGCTATCATTCATAGTAAGATTGAAGCCACCATTCTTTTTTTTTTTTTTTTTTTTTAAATCTTTATGTAATTTTCAAAATCTCAATACAAAAGAAAGCCCCAGACAGATGGGGGGGACACATTTAAAACTTGTATCATAATACACCATTACTCTACCTAACATATAGTATAAATAGCCCCTCCATGTGTCACTCCCATGTCCTCCCCCCTTTCCCCCCACCCCGCCCCCACAGGTTATTTCCCATCCTTATAAATCTTGACGGGATATAGTGTTGCTATTGCTACTTTACGGCGTGATTACTTCCACATAACTCTCAGATTTTTTAAAGGCTATCCAGCTACCCCATTTGCCCCCTTGTTCTTCTTGGTCTCTTTCTGGGTATTCTCCTAGCTCCTCTCTCTCCAAGGTATATATTTCATTCACTCTAAAAATCCAATCCATGATCCTCGGAGCGTCCGGTTCCTGCCATTTCTTTGGGATTACGTTCTTGGCTGAATTTAATAAAACTGGGACTATTGATGTTTTATACCCTCTTTTTCCTCCTTCCGACCTATGAAACAAACAGTCTCAGGGGTCTTGCCCGTAATCTCTTCTATTAATCGAATTACCTCCTGCCAAAATGTTTTAATTTTTGGGCATTCCCACCACAAGTGCGCCATAGTCCCTGGAGACCCACATCCTCTCCAACAGTTAGGAGACCTATCAGGTGCGAACTTACTAACTTTGACCGGGGTCATATACCACCTGGCCAAACACTTATAGTTGCTCTCTATCGTTTTCATATCCACTGCTGTACCGTGTGTCGCCCCCAGGATGCTCCTTACCATTTCACCGTCACAGCATGCTCCCAATTCCTCTTCCCATTTTTTGATAAAAGGAGGTGACCCCTGCCCCTCTCCCTTCACCAAAATTTTATAAATCTCTGAAATTTTCCTCTTTACCACATCCTTACAAAAAACCTTCTCTATCGCTCTATAATCCCCTTCCTCCCTTAGGGGGCCAGGAAGGCCATTAACAAAGTGCACGAGCTGGCCGTATCTCCACCCGTTTAGTAACAAAAAATCTTCTTGTGTCGCTAATTCTTGGAATGTGCAAATTTTCCCTCTCTTAATAATACCCCTTACTTGTGCTTCTCTATCCAAAATCCAATTTCCCCCCACTTTTTCCATCCCTGGGGGAAAGTACATATTCTCTTTTTAAAAAATTAAAGGTGAATTATACTCCCACTTATTATTCGAGTGCATCTGGTCCCAAATTTTAAAAGTTAAATGTGTTATATAATGTGTGTCCTTACCCAAATTCCTAAGGTCTGGGGGGGTTCCAAATCAAATGGTTTAACCGTGTGTTACTTAACTCTTTTTCTAAACAAACCCACCTTTTATTTTCACAGTTTTTTCCCCAATCCAGTGCCCGTGCAATAACAATCGCTTTGTAATAATTCCTAAAATCTGGTAAGGCCAGCCCCCCACCTGCTTTTTCTCTCCTCAACACTGTATGTGCTATCCTAGGCTTCTTATTATCCCAAACGTATTCGCCTATTAAACTAGTCAATGTTCTGAAAAAATTTTGCGGTAAGGGAATCGGGAGCATCTGCATCTTGTATAGCACCTTTGGGGCTAACATCATCTTAACTATATTAATACGCCCAATCCATGAGACTGGACTATACTTTATTCTGTTTATTTCTGCTCTGATTTCATTTAATAGGGGGATATAGTTCGACTTATACAACTTCTCCCTATGCCCCGTTAAATTGACCCCCAGGTACCTTATATTGTCCTTCCATGGGAAATGAAAAACCTCACCCAGTCTACCCGCTTCCTGTTTATTGATATTAATCTTTAGCGCTTCTGACTTCTCAATATTAATCTTAAAATTAGAGAGCTCACTATATTTCCTCAGTATGGACAACAAGTTTGATATCGTAATTCTAGGTTTAGAGACGTATAGAAGTATATCATCCGCAAAAGCGGCCAATTTGTGTTCTTCCTCCCCTACTATACAGCCGCTTATATCTGGGTTTTTTTGGATCATAGCTAACAGAGGTTCCAAGGCCAGGACAAAGAGAAGCGGTGACAACGGACAGCCTTGTCTCGTTCCGTTTTCCATAACGAATTGTGCAGAGGGTACATTATTAACCTTTACAAATGCCGTAGGGTGGTTATACAATGTTTTTATCCATTTTAACATCCTTGGTCCTATTCCCATTGCTTCGAGCGTACAAAACATGAACCCCCAGTCTACTCTGTCAAACGCCTTCTCAGCATTAATCGACAGCAGCAGACTGGGGGCCCCACTCATCTTGAACGCCTCCATTATCAGGAGAGACCGCACCCCGTTGTCCCTTCCCTCCCTTCCAGGGACAAATCCCACCTGGCCCGGATGAACCAGATAGGTCATTTTCTCCCTAAGCCGTAGAGCCAACACTTTTGCATAAAGTTTGGTGTCCGCATTCAAAAGCGCAATCGGTCCATAACTCGAGCACGAGGTACGGTCCCTCCCCTTCTTAGGGATAAGTGTCACTGATGCCAACAGGGCATCCCTACACAATTCTCCATGTCTCCCCAGGTCGTTCCAAATTTGGCACAACCGGGGGACCAGAGTATCACTAAATTTTTTATAAAAGCTGGTAGTAAAACCGTCCGGGCCCGGACTCTTGCCCGGGGGGGATGACTTTAAGGCCAGGACTACCTCCTTATTTGTTATCGGACTCTCGAGCTCTGCTGTATGTGACCCCGACAGAGTAGGGGGTCCCGCTCCCTTTAGGAACTCTCTCATCCTCTCTTCCTTATTTCCACTGCATTTTCCCCTCTGCCCAACTGAATACAGAGATGAGAAAAACTGTCTGAATTCTTCTCCTATCTCTCTAGTAGAGTGTCTCATTTCCCCTTTTTTATTTTTGATCTTCTCTATAAAATTCTCGTCCTTTTTTTTCCTTATAATTCCTGCCAGATGTTTCCCCACCTTATTTCCCTTCTGGTGGAAATTTTTTAAATATTTAATCCTGTTTTTCGATAACTCTTCCTCTAATAACTCTTTAAGCTCTTCTATTTTTAATGTCAGTTCTTTAAATACAGATTCTTCACTTCCCATGGAGGCTTTGTGGAGCTGTTCAAGTTGGTATATTTTAGCTATGAGACTTGCTTTCTTTTTTTCCCTAGCTTTCTTCTCGCCCGAACCGATAGAGATTAGGACACCCCTTATATAAGCCTTAAAGGCCTCCCAGAGGACTGCCCCCGCTATCTCACTAGACTCATTGTTGAGAAAGAACCCATCAATCTCCTGCTGAATTCTCTCAACAACTTTTTCTTTTTTAAGAAGCTTTTCATTGAACCGCCATGAGAACGGAACCCTTTGGAGGCCCCCGATCCTTACTGCCATTGTTACAGGAGCGTGGTCTGATAGAGTCATGGTCTCTATCTTTGACTCTTCTATCAAGTCCAAAAGACTGTGATCTACCAACAGGTAATCCAGCCTTGAATAGGTCCTGTGGACTGGGGAGAAGAAGGAATAGTCCCTCTCCTTAGGATGCTGCACCCGCCAGACGTCTATCAGATGGTTATCATGGAGCTTTCTTCCTAAACCCATCAACGACTTTTTTCCTCTCTCCAGGGTACCAAACGACCTATCCAAAGCTGGGTCTAAACAAAGATTCAAGTCACCTGCCAAAATCACTTCTCCCTCCTTAAATACAGCCAAACTATCCAGGGTCTGGGAGAGGTATTTTATCGGGTCTCTGTTCGGGCAATAAACATTGGCCAATGTATAGATCCTATCTCCTAACTTAATCTTTACCAACAAAAACCGCCCCTCTATATCCACCCTCTTCTCTATCAATGTAAATTTAATCCATTTCAAGAACCTGATGGCCACTCCCTTTGCCTTTTTGATTGGTGTATCACAATAAATCCATGCCGGGAATTCCCTTGAGTTCAACTTAATATTTTCCTTGTGCACCAGGTGGGTCTCCTGCAAAAAGACGACATCTGCACCGTACCTCTGTAATTCATTTAAAATTTTTCGCCTTTTCCCGGGTGAGTTTAACCCCTTCACATTATAGGACAGGCACCTAACCTCCATCACGCTGATCTATAGAGATGCTCCTATATCTCACTTCACCCCCTCTATACATTATACCTCTGCAAGGGCAACCCTCCCCCCACCCCTGACACATCCCACCCCCCAATCCTCAACCCCCCCTCCCCCCTCTCCCCCCCCACCAACCCCCGCCACTACCTGGCCAATGGGCTGCATTGCCGAGACTACCATACTCCAGACCCGCATCGCTTAGTGCTATGGGGTGGGGCTCCAGCCGTGGACAGCCGTGGATAGCCGTGGACAGAGGCCCGCCAATCAATCGCTTATTCCCCCCCTCCCCAGCACCCCCCCACCCACCATCCCAACCCCCAAACACCCCCCCCACCCCATGCAGCCCCCAAAAACCCTTTTTACTTGAGACCATTACTTTCTAAACCCTTCAATCAAGGCAGGACCCCCTCAGAGATATTTGGGACCGGAATATCTAAATTCCTGCAGAAATCTTGTAAGTCTCCCACATGTCTCATTTTAAAAGTCCTGCCCTCCTTAGTCACATTTACAGACAGAGGGAAACCCCAACTATATTTTATTTTTGCCCCCCTCAGAGAGTCCAATAACAGTTTCAATCGGCGTCTCCTCGCCAAAGTTCCAGCTGAAAGATCTGAGAATATTTGAACTTCTTGGTTGTTGTATTTCACCGGATGGGCCCCTCTTAATTTGCTCCAGATTTCTGCTTTGTCCTCAAATTGGTGAAACTTGACAATTATGTCCCTCGGTACATCTTCTCTCACATTTGGGGGTTTTCTTATCCTGTGGATCTTCAGTTCACATTCTGGATTTCTTCCCAGGAGTGGATTAAAGACTTCCCTTATCACTGCGGGCAGATCTTCTCCTCTCTGCTCTGGTAGGGATCTAATTCTTAAATTTTGTCTTCTATTTTGGTTTTCTTGTTCTTCTAGTTTAAACATTAACTTGCGATGGTCCCCCTGTAGTGTTTTTACTTGTTTCTTAAGAGCCACTATTTCTTGATCTTGATGTTCCGTCACCTTCTCAACTTCTTCTACTCTTCTTAGGAGATGTCCCATATCTGTCCTTACATTGAGGATTTCTGCCTTAATTGAATTTTCAAGCCTAAGAAACATATCTTGTATCTCGAATTTGGTTGGGAGTGCTTCTGCAGCAAGGTCAGCCTCCATACTTAGATCTGGTTCTGTTTTGGAGGGTACCACTACACTGGGGGTCCCCCCTTGCACCCCTTTGTTTTTAGTTGAGGTCTTCTTTTTGTCCTTGGCATCTTGTTGTCTGTTATCCATACCTGGGCTTTTTAGGTATTTTTGAATTGTGCTAGAATTTAAGCTGTCTCTAGACTTGTTTATCTCTGCTGGTTTTTGGGAGCGTCCTCTCATGTTCCTCCCTTCCCTTCTCGCCCCTGACTCCTTTTTACACTGGCCTTAATACTTCTGAAAAGTTGGCCCCCCACAGGCCCCCGTCAGCAGGCAAATTTTTGAAGTTTAGAAAATGTCTATCCTCCAATTCACACAGACAGCCCCTTTGAAAGTTGATTCAAATCCTTTTACCCAGTACAGTTCAGTTTGACCGACCCAGGCGCACTTCCTCCCTTCCTTTCTGATGTATATACATAACCGAGGGTTTTAGAGGGTCTCCTCTCTCTTTTTGGACACTGTCGCCCACTCTTAGTTTTGTTAATGCAGTTAATACAATGGGTCCCCTCTATGTACCTTGGGCCCTCTGTGCCTTTAAATTTCTCTTCAACAGTGCAACAACTCCATCACCTATTCACAGTTCCATAGAAGAGAGAAAACTCAGACAGAGCTGATCCTACCTGGATCTTGCAGACCTCTTCGGGGCTTCCCCGATCACCAATTGTAGCTTCTTTTACCCTCTATAGGGTTTGTCCACAGCCTGGGTGCAGGGATCTCCTCTCCTCCTCGTACTTACTTGGCCTCACTGGTGCGCACTGTCATTAACACAGTGCGCTGCTCCTCTCCTTCCAAGTACCGGCGTTGCTCAGCTGCTGGGTTGGGGGGGTGGGAAGCAAAGCATCCAGGGAGCCGAGATGCAGGGGGGATGGGAGGACGCTGTGGCGGCGGGCAGCCGATCCGCCGACCATTGTGCTATCACTGAGCCACCGTTCACAGCTATACCGCAGCCGCCTCCTCTCCTCTCCTTAAAGCCGGCGCTGAGCGGGATCCCCGCCGCCTTGGAGGACGGTACTCTGGCTGGCTACGGGCTCTCACCCCATGCCTTCACAGACGCCATCTCCGATCGGACCTCCACCGCCCCACTACCAGGCCCCTCCCCCAAACACTGCACATCACATCCACCGGCAACCATTCTGAAGCCACCATTCTAGACCGAATCCCCCCACACCGCAAAACATGGGCGCTATGGGTGGAACATGTCCTCCCCTCCGACTTTGATAGCCATCTACTGGAACCATAGTCTTGTCGTTGATTTTATAGTCTTACCTTTCGTTCCTTTGGGGACCCGTGCGATCCCGCCGACCGCTCCTCTTACCTCTCTTCTTTTTCTCTCTTCTCCTATATTCTTTCCCCACCCCCAATTTGTCTCTTCTTACCTATACCCAGGTATTCCCATCCATAATCTCTACTACTGCAATATTATTAGCTGATCAAAACCAGCTTACGGTCATTGTCTCCCACTATCGCTGAGGAAAACTACTGCCTAACATTGTGATTGAGACCCTTCCTCTCTAAGGTCAACATCTTCAGTAAACTTAAAATATGATGATAATTCCCTGAATTTATACCACATTATATTGTTCTACTGTAAACATTCATGCCAAACTTCTCATTGTTATTTTTGTGTACATTGTCAATGAAGATGCACTGTAAGTTTTGTTCCCTAATCTCCTGATGAGATTATTCATTGATGCATCTGTTGATTATGTCCAATAAAAATCTCTGAACAGAGAAAACAGTCTCTTCTGATGTTTGTAGTGGTGTTCAGAAGCCTTGACTTTAGCATCCTTATTTTGAACGGACTCCGGACCTTTTTGCACCCAATAAGCACGCACGCTTTCATCAATTTTACCCTAGCGAGCAGGATCAGTGGATAAAGAATCTGTTTCTTCCAGTGGGTTCGGGTTGTTGTCCTCTGGATTCTCCGCTTGCACATCAGGCTGTGGTGTCATGGGTGTAAAAAATCCAGTAATCCTTTTCATTTTACTGAGAACTTCCTTTTTGCGTTGCTGTCTTTCATTCTTTAGTTTTCTTTTAAGCGCGCCACTCTGATACCGTTTGTCCACCATTACATCACTGTCTAACGCAGACAGGTTTTCTCAATGGCAGTAAACGAGGCACTACGTAACTGCCAATAACCAATCAGCAAACCTCAAGATAAGAGAAAAGGAGAGATGGTGCAAGGAACAATTCTATATAGTCCTTAAATAGTCCCAAATATTATGTATAGGAACAGTCATTAGGATTGCTCTGATGGCTGCAAACTTGAGAGCGAAGCACAGCTCTATAAAACAGAAATAGAAAAGGACAAGGTGCGCCAGACTCAGTTCGGTATTAAAGAACTTCTGTTTAATTGGACAAGAAAAAACAGCCAAATGGCTACTCAAAAAAGTAGATAATATATAAGCGTATAAGTGGGGGATACTGTACTGATATTGGTCCTGGGTCTATGATGTAAGGGATCATTCTCAGAGGCACCGCAGGAGGATGATGAAAAGCAGTGGTGGTGGTAACTCTTCTCCACGCTCTGTATGTCTCCAGGGCGGGCAGTGTAGGCGCTGCATGCCATGCAGTATCGATGGCGTCCATAAACAGGAAGACAGAGGCCGGAAGTGCGTTCCAAGGTGGAACGCAAAAACCGCGGAGTGGAAGTGATGTCGTGGCAAATGAGATGATGCGTTTCACAGCATCCGCTGTTTCATCTGATCTAGCTGACCATTCACAAGGTCAGATATATATATATATACACACATGCTTAAGGGAAGTGGCCGGATGTGTGGAAACAACCATATACACAGTAAACAATGTAATAATTCAAAACGAACCAGGAGATTAATAAAAGCAATAAAAATGGATGAAATGATAATTAAATTGTAACGAATATGAAGAAATTTAAAACATAAACGGGCAGAGCCCACGGGGCCCCCTATTGGTCGGGGCCCATGGGCTTGAGCCCAGTCAAGCCCAATGGTAAGTCTGGCCCTGTACACCCGCCCCTTACAGAGTTCAATGAATAATACACCCGCCCCTTGCAGAATTCAAGGAATAATACACCCGCCCCTTGCAGGGTTCAATGAATAATACACCCGCCCCTTGCAGAGTTCAATGAATAATACACTCGCCCCTTGCAGGGTTCAATGAATAATACACTCGCCCCTTGCAGAGTTCAATGAATAATGCACCCGCCCCTTGCAGAGTTGCACGAGCATTGGGAACGTGTGGCACAATGTAGTCTTAATTGCGTAGGCGCTGTGTACAGCTGATCAACAGCTGTTCATGTTCGGAAACTTTCAGTAGCTCCTTTGTCCTCTGTACTGCACAAGCTCTGTGCCTGCGCAGCACAGGGTGGGCATTATCCTACAGGGGACCTTTCTCGTCAGAACGCCGGCATCCTGGAGAAGTGTTACTCTGCTTCCCTTTTACATTGTTCCTGAACTCTGTGGCCTTTCCTTCATCCACGATTTTATACCCAAATGTATTTTATTCTGTAAACTCCCTCAGTAAATATTGTTTAACCTCTTAGTGACTGAGGGGAAAACAAATGTTAATGCCTGAACACAATTTTGCAACTTTAACCTGTGTTAGTAAATCTGTACATCAAAACGTCATTCCACCCATAGCTCTTAAACAGAATTTTTATTTTCTTTATTGCATTTTAGTAGGAATGAGCTTTCTGTTCCAGTCAAACATGAGTTTGACTCGAACATCGGCTGTTCGACTGTTCGATGAAGATCGAACATTATGGGGCGTTCGCGCCAAATTCAAGCGGTGCGTCACGCCCCATAATGCACTGCATCATCAGCTAAGGATTGTTCAAGCATGCACTATGAACCGCATGCTTTGGCCAATCACAAAGGGAGCCATAATTGGCCAAAGGCAGGGTGGCTTTGGCCAATTATGGCTCGGGGGGTTAAGTCCGCGCTCCACACTATATAAGGCTGCCTGCACGTCGGCCCTGTGTAGTGTGTTGCTGGTGGTCCGTTCCTGTACTGTTTCTAATCTACTTCAAGCAGGCAGGTGATTCAGTTAGCTGCAGTGTATTTAATATATATATATATATATATATATATATATATATATATATATATATATACAGACAGACTGGTATATATATATCCACTGTATCCAGTTTAGATAGATCTCACTGCAGTCCGTTCCTGGTGTACTGTTTCTAAACTACTTCAGGCAGGCAGTTGGTTCAGTTAGCTGCAGTGTATTTAGTATATATATATATATATATATATATATATATATATATATATATATATATATATATATATATATATATATATATATATATATATATACAGTGGGGACGGAAAATATTCAGACCCCCTTAAATTTTTCACTCTTTGTTATATTGCAGCCATTTGCTAAAATCATTTAAGTTCATTTTTTCCTCATTAATGTACACACAGCACCCCATATTGACAGAAAAACACAGAATTGTTGACATTTTTGCAGATTTATTAAAAAAGAAAACGTGAGATATCACGTTTCTTAGCATTCAGACCCTTTGCTGTTACACTCATATAATTAACTCAGGTGCTGTCCATTTCTTCTGATCATCCTTGAGATGGTTCTACACCTTCATTTGAGTCCAGCTGTGTTTCATTATACTGATTGGATTTGATTAGGAAGGCCACACACCTGTCTATATAAGACCCTACAGCTCACAGTGCATGTCAGGGCAAATAAGAATCATGAGTTCAAAGGAACTGCCTAAAGAGCTCAGATACAAAATTGTGGCAAGGCACAGATCTGGCCAAGGTTACAAAAAAATTTCTGCTGCACTTAAGGTTCCTAAGAGCACAGTGGCCTCCATAATCCTTAAATTGAAGACGCTTGGAATGACCAGAACCTTTCCTAGAGCTGGCCGTCTGGCCAAACTGAGCTATTGGGGGAGAAGAGCCTTGGTGAGAGAGGTAAAGAAGAACCCAAATAAACTCACTCTGGAACCAGACTCGGTTGAGCGACTTCTGACCTCGAGCGTGATGGGGAAGCCCCTATCCACACTATACATGTGTTTGACAGTAGCACATGACGTCAAGCTCACCCGGACACTTGATAAATTAGGGGGGTAGACATCCAGGCATTGGGAGATGACGAGTGGGAGGACATTGTTTCAACCTACATCCCAACTGTAATAGCAGATTTATACAACTGAAATTTCTCCATAGGGCATATTTCACTCCACACAGGATGGCCAGAATCTACCCCCATATTGACCCCCTATGCCCCCGGTGCAGGACTGCAGAGGGGACCTTCTGGCACATGGTATGGGCATGCCCAAAGCTCTGGCCGTATTGGGAGGGGGTGACAGGGGTGCTTAACGACATATGGGACCTCAAACTATCGCTTGACCCTATGCTGCTCCTGCTGAGCTATATGGGGGATGTGGAGGGGGACAGATACACCAAACTTTCTGTTACATTCCTGCTATTCTATGCTAGGAGGGAGATAATGCTACATTGGAAGTCAGCTGAGCCACCCACTATTAGCTCCTGGAAGAAAGCGGTGGACTCGGTGCTGCCACTGTACAAAAAAACTCACGTATGAAAGCAGGCAGTGTCCGGCTAAATTTGACAAGGTCTGGTCAACCTGGGTGGCGGCACGTGGCTGAGGGATCGGGAGTGGGGGACCTACTGATGGATTCCCCCCTCGTGGTCAGGGGCGACGCCCCCCCTCGGACACGGGGCGCTGTCGGGTCTCAATGACGGATTATTGATTCTGTTCTGACGAACTCATTCACGTGCCGGACCCATGGGTGGCAGGGACTGGGCGATCTGCTGATTCTTAGGGGTAAACGCAAACAGGAGCATCCTCAGAACTTATCGGGTTAGGAGGGAGGGAAGCGGGTGGTAATGGACTGGAGGGAGAATATGAACAAGGCTAAATACCCTGCTGTAGATGTAAACTTGAGACTATATGTAATATCTGATCAGCACACCACTGTTGAGTAGCTAACTCGTTACCCCTCTTATATCCTAGTGGGTATACAGGGAACTTGCAAAGATGTACTTGTGAGATGCTGCACTATTGAACAGATGTTTTTTTTTTTTTTTTCCTTTTTCTTTTTTTTATTATAACGTAAGGATTCAGATGTTTGATGTCGCACACTGACGGTTTTGTAATGCTGATTTGTTTTTTGAAAATAAAAAACCTTTTGCTGTTAAAAAAAAGAAGAACCCAAAGATTACTGTGGCTGCAGTCGGGAGATGGGAGAAGGTTGTAGAAAGTCAACCTTCACTGCAGCCCTCCACCAGTCGGGGCTTTATGGCAGAGTGGCCCGACGCAAGCCTCTCCTCAGTGCAAGACACATGAAAGCCTGCATGGAGCTTGCTAAAAAACACCTGAAGGACTCCAAGAGGGTGAGAAATAATATTCTCTGGTCTGATGAGACCAAGATAGAACTTTTTGGCCTTAATTCTAAGCGGTATGTGTGGAGAAAACCGGGCACTGCTCATCACCTGTCCTATACAGTCCCAAAAGTGAAGCATGGTGGTGGCAGCATCATGCTGTGGGGGTGTTTTTCAGCTGCAGGGACAGGACGACTGGTTGCAATCCAGGGAAAGATGAATGCAGCCAAGTACAGAGATATCCTGGACGAAAACCTTCTCCAGAGTGCTCAGGACCTCATACTGGGCTGAAGGTTTACCTTCCAACAAGACAATGACCCTAAGCACACAGCTAAAATAATGAAGGAGTGGCTTCACAACAACTCCGTGACTGTTCTTGAATGGCCCAGCCAGAGCCCTGACTTAAACCCAATTGAGCATCTCTGGAGAGACCTAAAAATGGCCGTCCACCAACGTTTACCATCCAACCTGACAGAACTGGAGAGGATCTGCAAGGAGAAATGGCAGAGGATCCCCAAATCCAGGTGTGAAAAACTTGTTGCATCTTTCCCAAAAAGACTCATGGCTGTATTAGATCAAAAGGGGCTTCTACTAAATACAGAGCAAAGGGTCTGAATACTTATGCCGCGTACACACGAGCGGACTTTACGGCGGACTTTGCCCGGCGGACTTTTCGACGTACTTTCCGACGGACTTTCTGAATGAACGGACTTGCCTACACACAATCCACCAAAGTCCGTCGAATTCGTACGTGATGACGTACGACCGGACTAAAACAAGGAAGTTCATAGCTAGTAGCCAATAGCTGCCCTAGCGTGGCTTTTTGTCCGTCGAACTAGCATACAGACGGCGGACTTTTCGACCGGACTCGATTTCAACGGATAAATTTTAAACAAGTTTCAAATCTAAGTCCGTCCAACTTTTGAGAAAACAAAGTCCGCTGGAGCCCACACACATCGAATTGTCCGACGAAATCCAGTCCGCCGGGCAAAGTCCGCCGTAAAGTCCGCTCGTGTGTACGCGGCATTAGGACCATGTGATATTTCAGTTTTTCTTTTTTAATAAATCTTCAAAAATGTCAACAATTCTGTGTTTTTCTGTCAATATGGGGTGCTGTGTGTACATTAATGAGGAAAAAATGAACTTAAATGATTTTAGCAAATGGTTGCAATATAACAATAGAGGAAAATTTAAAGGGGTCTGAATACTTTCCGTCCTCACTGTACATCCCAGCTTTATATATATATATATATATATATATATATATATATATACATATATATATATATATATACATTAGGGATGAGCCGAACAGCCCCAGTTCGGTTCGCACCAGAACTTGCGAACAGACCAAAACTTTGCACGAACGTTAGAACCCCATTGAAGTCTATGGGACTCAAACGTTCAAAATCAAAAGTGCTCATTTTAAAGGCTAATTTGCATGGTATTGTCATAAAAAGTGTTTGGGGACCTGGGTTCTGCCCCAGGGGATATGTATAAATGCAAAAAAAGTTTTAAAAATGGCCGTTTTTTCGCGAGCAGTGATTTTAATAATGCTTAAAGTGAAACAATAAAAGTGTAATATTCCTTTAAATTTCGTACCTGGGGGGTGTCTTTAGTATGTCTGTAAAGGGGCGCATGTTTCCCGTGTTTAGAACAGTCTGACAGCAAAATGACATTTCAAAGGAAAAAAAGTCATTTAAAACGACTCCGCAGCTATTAATGAATTGCCGGTCCGACAATACACATAAAAGTTAATTGATAAAAACTGCATGGGATTTCCCCACAGGGGAGACACTTCAAGCATGGTATGGATTGTAAGGGGAACCCCGAGCCAAAATTTTTTAAAAAATTGGCGTGGGGTCCCCCCAAAAATCCATACCAGACCATTATCCCAGCACACAACCTGGCAGGCTGCAGGAAAAGAGGGGGGACGAGAGAGCGCCCCCCTTCCTGAACCGTACCAGGTCCCATGCCCTCAACATTGGGAGGGTGCTTTGGGGTAGCCCACCAAAGCACCTTGTCCCCATGTTGATGAGGACAAGGGCCTCATCCCCACAACCCTTGGCCGGTGGTTGTGGGGGTCTGCGGGTGGGGGGGCTTATCGGAATCTGGACCCCCAGATCCTGCCCCCCATGTGAAATGGTAAGGGGGTACAAAATTACCCCTACAATTTCACAAAAAAACTGTCAAAAATGTTAAAAAGGACAAGAGACAGTTTTTGACAATTCCTTTATTTAAAGTCTTCTTTTTTCCATCTTCTTTCTTCGATCTTCTATCTTCCTTCGGTTTCTTCCTCCATCTTCTTCTTACTCCAATCCTCTGCTTCTTGCTCCAGTGTTCTCGTCCGGCATCTTCCTCCGCGGCATCTTCTTCCCTTCTTCTTCTTATCAGGCCGCTCCGCATCCATGATGGGAGGCTCCCACTGTGTGACGCTTCTCGTCTTCTGACAGTTCCTAAATAATGGAGGGCAGGACCACCCGTGACCCCGCCCTCCTCTGACCCACAGGGACTTGAAGGGGACTTCCCTGTGGCATTCCCCGTGATGTCAGAGGGGACGGGGTCACTGGGTGGCCCCACCCTCCGTTATTTAAGAACCGTCAAAAGACCAGAAGTGTTACACAGTGGGAACCTCCCATCATGGATGCGGAGTGGCCCGAGAATGAAGAAGAAGGGAAGAAGATGCCGCAGGGGAAGATGCCGGATGAATACACCGGAGCAAGAAGCAGAGGTTTGGAGTAAGAAGAAGATGGAGGAAGAAACCGAAGGAAGATAGAAGATTGAAGAAAGAAGATGGAAAAAAGAAGACTTTAAATAAAGGAATTGTCAAAAACTGTCTCTTGTAATTTTTAACATTTTTGACAGTTTTTTTGTGAAATGGTAGGCTATTTCACACAGTGGGGGGATCTGGGGGTCCCCTTGTTAAAGGGAGCTTCCAGATTCCGATAAGCCCCCCCGCCGGCACACCCCCACAACCACCGGCCAAGGGTTGTGGGGATGAGGCCCTTGTCCTCATCAACATGGGGACAAGGTGCTTTGGGGGGGACCCCAAAGCACACTCCCAATGTTGAGGGCATGTGGCCTGGTACGGTTCAGGGGGGGGCGCTCTCTCGTCCCCCCTCTTTTCCTGCGACCTGCCAGGTTGCGAGCTCGGATAAGGGTCTGGTATGGATTTTTGGAGGGACCCACACCAATTTTTTAAAAATTTTGGTGCAGGGTTCCGGTTAAAATCCATACCAGAATTGAAGGGTCTGGTATGAATTTTGAGGGGGACCACTACGACATTTTTTTTAATTTTGGCACGGGTTCCCCTTAATATCTATACCAGACCTGAAGGGCCTGGTATAAATATTAATCTGAAGTTTTTATCACAAAATTTTTGAGTATTGTCGGACCGGCAATTCATATAGTAGTTTTAAATGGGTTTTTTCCTTTGAAATGTCATTTTTCTGTCAGACTGTTCTAAACACGGGAAACATGCACCCCTTTACAGGCATACTATAGACACCCATTATAAATGAAAGATGTTAATAATGCCCGCTAGGGATGAGCCGAACACCCCCCGGTTCAGTTCGCACCAGAACCTGCGAACGGACCGAAAATTTGCACAAACGTTAGAACACCATTGACGTCTATGGGACTCAACGTTCAAAATCAAAAGTGCTCATTTTAAAGGCTAATTTGCATGGTATTGTCCTAAAAAGGGTTTTGGAACCCGGGTCCTGCCCCAGGGGACATGTATCAATGCAAAAAAAACTTTTTAAAACGGCCGTTTTTTCGGGAGCAGTGATTTTAATGATGCTTAAAGTAAAAAAAAAAAGTGAAATATTACTTTAAATATCGTACCTGGGGTGTGTCTATAGTATGCTTGTAAAGTGGCGCCTGTTTCCCGTGTTTAGAACAGTCCCTGCACAAAATGTCATTTTTAAAGGAAAAAATCTCATTTAAAACTGATTGCGGGTTTAATGTAATGTCGGGTCCTGGCAATATGGATGAAAATCAGTACGACAAACGGCATGGGTACCCCCCAGTCCATTACCAGGCCCTTTGGGACTTGTATGGATATTAAGGGGAACCCCGCACCCAAATTAAAATAAGGAAAGGTGTGGGGCCACCAGGACCTATATACTCTGAACAGCAGTATACAGGCGGTGCAAACAAGACAGGGACTGTAGGTTTGTTGTTAAGTAGAATCTGTTTGTAATTTTGAACGGGTATATTTTTAATGTGTTTAGCTCCAGCCAAAAAATCTTTTTTAAGCTTTTTGGAAAACATAGGGAAGGGTTATCACCCCTGTGACATTTGTTTTGCTGTCTGTCCTCCTCTTCAGAAGATTTCACCTCACTTTTTGTCCCAATGACAAATGTTTTTTGAAAATTTGGGTTTTTTTGTGGAACAAGAATTGGAAAGCATCAGTGGAAAGGAGAAATGTTTTTCCCATATTAACTCTTACAGGAGAGAATTTCCCTTCCTAGGGGTAGATTTCATCTCACTTCCTGTTGTCTCCTTCCGTTTGCAAGTAGGAGTCGTGTGTAAGTTAGATGTTTGAAAGTAGGGTCCTGCCCTGTATACTCAGCAGAAATTTGGGCCTTAGGTGTTGTTGTGACCACAACACTGTAAGCCCTCACAGGGCCCTGGTGTGAAATATTAGATTAAGAATTGTAATTACATGCCCCTGTTGAACAGGGGCAGAAAAATTGGGCCTTTGGTGGTGGTGCTGGTGCCACAACACTGTAAGTCCTCACTCGCTCTTGGTGGGCGCAGAAATGGGCCCTGCTGTGAAATATTAGATCAAGAATTGTAATTACATGCCCCTGTTGAACAAGGGCAGAAAAATTGGGCCTTTGGTGGTGGTGGTGGTGGTGCCACAACACTGTAAGTCCTCACTTGCTCTTGGTGGGTGCAGAAATGGGCCCTGCTGTGAAATATTAGATCAAGAATTGTAATTACATGCCCCTGTTGAACAGGGGCTGAAAAATTAGGCCTTAGGCACTGGTTCTGGTGCCACAACACTGCAACCCCTCACAGACACTCTAGTTGGAACGCAGGAACGAGCCCTGCTGCAAAGTATTGCATCAAAAATTGTAATTACATGCTCCTGTTAAACAGGGGCTGAAAAACTGGGCCTTAGGCACTGGTGCTGGTGCCACAACACTGCAACCCTCACAGATACTCTAGTTGGAACGCAGAAATGAGCCCTGCTGCAAAGTATTGCATCAAAAATTGTAATTACACGCCCCTGATAAACAGGGGCTAAAAAATTGGGCCTTAGGCACTGGTGGTGGCGCCCAGAACCAAAAATGTTCTTACAAGCTATCAGCGTGATGATTGAGGAGGAAGAGGATAATTACTCAGGGATAGTCACTCAGCATCAGCATAGGCAGTCTTTGAAGGGATCTGAGATTTCAAAAAAAATTATTCGGTTACATCAGCATCAGGTGCTTGGTAGCTGGTGGTGATCCAAGACTGATTCATTTTTATGAAGGTCAGTCGATCGACCGAGTCGGTGGACAGACGCACCCTGTGATCGGTTACAAAGCCTCCAGCAGCACTGAATGTGCGTTCCGAAAAAACGCTGGATGCAGGACAGGCCAGTAGCTCAATTGCATACTGTGCAAGCTCTGGACAGTGATCCATCCTCAAGACCTAGTAACCCAGAGGATTTTCGGTGGGAAAGGTGTCCAAGTCAGATCTTGCCCCTAGGTATTCCTGCACCATGTAAAACAGACGCTGGCGATGGTTGCTGGAACCGATCATACCTTGTCATACCTTGATCACCCCATACGCATCGGTCAGATGGCCACCTTCTCCACCGCTCCTTCTTTGACTGACCGAAGCCTCAGCAACACGTTGTCCAGAAACACGAGTTTGTAACCTCCCAGTCTCTGGGAACGCGTTGCACAGACCGTTCTGCAAGGCCTCCCAAAGATGTTTCATCCTCTGCTCCCTCTGCGATGGCAAGATAAGGTCCGCAACCTTACCCTTGTAATGTGGATCAAGGAGGGTTGCCAGCCAGTATTGGTCCTTCTCCTTGATACCACGAATACGAGGAATCTTACGCAGGCTTTGCAGGATCAGGGAGGCCATGCAGCGTAGGTTTGCTGAGGCATTCGGTCCGGAGTCCTCTGGGTCACTAAGGACGACATGGTCCGCAGCCACCTCCTCCCAGCCACGTACAAATCCATGTGTTTCTTGGGACTGATCCCTTAAAGACTGCTGCTGATGCTGAGTGACAGGCTCCACCTCCATACTGACACAATCTTCCTCCTCCTCCTCCTCGTCCTCTTCCTGTGTGATCGGCAGGCACGCAGGAACACTGTCTGGATAAAGGGAGCCTTGAGAGCTAAGGAAGTCCTTCTCTTCCTGCCTCTGTTCTGCCTCAAGTGCCCTGTCCATTATTCCACACAACGTGTGTTCCAACAGGTGGACAAGGAGGACAGTGTCACTGATGCATGCACTGTCACTGCTCACCATCCTTGTGGCCTCCTCAAATGGTGACAGGACAGTGCATGCATCCCTGATCATGGCCCACTGGCATGGGAAAAAAAAACAAGCTCCCCTGACCCTGTCCTGGTGCCATAGTCGCACAGTTACTCATTGATGTCCCTCTGCTGCGTGTGCAGCTGCTGCAGCATGGCCAACATTGAGTTGCACCTGGTGGGCATGTCACAGATTAGGCGGTTCTTGGGCAGGTTAAACTCCTTTTAGAGGTCCGCCAGCCGAGCACTGCCATTATATGACCGGCGGAAATGCACACAGACTTTCCTGGCCTGCCTCAGGACATCCTGTAAGCCCGGGTACCTGCCCAAAACTTGCTGCACCACCAAGTTAAGGACGTGAGCCAAACAGGGCACATGGGTCAGTTGTCCCTGTCGGAGGGCGGAGAGGAGGTTGGTGCCATTGTCGCAAACCACCATTCCTGCCTTAAGTTGGCGTGGTGTCAACCACCTCTGAACCTGCCCCTGCAGAGCTGACAGAACCTCTGCCCCAGTGTGGCTCCTGTCCCCCAAGCACTCCAGCTCAAGCACTGCATGGCATCTTTTGGCCTGCGTACTTGCGTAGCCCCTTGAATGGCTACGGAGCACCGCTGGTTCCGAGGACAAAGCAAAGGAAGAGGCCATGGAGGAAGAAGAAGAGGAGGGGGTGGAGGAGAGAGGTGTGTCACAATCATTAGCATTTTGGAGGCGTGGTGGCGGAACAACCTCCAACACTACTGCACCTTGTCCTGCATTCCTCCCAGCTGCCAGCAGAGTCACCCAATGCGCCGTGAAACTTAGGTAACGTCCCTGTCCATACCTGCTGGACCATGAGTCAGCGGTAATATGCACCTTACCGCTGACCGCCCTGTCCAGCGAGGCATGGACATTGCCTTCCACATGCCGGTAGAGAGCCGGAATCGCCTTCCGTGAGAAAAAGTGGCTTTTGTGTACCTGCCACTGAGGAACCGCACATTCCACAAACTCACGGAAGGGGGCAGAGTCTACCACCTGAAAAGGCAGCAGTTGAAGTGCTAGCAATTTTGCAAAGCTAGCATTCAACCGCTGGGCATGTGGATGGCTGGGAGCAAACTTCTTTCGGCGGTGCAGCAGCTGGGGCAGGGAAATTTGCCTGGTACAATCTGACGTTGGTGTACCAAAAGCAGATTGCCCACAAGTACTTGGCTGTGACACACCTAATTCTACACCTTCATTCCTCTCAGTGCAGGTCTCAGAGAGGACTGAAGGTATAGTGGGGTTGGAGATCTCAGCTGATGAGGAGCAAGGAGAGGTCCTCTTTGTTCTTTGGTGTGGGTCTTTTAGATACGCTTGCCAACGAACTGCATGGCAGGTCAACATATGTCTGGTCAAGCATGTGGTACCCAAGCGGGAGATGTTTTGGCCATGCAAGATAGGCTTGAGACATATGTTGCAAATAGCAGCGGTGTGATCTGATGCACTCGTCTCAAAAAAGGCCCACACCAAATAACTTTTTGAATAACGCGCAGAGACTTCAGCGCCCTGCACATGTGGAGCTTTGGGTGTGATGCAGTCAATGTGCTGCCCTTAGGCTGGCCCCTGGAGGGCATCCTGCCTCGTTGGTGATGTGCCATCTCCTCCTCCTCCTCCTCTTCTCTCCTATCAGGCACCCATGTTGAGTCAGTGACCTCATCATCCCCTCCCTCCTCATCACTGGAGCAAACCTGGCATTATTCTGCAGCAGGGGGAGCATGACTGCCAGATTGCTGTCCTTCTTGGGCACCCCCTCTGTCCGTGCTCATGTTACTGCTCAGTATCATCATCAGAGCCTTCCAAACACTGGGCATCCTCCTGGAGCATGTACCCAACACTGTGGTCAAACAGTTCGAGGGACTCCTCAGGAGGACATGGTGGGGCTAGGGAAGGAGTCACTGATGACATTGAGCCAAGGGAAGAGGCCACTGCTTTGCCAAAGTACCCTGGGCATGGGTGAGAGAGGATGAGGAGGATGAGGACGGCTTGGTCATCCACTCGACCAAGTCTTCCGCATGTTGCGGCTCAACATGGCCAGCTGTTGAAAAAAAGGCCAAGCGTGTCCCACGGCCACGTGCTGATGAGGATGCACCATCTCCATGACCAGCACTAGACACAGAGCCTGCTTGTCCTCTCTTATTGGCTTGTGACTGTCTGCCTCTCCTTCTTGGCCTTCCAGACATACTAATGGCCTGTAGCTGCACTAAGCTGGGATATATATATAAATATATATATATATATATATATATATATATATTATATATATATATATATATATATATATATATATATATATACTGATACTGCAGCTAGCAAAATCAACTGCCTGCCTGTAGTATGAGAACACCACCAACCTTCTACAGGTAGCTTTAGCTGAACACTGTGCAGAGCTCGCAAAAAAATAACTTGTAGGATTAGCTGAACACTGTGAGGAGGACGCACCACACTAACTTGTAGTTTTAGCTGAACACTGTGAGCAGGACGCACTGCACTGACTTGTAGCTTTAGATGAACACTGTGCAGAGGTCCCACTACACTAACTCGTAGGTTTAGCTGAACACTGTGAGGTGGACGCACCACACTAACTTGTAGTTTTAGCTGAACACTGTGAGCAGGACGCAACGCACTAACTTGTAGTTTTAGCTGAACACTGTGAGCAGGACGCACCACACTAACTTGTAGTTTTAGCTGAACACTGTGAGCAGGACGCACCGCACTAACTTGTAGTTTTAGCTGAACACTGTGAGCAGGACGCACCCCACTAACTTGTAGTTTTAGCTGAATACTGTGAGCAGGACGCACAGCACTAACTTGTAGTTTTAGCTGAACACTGTGAGCAGGACGCACCGCACTAACTTGTAGTTTTAGCTGAACACTGTGAGCAGGACGCACTGCACTAACTTGTAGTTTTAGCTGAACACTGTGAGCAGGACGCACCCCACTAACTTGTAGTTTTAGCTGAACACTGTGAGCAGGACGCACCGCAATAACTTGTAGTTTTAGCTGAACACTGTGAGCAGGACGCACTGCACTAACTTGTAGCTTTAGATGAACACTGTGAGCAGGACGCACCCCACTAACTTGTAGTTTTAGCTGAACACTGTGAGCAGGACGCACCACACTAACTTGTAGTTTTAGCTGAACACTATGAGCAGGACGCACTGCACTAACTTGTAGTTTTAGCTGAACACTGTGAGCAGGACGCACCCCACTAACTTGTAGTTTTAGCTGAACACTGTGAGCAGGACGCACCACACTAACTTGTAGTTTTAGCTGAACACTATGAGCAGGACGCACTGCACTAACTTGTAGCTTTAGATGAACACTGTGAGCAGGACGCACCCCACTAACTTGTAGTTTTAGCTGAACACTGTGAGCAGGACGCACCGCACTAACTTGTAGTTTTAGCTGAACACTGTGAGCAGGACGCACTGCACTAACTTGTAGATTTAGATGAACACTGTGCAGAGGTCTCACTACACTAACTTGTAGTTTTAGCTGAACACTGTGAGCAGGACGCACTGCACTAACTTGTAGATTTAGATGAACACTGTGCAGAGGTCTCACTACACTAACTTGTAGTTTTAGCTGAACACTAAGAGCAGGACGCACTGCACTAACTTGTAGCTTTAGATGAACACTGTGAGCAGGACGCACCCCACTAACTTGTAGTTTTAGCTGAACACTGTGAGCAGGACGCACCCCACTAACTTGTAGTTTTAGCTGAACACTGTGAGCAGGATGCACTGCACTAACTTGTAGTTTTAGCTGAACACTGTGAGCAGGACGCACCCCACTAACTTGTAGTTTTAGCTGAACACTGTGAGCAGGATGCACCCCACTAACTTGTAGTTTTAGCTGAACACTGTGAGCAGGACACACTGCACTAACTTGTAGTTTTAGCTGAACACTGTGAGCAGGACGCACCCCATTAACTTGTAGTTTTAGCTGAACACTGTGAGCAGGACGCACCCCACTAACTTGTAGTTTTAGCTGAACACTGTGAGCAGGACGCACCCCACTAACCTGTAGTTTTAGCAGAACACTGTGAGCAGGACTCACCCCACTAACTTGTAGTTTTAGCTGAACACTGTGAGCAGGACGCACCGCACTAACTTGTAGTTTTAGCTGAACACTGTGAGCAGGACGCACCGCACTAACTTGTAGTTTTAGCTGAACACTGTGCAGAGGTCTCACTACACTAACTTGTAGTTTTAGCTGAACACTGTGAGCAGGACGCACTGCACTAACTGTAAATAGTCTAGCTGCCTGACTGTGGTACTAATAGGATCAAAAGAACACCAGCAATTTTCTTCAGGTAGCTGTAAATACTGTAACAAGACAAGCCTGCCTGTCAGTAAGGAGATAACAGGAACGGATCTAGTTAAACTGAATACAGTGTATATATATATATATATATATGCAACACCTGGGATGCATATATATACACAATACACTGTAAGTGCAGCTAACTGACTGACCGTTCTGCCTAATCTATCTAACTTAAATCAAATGACACTGTCTGTCTCTCTCTCTATCTATGAACGCCGGAACACACACTACACAGGGCCGCCGTGCAGGCGGCCTTATATAGTGTGGGGCGTGTACTAAATCCCCTGAGCCATAATTGGCCAAAGCCTCCTTGGCTTTGGCCAATTATGGCTCTCTGTTCAGACGGCGCTGTGATTGGCCAAGCATGCGGGTCATAGTGCATGCTTGGCCAATCATCAGCCAGCAATGCACTGCGATGCCGCAGTGAATTATGGGCCGTGACGCGCCACACGAATTTGGCGCGAACGGCCCATAACCTTCGGAATTCGGCGAACTGGTGAACAGGCAATGTTCGAGTCGAACATGGGTTCAACTCGAACACGAAGCTCATCCCTAATGCCCGCCTACCAGCACTCCGCGCCCTGGACTAAAACACAAACTGTATTGTTGTAGTCTAAACAAAAAAAGCAGCTACTTAAATGGTTGAATATTTAAATAAAGGCAATAAAAAAGTCTCAAATAAATAGTTCCTTTAAATATTGAAGCAGCGCTTCGTATCCAAAACTCAAGGACATGCTTTTATATATAGTTCTTATATGAGAAATTTTGCAGCAGTAGTGGAGATCTATAATAGCTTCAGCTGTGTTCTGTAAAGAGGGGGGTGTTCTTCCACCAAACACTTCACCACATGAGGGGAACCTCCCCAATGGAAATGCACTCACCAGAAATACAGCAAACAAGAGCCTTGGATAATAGTAGTATTTCTCCACCACTTCTAAATGACCACCAGATGTCAGTAACACCCTCTGTAGCTCCAGTAAAACAAATGGGAGGAATAGAATGTCCACATAGTGTAATATTGCTTAAAACATTTATTCAACTAAAAACATCCAAACAACCCCCCATATGAATTTGCGTACCAGAGAGAAAAAAATATAGAGCAAATTGTAAAGTGCACTGTGCCTGTCAAGTCCCACGGTTCCCGGAAAGCCATCAGGAGCATTCGCTGTGTGCAGCTACAGCGATATGCTTCCTGGTTCCTCCCTGGTTCGTGGAGCGCACACGTCACTTCCGGTAGATCGCTTCCCTGACGTGTTTCGTCACTTCCGGACTTCGGTTGAGGGCGTGATCTACCATGCAAGTGGCCGGTATTTATATAAGTCACAGGTGCAGCGGCCAATCGGAGGAAACATGTGGCCATTAAACTCACGTCTGTATTGTAATCACTGTCAGCAATGAGTGACCGGTCACAAACAAGCATCTGATCCTCCAGAACATGCTAAATTGTCCCTGAACAAGCACCAGACTGGACTAAATTGGAAGATTTTTCCCCCTTCCTGACCAGAGCGTTTTTTGCGATTCAGCACTGCATCACTTTAACTGACAATTGCGCGGTCGTGCGACGTGTCTTCCAAACAAAATTGACGTCCTTTTTTTCCCATAAATAGAGCTTTCTTTTGGTGGTATTTGATCGCCTCTGTGATTTTTATTTTTTGTGCTATAAACAAAATAAGAGCGACAATTTTGAAAAAAACACATTATTTTTTACATTTTGCTAAAATAAATACCCCCAAAAAATATATAAAAATGTTCTTTTTCCTCACTTTAGGCCGATCAGTTTAGGAATAGAATGTCCACATAGTGTAATATTGCTTAAAACGTTTATTCAACTAAAAATATCCAAACAACGCCCGTATGAATATGCGTACCAGAGAGAAAAAATATAGAGCAAATTGTAAAGTGCACTGTGCCTGTCAAGTCCCACAGTTCCCGGAAAGCCGTCAGGAGCGTTCGCTGTGTGCATATATTCATATGGGGGATTGTTTGGATGTTTTTAGTTGAATAAACGTTTTAAGCAATATTACACTATGTGGACATTCTATTCCTCCCATATGTTTTACTGGAGCTACAGAGAGTGTTACTGACATCTGGTGGTCGTTTAGAAGGTACTATTATCCAAGGCTCTTGTTTGCTGTATTTCTGGTGAGTGCATTTCCATTGGGGATGTTCCCCTCATCTGGTGAAGTGTTTGGTGGAACAACACCCCCCTCTTTACAGAACACAGATGAAGCTATTATAGATCTCCACTACTGCTGCAAAATTTCTCATATAAGAACTATATATGAAAGTGTGTCCTTGAGTTTTGGATACGAAGCGCTGCTGCAATATTTAAAGGAACTATTTATTTAAGACTTTTTTTATTGCCTTTATTTATACTATAGACACCCCCCAGGTACGAAATTTAAAGGAATATTATACTTTTATTGTTTCACTTTAATTATTAAATGATTTATTAAAATCACTGCTCCCAAAAAAATGGGCATTTTTAAAACTTTTTTTTGCATTGATACATGTCACCTGGGGCAGGACTCGGGTCTCCAAACACTTTTTATGACAATACCATGCATATAAGCCTTTAAAATTAGCACTTTTGATTTCTCCCATAGACTTTTAAAGGGTGTCCTGCGGCTTTCGAATTTGCCACGAACACCCCAAATTATTCACTGTTCGGCGAACTGGCGAACAGCCGATGTTCGAGTCGAACATGAGTTCCACTCAAACTCGAAGCTCATCCCTAAAATATATATATATATATATATATATATATATATATATATACACACACACTGTATCCTGTGTAGCTGCAGGCCATTGCTGGTGTACATTTTCAAATACACTTTCAGGCAGGTAGGCAAGTGATTCAGTCATCTGCAGTGCATTAAATATATATACAGTCTCCAACATATATATATATATATCCACTGCATTCCAGTCTAGCCAAGCCTATATCTGACTGAAGGCCATTCCTGGTGTACGTTTTCAAATACACTTTCAGGCAGGCCAGCAGGCGATTTAGTGATCTGCAGTGCATAAACATAGATATACAGTCTCCTACATAAAAACCCACTGCATTCTAGTCTAGCCAACTCTATACCTGACTACAGGCCATTCCTGGTGTACGTATTCATATAAACTTCCAGGCAGGCAGGCCAGGCAGGTGATTCAGTGATCTGCAGTGCATATACATATATATATATATATATATATATATATATATATATATATATATATATATATATATATATATATATATATATATATATATATAAATATATAGTCCCCTACATATATATCCACTGCATTATAGTCTAGCCAAGCCTATACCTGACTGCAGGCCATTCCTGGTGTAATTATTCTAGTAAACTTCAGGGGGTGTTTTGCTAATCCAATTTTACAGCACGTCTTGGAAGGCCACCAAGGAGGAAAGGCAGATGCTCACAGGCCACTAAAAGAGGGCAAGCAGGCTCTGTGTCTACTGCCAACAGTGCTGGTCATGGACACGGTGCATCCTCAGCACGTGGCCGTGGGACACGCTTGTCCTTTTTTTCGACAGCTGGCCGTGTTGAGCCACAACATGCAGAAGAGTTGGTAGAGTGGATCACAAAGACATCCTCATCCTCCTCATTCTCTGTCACCCAGGCTAAGAGAAGTTTGGCTGCCAATGCAGCTGCCAAAGCGCCCTATTTCATTGGTTATATGGCATCAGTCACTCCTTCCCTAGCCCCACCATCATGTCCTGAAGGTGTCCCCCGAACCACAGTGTCAGGTACATGCTGCAGGAGGATGCGCAGCATTTTGAAGGCTCCGATGATGGTACCCAGGTTGAGGATGAAGGCAGTAACATGAGCCCAGAGAGAGGGGGTGCCCAAGAAGGACAAGAAACTGGCAGACATGTTCCCCCAGCTGCAGCATACTGCCAGGTTTGCTCCAGTGGCGAGGAGGGAGGGGATAATGAGGTCACTGACTCTACGTGGGTGCCTGATAGAAGAGAGGAGGAGGAGAAGGCACATCTCCAACGAGGCAGAATGCCCTCCAGGGGCCAGCTTTAGGACAGCCAACCGTTTGCATCACACCGCAGAGCTCCGCATGTGCAGGGCGCTGCTGACTCCGCACGTTTTTTCAAAAGTTCTTTGGTGTGGGCTTTTTTGAGACGTGTGCAGCAGATTGCACCGTTGCTGTTTGCAACATATGTCTGAAGCGTATCAAGCATGGCCAAAACAGTAGCCACTTGGGCACCACATGTCCAGCTCCCATGCAGTCTGTTGGCAACAGTACTTAAAATACCCACACCAAAGAACAAGGCGGACCTCTCCTTGCTCCTCATCAGCTGGGATTGCCAACCCCACTATACCTTCATTCAAAGACCTGCACTGAGAGGAATGAAGGTTTAGAATTAGTTGTGTCCCAAGCACTTGCGGGCAAGATGCTAGCTGTACACCTAAATCCGATTGTAGCAGGCAAATTTCCCTACCCCAGTTGGTAAACTGTCTAAAGAAATTCGGTCCCAGCCATCCACATGCTCAGCGGCTGAATGCTAGTTTGGCTAAATTGCTAGCACTCCAGCTGCTGACTTTTCAGTTGGTAGACTCTGCCACCTTTCGAGAATTTGTGAAATATACCGTACCTCAGTGGCAGGTTCACAAACGCCATTTTTTCTCAGAAGGCCATTCTGGCTCTCTACCAGCATGTGGAAGGCAATGTCTTGGCCTCGGACAGGGTGGTCAGCGGTAAGGTGCATATTACTGCTGACTCATGGTCCAGGAGGCATGGACAGGGATTTCACGGCGCACTGGGTAACCCTGCTGGCAGCTGAGAAGGATACAGGACAGGGTGCAGTAATGTTGGAGCTTGTTCCACCTCCACGCCTCCAAAATGATGTGGTGATTCTGCCACACCTCTCTCCTCCAACCCCTCCTCTTCTTCTTCCTCTATGGCCTCTTCCTGTGCAGATTTGTCCTCGGAACCAGCAGTGCTCCATAGGCATTCTAGGGGCTACGCAAGCACTCAGGTAAAAAGATGCCATGCGGTGCTTGAGTTGGTCTACTTAGGGGACAGGAGTCACACTGGGGCAGAGATTCTGGCAGCTCTGCAGGGGCAGGTTCAGAGGTGGTTGATGCCACGCCAGCTTCAGCCAGGAATGGTGGTTTGCGACAATGGCACCAACCTCCTCTCAGCCCTCTGACAAGGACACTTGACCCATGTTCTCTGTTTGGCTCACGTCCTTAATTTGGTGGTGCAGCGGTTCTTGTGCAGGTACCTGGGCTTACAGGATCTCCTGAGGCAGGCCAGGAAAGTCTGTGGGCATTTCCGCCAATCATATAATGCCAGTGCTCGGCTGGCTGACCTTCAAAAGGAATGCAACCTGCCCAAAGAACCACTTTATCTGTGACTAGGGATGAGCCGAACACCCCCCTGTTCGGTTCGCACCAGAACATGCGAACAGGAAAAAAGTTCGCTCGAACACGCGAACACCGTTAAAGTCTATGGGACACGAACATGAATAATCAAAAGTGCTAATTTTAAAGGCTTATATGCAAGTTATTGTCATAAAAAGTGTTTGGGGACCTGGGTCCTGCCCCAGGGGACATGGATCAATGCAAAAAAAAGTTTTAAAAACGGCCGTTTTTTCAGGAGCAGTGATTTTAATAATGCTTAAAGTCAAACAATAAAAGTGTAATATCCCTTTAAATTTCGTACCTGGGGGGTGTCTATAGTATGCCTGTAAAGGGGCGCATGTTTCCTGTGTTTAGAACAGTCTGACAGCAAAATGACATTTCGAAGGAAAAAAAGCCATTTAAAACTACCCGCGGCTATTGCATTGCCAATAATACACTTAGAAGTTCATTGATAAAAACGGCATGGGAATTCCCCACAGGGCAACCCCGAACCAAAATTTAAAAAAAATGACGTGGGAGACCCCCTAAATTCCATACAAGGCCCTTCAGGTCTGCTATGGATTTTAAGGGGAACCCCGCGCCAAAAAAAAAAAAAAAACGGCGTGGGGTCCCCCCAAAAATCCATACCAGACCCTTATCCGAGCACGCAACCTGGTAGGCCGCAGGAAAAGAGGGGGGATGAGAGTGCGGCCCCCCCCTCCTGAACCATACCAGGCCACATGCCCTCAACATTGGGAGGGTGCTTTGGGGTAGCCCCCCAAAACACCTTGTCCCCATGTTGATGAGGACAAGGGCCTCATCCCCACAACCCTGGCCGGTGGTTGTGGGGGTCTGCGGGCGGGGGGCTTATCGGAATCTGGAAGCCCCCTTTAACAAGGGGACCCCCAGATCCCGCCCCCCCCCTGTGTGAAATAGTAAGGGGGTACTTACCCCTACCATTTCACTAAAAAACTGTCAAAAATGTTAAAAATGACAAGAGACAGTTTTTGGCAATTCCTTTATTTAAATGCTTCTTCCTTCATCTTCTTCTTCTTCTGGTTCTTCTGGCTCTTCTGGTTCTTCCTCCGGCATTCTCGTCCAGCATCTCCTCCGCGGCGTCTTCTATCTTCTTCTCCTCAGGCCGCTCCGCACCCATGGCATGAGGGGAGGCTCCCGCTCTTCTCTTCATCTTCTTCTTCATCCTCTTCTCTTCTTCCTTCTTCTCTTCTTCTCTTCTTCATTTTCTTCTCTGGGCCGCTCCGCAGCCATGCTGGCATGGAGGGAGGATCCCGCTGTGTGACGGCGTCTCTTCGTCTGACGGTTCTTAAATAACGGGGGGCGGGGCCACCCGGTGACCCCGCCCCCTCTGACGCACGGTGACTTGACGGGACTTCCCTGTGACGTCATGGGGAATGCCACAGGGAAGTCCCGTCATGTCCCGTGCATCAGAGGGGGTGGGGTCACCGGGTGGCCCCGCCCCCCCCCCGTTATTTAAGAACCGTCAGACCAGGAGACGCCGTCACACAGCGGGAGCCTCCCTCCATGCCAGCATGGCTGCGGAGCGGCCCGGAGAAGAAAATGAAGAAGAGAAGAAGAGAAGAAGGAAGAAGAGAAGAGGATGAAGAAGAAGATGAAGAGAAGAGCGGGAGCCTCCCCTCATGCCATGGGTGCGGAGCGGCCCGAGGAGAAGAAGATAGAAGACGCCGCGGAGGAGATGCTGGACGAGAACGCCGGAGGAAGAACCAGAAGAACCAGAAGAACCAGAAGAAGATGAAGGAAGAAAGAAGAAGCATTTAAATAAAGGAATTGTCAAAAACTGTCTCTTGTCATTTTTAACATTTTTGACAGTTTTTTAGTGAAATGGTAGGGGTAAGTACCCCCTTACCATTTCACACAGGGGGGGGGCCGGGATCTGGGGGTCCCCTTGTTAAAGGGGGCTTCCAGATTCCGATAAGCCCCCCGCCCGCAGACCCCCACAACCACCGGCCAGGGTTGTGGGGATGAGGCCCTTGTCCTCATCAACATGGGGACAAGGTGTTTTGGGGGCTACCCCAAAGCACCCTCCCAATGTTGAGGGCATGTGGCCTGGTACGGTTCAGGAGGGGGGGTGCACTCTCGTCCCCCCTCTTTTCCTGCGGCCTGCCAAGTTACGTGCTCGGATAAGGGTCTGGTATGGATCTTTGGGGGGACCCCACACCGTTTTTTTTTTTTTTTGGTGCGGGGTTCCCCTTAAAATCCATACCAGACCCTTCAGGTCTGGTATGGAATTTAGTTGGAACCCCACGTCATTTTTTTTTTTAATTTTGGCTGGGGTTCCCCTGAAATATCCATACCAGACCTGAAGGGCCTTGTATGGAATTTGGGGGGTCTCCCACGTCATTTTTTTTTTTTTTTAATTTTGGTTTGGGGTTGCCCTGTGGGGAATTCCCATGCCATTTTTATCAATGAACTTCTATGTGTATTGTCGGCAATGCAATAGCCGCGGGTAGTTTTAAGTGGCTTTTTTTCCTTCGAAATGTCATTTTGCTGTCAGACTGTTCTAAACACAGGAAACATGCGCCCCTTTACAGGCATACTATAGACACCCCCCAGCTACGAAATTTTAATTACACTTTTATTGTTTGACTTTAAGCATTATTAAAATCACTGCTACTGAAAAAACGGCCGTTTTTAAAACTTTTTTTTGCATTGATCCATGTCCCCTGGGGCAGGACCCAGGTCCCCAAACACTTTTTATTACAATAACTTGCATATAAGCCTTTAAAATTATCACTTTTGATTTCTCCCATAGACATTTAAAGGGTGTTCCGCGGCATTCGAATTTGCCGCGAACACCCCAAATTGTTCGCTGTTCGGCGAACTTGCGAACAGCCAATGTTCGAGTCGAACATAAGTTCGACTCGAACTCGAAGCTCATCCCTATCTGTGACACCAGGTGGAACTCTATGTTGGCAATGCTGCAGTGGCTGCACATGCAGAAGAGGGCCATCAATGAGTACCTGTGCGAGTATGGCACCAGGACAGGGTCAGGGGAGCCTGGCTTTTTTTTGCCACGTCAGTGGCTAATGATCAAGGCTGCATGCACTGTCCTGTTACCATTTGAGGAGGCCTGTCAGGGAAGATCAGCCAGCACTCAAGATGGCCGACAGAGAAGACGACCTGTGACCTCAGCTCCTGCCAGAACACCTCTAGTGCACCTGTGTGCACAGGATCAAGAAAGGCACGCCAGTACTCAAGATGGGATTCCAGGGCGGCCTGGTTGTTCAGTTAGATTGCCGTGATGGCCCTGGCGCCTAAGGGGCTATTTAAACTCTGTTTGTGCTGACATCCAGTGCTGTCCATTCTACAGTGTTCCCATGTGTTCCTGCCTGCTTAACCTCTGATGCCTGTACCTGTTTACCGATCCGGCTTGCCTCTGACTCCGCTACCTGCTGCCTGCATCTGTCCCGGCTTGTTCTGACCTCCGCACCTGCCTGCTCCTTCTACTACCACGCTGCCAGCCCGTTGGCGACTCAGCCTGTATCCTGACCACGCTGCTGCCTCTGCTTCTGCTCCAGACATTCCCGCCAGTGTTTGACCCGGTTTGCCTAACCTGCATCTTCCGCTCATTGGAGTACCCTGCTCCAGCACCGTGCCACCTGCCGCTGTTCCTAGTTACAGAGAAGATGAACTGTCTGGCACTCGTGCGACTCTGCACTGCTGCGCCTCCTGTCTACTCTATCAGGGGGCCAGAATCAGAGGAGTAAGAGAGGCCGTTCCCTGCATATCAGGCTCTACCGTCAGGTACGTGACAGCAACGGACAGCCATGTCTGAGCCTGCGCAGGGACCCTCTCCCTTGGATGAACTTTGCCAGCAGCTGGCTGGCCTGGCAAAAGCTGTCAAGGACTTACAGCAGGGATACACTCAGCTGGAGGGACGACTACAGACCCTGACGGGCTCTGCAACTCCACAGGGTCCACCTTTAGCATCGGCCTCCACCCAGGGATCTTCTTTTGCTCCTACCGTGGTCATGCTCCCACCTGAGCCCAGGGTACCTACCCCAGACCGGTTCCTGGGTGAACTTAGCAAGTTTAGAGCGTTTTGGAACGCATTTGAACTGTATTTTGCCCTTCAACCCCGCACTTTCTCTTTGGAAGCTACCAAAGTCGGCTTTGTGATCTCCCTGCTGCAAGGCGAGCCACAGTCCTGGGCCCACCGCCTTCTGGAACAGAAGGCCGAATGTCTATCAGATTTAACTACTTTCTTCAGGGCCATGGCCCAGCTGTACGAAGATCCCCAGCAGGCAGCTTCAGCAGAAGCAGCTATTCATGCACTCCAACAGGATCGTAGGGCAGTAGAAGATTACGTTTCCAAATTTAGACGATGGGCATTTGACACAAACTGGAACAACGCCGCCCTACGATACCAATTTCATATGGGCCTCTCCGAACCACTCAAAGATAAGTTAGCGCAGGTAGGGGTACCCTTTACCTTGGAAACCCTGATTGATCTATCCATTCAGATCGATCGCTGGCTGATTGAGCGAAGACTAGAGAGAGCGACCACTGCATCCCGTCCAGTGTGGATGTTACCTCGGGTACCCAGCTCGTCCAATCCAGCTCCACCTGCTCCGGCCACTCTGGCTCCCGACGCTCCAGAACCTATGCAACTCGGCCTGCTGCGTCCCTCTCTTTCCACCGAAGAACGACAACGCCGTCACCAACAGAACTTGTGCCTATACTGTGGGGGATCCGGACATTACGTGAGGTCCTGCCCAGTGAAACCTCGTAAGTCACTCTTCACTACTTCTGCCTTGCTAACTCCAAGCTCGCTTAACAACCCCACTCACTTTACTGTTCCCATCTCTCTACAGCTGCCAGGAAGGACTATCCAGAATACCGCCATAATTGACTCCGGAGCCTGCAGCTGCTTTGTGGACTTGACCTTTGCTGACGAACATCATATCCCCTTGCAGCCTAAAGCACAGAAACTCTCGGTTCACTTGGCCGATGGTTCCACCATTAAATCTAGAGCAGTCACTCACGAAACCATTCCTCTGCTGACCATCATGTCCCAGGACCATCAAGAACTGCTACGTCTAGACGCCATCGCTTCCCCTCTGTTCCCGGTAATCCTCGGTATGCCCTGGTTGAGGGCCCATGATCCCCATATCGACTGGTCTTAAGGAAGCATTAACTTTGTTTCCTCTTACTGCACCCAGCACTGCTTACAGACTTCCTGTGATGTTCCTGCTTTGCTGTGTCTAGATACGGACTCTGAAACCAGTCAGCTTGTGCCTGCAGCCTACCACAACTTCCTAGATGTGTTTAGCAAGAAAGGGGCAGAGATCCTCCCACCTCATCGGTCCTATGACTGCCCTATAGAGCTACTTCCCGGAGCCGAAGTCCCCTTTGGGAGGATTTTCCCTTTGTCTGAGAGTGAGTTGGTAGCGCTAAAGGACTATATTAATGATAATCTCAGGAAAGGATTCATCCGCCCTTCTACGTCTCCAACTGGGGCGGGGATTTTCTTCATCCAGAAGAAGGATCAGTCGTTAAGGCCCTGTGTGGATTACCGTAAACTCAACAAGGTGACGGTGAAGAACCGTTACCCACTTCCATTAGTTCCCGAACTTTTTCAAAGACTTGGTTCTGCTACCATATTTACCAAATTGGATCTTCAGGCGTCTATAATTTGGTGCGCATTCGGGAGGGAGATGAGTGGAAGACTGCCTTCTGCACACGATTTGGGCATTATGAGTATCTTGTGATGCCGTTTGGGCTCTGCAACTCTCCGGCCACTTTCCGGCATTTCATTAATGATGTCCTCAGAGACTTCCTGGACTTATTTGTCATTGTATACCTTGATGATATGCTAATTTTTTCTTCCTCCCTAGAGCACCACCGCAGACACGTGAGAAGCGTATTAACCCGCTTTCGACAACACAGATTATACTCCAAACCCGAGAAGTGCGAGTTTGAACGCCAGAGCATCCAATTTCTGGGCCTGATCATTTCCGCTGAAGGTATCCAGATGGATCCCCAGAAAGTCACAGCTATCCTGGACTGGCCTACTCCATGTGACAAGAAAGGCATTCAATGCTTCATAGGCTTTGAAAATTTTTATCGAAAATTTAAAAAACTAAAAAAGAGGGGATAGTAGCGGGACTTTACTTGAGACATGTCAATGGATGTAAAGACTGGTTGTTCAGGATCAAAGGGGGATTGACCTGAAACAAGTATTGTATATATGGTTGGTAAAATGTTCTGTTACCCATAAATGTACGTATAGCCTGGGATACCATAATCTCCAAAAATTTCCGAGATGTAAATGATACAAAATATTTTAATAACGTTGGTGTAAGACATACTTCATGGAATACAATATACAACATAGTTTGGCATATACAAGCAGTAAGGCAGTGGACATAGTTCATATAATCGAGTTACAGAAAAAAGAGATATACGTACATTTATGGGTAACACAACATTTTACCAACCATATATACAATACTTGTTTCAGGTCAATCCCCTTTGATCCTGGACAACCAGTCTTTACATCCATTGACATGTCTCAAGTAAAGTCCCTCTACTATCCCCTCTTTTTTCATTTTTCATTATTGGGATGGAGACATGTCAATGTATTTATTGGTGTGGACAGGTCACAATCTTATTTATTTTATCGAAAATTTATTCAGGGGTTTTCAGCACTCATTGCCCCCATTACACAGCTCACCAAACAGGGGTCCCGATTCCGCTGGTCTCCAGAGGCTGAGACGGCCTTTGAGATGCTGAAGAAGTTTTTCATGTCCACACCCGTTTTGAAGCACCCAGACTCGGCCTTACCGTATGTCTTAGAAGTGGATGCCTCGGAAACTGCGGTTGGAGCTATCTTGTCTCAAAGACAGGGTCCCAAAGCCCTGTTGCACCCAGTCGCATACTTCTCGTGTAAACTGTCTAGCGCGGAGAAGAATTACGACGTCGGGGATCACAAACTTTTAGCAATTAAGGCAGCATTAGAAGAATGGAGATACCTTCTCGAGGGAGCGGCACATCCAATCCTAATCTATACAGACCACAAGAATCTCGAATGTCTAAGAACAGCAAAGAGATTGATACCCCGCCAGGCCAGGTGGGCACTTTCCTTTTCGAGATTTACCTTTCATCTGATATACAGACCTGGATCCAAGAACATAAAGCCGGATACGCTATCACGCATGTTCAGCTAATCTCAAAATATCTCTCCCCCGGATACGATCCTGTCCTCTGGAAATTTCCTTCTTCTACAAGGGGACTTAATGACGCAGATTAAGCAAGCCTCTGTGGGGAGTTCTACACCACCCGGGATCACTTTACGGACACAGGAAGGGCTACTCTGGTATGAGGATAAGGTCTTCGTGCTGCAGGACCTGCGAACTGCCACGTTGGGCATGTGCCACAATCACGCGCTGGCAGGACACTTCGGGGTCAGCAAGACTTCTGAACTGGTGGCGAACCTTCTGGTGGCCGGGGGTGGCAAAGGACTGCAGGAGATACGGGGAATCTTGCACCACCTGTATCCGTAATAAGAACAGCAAATCCAGGGCCTGGGGTCTGTTGAAGCCATTGCCTGTCCCGAACAGACCATGGAGAATGATTTCAATTGATTCCATTGTGGAGTTGCCCCCATCCAAGGGATACAGTACTATCTTTGTGATCGTCGATCAATTATCCAAGATGGCCCACTTCATTCCTATGAAGGGAACTCCTTCTGCACAAGAGACTGCAAAGTCTTTTATCAGAGAAGTTATAAGACTCCATGGGGTTCCGGCAAACATCGTCTCAGACAGAGGAGTCCAGTTTATTTCCAGATTCTGGAGATCCTTGTGTGAATCTTTGGGGATTGAACTTTCATTTTCTTCAGCCTATCACCCTCAAACTAATGGTCAGACAGAAAGAACCAACCAGACACTGGAACAATATTTGCGCTGCTTCTCGTCCTTTTCACAAGACGATTGGGTGTCCCTACTTCCCTTAGCCGAGTTTGCCTACAATAATTCTTCTCATTCAGCCACGAAAAAATCTCCCTTCTTCGCAAACTACGGTTTTCATCCTTCTTTTCTGTTTAATAGCATTCCGGAATGCCCTGTACCCGCTGTACTTGAAACATTGGATTTCTTTAACTCCAACAACAAGCTGTTACAAGAGACGATGGCCAAGACTCAGGCTTATAACAAACAGATCTTCGACAAAAAGAGAAGAGGGGACCTGATCCTGAACACGGGGGACCAAGTCTGGTTAGCCACAATGAACCTGAAACTAACCTGTCCCTCAAGGAAATTAGGCCCCAGATTTGTGGGACCATTTCCTGTAAGGAGGCGAATTAACGATGTCGCCTATGAGCTGGAATTACTGGAGACCTTCAGGATCCACCCTGTGTTCCATATATCCTTACTGAAGCCCACCATCCCTAACTCTTTTGCGGATCAGAATACAGAGCCACCCGAACCCGTGGTGGTAGATGGCGAAGAGGAATTTGAAATAGAAGCAATTTTGGATTGTAGAAGAAGGAGAGGTCAAGTTCAGTACCTTATTAAGTGGAAAGGATACGATCCTGAGGACAATTTGTGGGAACCTGAAACCAACATTCATGCCCAAGAACGGATCCAAACCTTTAAGAGGACTTATCCAGAGAAGGTAGCCAGATTGGGCATCCGGAGGCTGCCCGTTAGGGGGGGCAATGTCAGGGAAGATCAGCCAGCACTCAAGATGGCCGAGAGAGAAGACGACCTGTGACCTCAGCTGCTGCCAGAACACCTCTAGTGCACCTGCGTGCACAGGATCAAGAAGGGCACGCCAGTACTCAAGATGGGATTCCAGGGCGGCCTGGTTGTTCAGTTAGATTGCCGGTGCGCCGGCGCACACTGACGCACGTGCGCCCATGACGCGTGCACACTCGTGACGGCCCTGGTGCCTAAGGGGCTATCTAAACTCTGTTTGTGCTGACATCCAGTGCTGTCCATTCTTCAGCATTCCTGTGTGTTCCTGCCTGCTTAACCTCAGATACCTGTACCTGTTTACTGACCCGACTTGCCTCTGACTCCGCTACCTGCTGCCTGCATCTGACCCAGCTTGTTCTTACCTCCGCACCTGCCTGCTCCTTCTACTACCACGCTGCCAGCCCGTTGCCGACTCAGCCTGTATCCTGACCACGCTTCTGCCTCCGCTTCTGCTCCAGACGTTCCTGCCAGTGTTTGACCCAGTCTGCCTAACCTGCATCTTCCGCTCATTGGAGTACCCTGCTCCAGCACCGTGCCACCTGCCGCTGTTCCTAGTTACAGAGAAGACGAACTGTCTGGCACTCGTGCGACTCTGCACTTCTGAGCCTCATGTCTACTCTATCAGGGGGCCAGAATCAGAGGAGTAAGAGAGGCTGTTCCCTGCATATCAGGCTCTACCGTCAGGTACATGACAAGGCCACGAGGATGGTGATCAGTGACAGTGCAAGCACCAGTGATACTCTACCTCTTGTCTTCCTGTTGGAGCACACGCTGCATGGAATAATGGACAGGCAGAACAGAGGGAGGAAGAGTAGGACTTCCTTACCTTTCAAGGCCCCCTTTATCCAGACAGTATTCCTGCAGGCCTGCCTATTACACAGGAAGAGGAGGAGGAGGATTGTGTCAGCATGGAGGTGGAGCCTGGCACTCAGCATCAGCAGCAGTCTTCAAGGGATCATTTTCAGGCCCCAGAAACCCATGGACTTGTATGTGGCTGGAAAGGAGGTGGCTGCAAATCATGTCATCCTTAGTGACCCAGAGGACTCAGGAAACCTACGCTGCATGGCCTCCCTGATCCTGCAAAGCCTGCAAAAGGACCCTCGGATTCATGGTATCAAGGAGAGGGATCAGTACTGGCTGGCAACCTTTCTTGATCCAGATTACAAGAGTAAGGTTGTGGAACTTATCCAGCCTTCGCAGAGGGAGCAGAGGATGAAACATCTTCGGGAGGCCTTGGAGAAAGGTTTGTGCAATGCGTTCCCAGAGCCTGGGAGGTTGCAATTTCCTGGTCCTCCTAGATAACCTGTTGCTGAGGCTTCGGTCAGTCACAGAAGGAGCGGTGGAGAAGGTGGCCGTTTGACCGATGCGTTCAGACAATTTTTTAGTCCGCAGCCCCAAGGTCGGATCAGTTCCAGCAACCATCACCAGCATCTGATTTACATGGTGCAGGAATACCTTGGGGCAAGATCAGACTTGGAGACCTTTCCAACTGAAAATCCACTGGGTTACTGGGTCTTGAGGATGGATCACTGGCCAGAGCTTGCACAGTATGTAATTGAGCTACTGGCCTGTCCTGCATCCAGCGGTCCATCTGAACGCACATTCAGTGCTGCTGCAGGCTTTGTAACCGATCACAGAGTGCGCCTGTCCACAGACTCGGTTGATCGGCTCACCTTCAAAAAAATGAATTAGTCTTGAATCACCAGCTACCAAGCACCTGATGCTGATGTAACCAATTAATTTTTTATGAATGTGAGATCCCTTGAAAACTGCCTATGCTGATGCTGAGTGACTATCCTGTTATGCTAAGTGACTATCCTATTCCTCCTCAATGTTCATGTTGATAGCTTCTAAGAACATTTTTGGTTCTGGGCACCAACACCAGTGCCTAAAGCCCAATTTTTCTGCCCCTGTTTAACAGGGGCGTGTAATTACAATTTTTGCTTTAACATTTTGCAGCAAGGCTCGTTCCTGCGCTCAACTAGAGTATCTGTGAGGGGTTGTAGTGTTGTGGCACCAGCACCAGTGCCTAAAGCCCAACTTTTCTGTCCCTGTTTAACAGGGGCGTGTAATTATAATTTTTGCTGTAATATTTTGCAGCAAGGCTCGTTCCTGCGCTCAACTAAAGTATCTGTGAGGGGTTGCAGTGTTGTGGCACCAGTGCATAAAGCCCAATTTTTCTGCCTCTGTTTAACAGGGGCATGTAAATACAAGTTTTGATGTAATATTTTGCAGCAGGGCTCGTTCCTGTGCTCAACTAAAGTATCTGTGAAGGGTCGTAGTGTTTTGGTATCAGCACCACTGCCTAAAGCCCAATTTTTCTGCCCCTGTTTAACAAAGATGTGTAATTACAATTTTTGATGTAATATTTTGCAGCAGGGCCTGTTCCTGCACTCAACAAGAGTATCTTTGACGCTTTACAGTGTTGTGTCACCACCACCACCACCGCCTAAGGCTCAATTTTTCTGCCCCTGTTTAACAGGGGTGCCTAATTACAATTCTTGATCTAATATTTCACAGCAGGGCTCGTTCCTGCACTCAACAACAGAATCTGTGAGGGGTTACAGTGTTGTGGCACCACCACCACTGCCTAAGACCCAATTTTTCTGCCCCTGTTTAACAGGGGCATGTAATTACAATTTTTGATCTAATTTTTCACAGCAGGGTCCGTTCCTGTGCCCACCAAGAGTAACTGTGAGGGCTTACAGTGTTGAGGCAACACCACCACACCACCACCAAAAGCCCAATTTTTCTGACCCTGTTCAACAGGGGCATTTAATTACAATTCTTGATATAATATTTCACAGCAGGGCCCATTCCTGCGCCCAGCAAGAGTAACTGTGAGGGCTTACAGTGTTGTGGCACCAGCACCACCACCACTCAAGGCCCAATTTTTCTGCCCCTGTTCAACAGGGGCATGTAATTACAATTTTTGATATAATATTTCATAGCAGGGCCCCTTTCCAGTGCCCCCCAAGAGTAACTGTGACTCTGTAAGTAACTTACAGTGTTCTGGTACCACCAACACCTAAGGCCCAAATTTCTGCAGAGTATATAGGGCAGGCCATATAGTATATACAGGCGGTCCCCTACTTTCAAGCATCCAACTTACAAATGACTCCTACTTACAAACGGAGGGAGACCACAGGAAGTGAGAGGAAATCTACCCCTAGGAAGGGAAATTCACTCCTGTAAGAGTTAATATGGGAAAAAGGTGCCTCCACTGATGCTTTATTATCACCAATCCTTGTTTCCCTAAAAAACCCAAATTTTCAAAACCAATTGTCATTTGGACAGAAAGTGAGGTGAAATCTTCTGAACAGGGGCACAGACAGCAAAACAAATGTTACAGGGGTGATAACCCTTCCCTATGTTATCCAAAAAGCTTAAAAATAGATTTTTTGACTGGAGCTACACTTACGAAATAGACCTGTTCCAAATCACAAACAGATTCTACTTAACAACAAACCTACAGTTCCTGTCTTGTTTGGACCGCCTGTATACTGCTGTTCAGAGTATATAGGGCCTGGGGGCCCCACGCCTTTTCTTTTTTTAATTTGGGTGCAAGGTTCCCCTTAATATCCATACAAGACCCAAAGGGGCTGGTAATGGACTGGGGGGTTACCCATGTTGCTTTTCTCAATAATTTTAATCCATATTGCCGGGACCCGGCATTACATTACAGCCGCAAGCAGTTTTAAATGCCTTTTATTCTTTTAGAAATGTCATTTTGTGCAGGGACTGTTCTAAGCATGGGAAACACGTGTCACTTTACAGGCATACTATAGACACCCCCAGTTACAATATTTAACCACCTCAATACAGTGCATTTTCACCCCCTTTCTGCCTAGGCCATTTTTCAGCTTTCAGCACTGTCACATTTTGAATGACAATTGCGCGGTCATACAACACTGTACCCAGATCAAATTGTTATCATTTTTTCCCCACAAATAGAGCTTTCTTTTGGTGGTATTTGATCGCCACTGCGTTTTTTTTTTGCGCTATAAACAAAAGAAGAGTGACAAGTTTGAAAAAAAAACAAATTTTTTACTTTTTGCTATAATAATTATCCATTTTTTTTTCTTTAAAACAAATTTTTTTTCAGTTTAGGCTGATATGTATTCTTCTACATATTTTTGGTAAAAAAAAAAAAAATCGCAATAAGTGTATATTGATTGGTTTGCGCAAAAGTTTTAGCATCTACAAAATAGGGGATAGATTTATAGCATTTTTATTTTTTATTTTTTTTACTAGTATTGGCAGCGATCTGCGATTTTTATCGTGACTGCGATATTGCGGCGGACATATCGGACACTTTTGACACATTTTTAGGACCATTCACATTTATACAGCGATCCGTGCTATAAAAATGCATTGATTACTGTATAAATGTGACTGGCAGGGAAGGGGTTAACACTAGGGGGCAGGGAAGGGATTAATTATGTTTCTAGGGAGTGTTTCTAACTGTAGGGGGCAGGGACTCAGAAGGGGAGGAGACCGATTGGTGTTCCTCTGTACTGGGAACACACCACCGGTCTCCTCTCACCTGACAGGACGTGGATCTGTGTGTTTAGACACACAGATCCATGGTCCTGTTGTGTTATCGGGCAATTGCGGGTGCCCGGCGGACATCGCGGCCATCGGGCACGCGCACCGGTTGCCCAGTGACACGGCAGGCACGCGCGATTGCCGTCGGAGGCACGCGCGCCCCCTGGTGGGCCAGGAAAGTGAGGGCGTCATATGATGCCCTCCCACAACAAGAACTGCGCCGCCTGGCTGTCAATTGACAGCTGGCGGTCGGCAAGCACTTAAAGGAATATTTTAATTTTATTTTTTCACTTTAAGCATCATTAAAATCACTGCTCCCGAAAAAACTGTAGTTTTTAAAACTTTATTTTGCAATGATATATGTCCCCTGGGGCAGGACCCGGGTCTCCAAACCTTTTTAGGACAATAACTTGCATATTAGCCTTTAAAATTCACACTTTTGATTTCTCACATTCGAGTCCCATAGACTTTAACGGTGTTCGAATGTTCGCGCAAACTTTCGGTCCGTTCGCATGTTCTGGATGCGAACTGAACCGGGGGGTGTTCGGCTCATCCTTACTCTGGAAGGAAAACCGCGAGCAGAGGAACCAGGGAAAAATTCTCCCCTCCATCCAGGAAAGGTACTGGTCGCAGTATGGATTGCGGGTGCTGTTTTTGGGAGAAAAACCGCACAAGGAGCAGACAGCTGAGTTAAGCAGACTGGTCTGGGCAGAGATGCGGCTGGATGAGAGCTACAGAGCCCTTCAGTGGCATGTATCCCAAGCATGCCCTTGGATAGCGGATGACAGCCCAACGGAAGAATGGCTATGGCAGCCTGGGATTGTTGTACATGAAGCTGACAGGGGACCCTAACTTTGGGAGCAATTTGGAGTGGCAAATGGACGAAATCATGGATTTACGAGAAGATACTGAATGTCTCTGAAGTGCACTGGGCACTGGAAGATATCAAGTTTCTGGCCATTCAGGAATGGGAGCTGGAGATCGCCATACAGATGGCTGCTAGACTCTGCGCAGCACCAGGGCTGGGCTCCCTTTGCCTGGGACTATCAGGAAATACCAGCAGACAGTTCTGAAATCTCGGCTGAAGTGTCAGCAATGGATTTATTTGACTTTTCATCAAAGGATGTCATTGATGATAAGTCACCTGCCAAAGTGTTGACACTGGGCCCAAGGGCCACCAGCCCATGCCCTGGACTTTTAGCAATTCCAGGGACTGGGGATTTAATAGATGGTTCTGTAGAGGAGGAACCACCTAGCAAACCCCAGCAGAAGTACTGGCATCAGGACAGAGTACTGCAGACCCCTGCTCCACACCCATGGCAGTTTCAAAGGCCTGAGGTGAGGAGGTGGTGTTTCTTCTTCCCCAGAGGATTTCAGAGATGCAGGGAGGGGAAGCTGCCATTCCCCCTCCCCAACAAAGATTTGTGCATCTGGCAGACAATGCCAGAGAAAGGGAGTTCCAACAGCAGACGGCACCCCAGAATTCTGACACCAACCCAACTGAAGCACTGATAACTGGACAGAGGGTCCAAGACCTCTGCCCCACACCTGTGGCAGTTCTGGAGGCCCAGGTTGAGGAGGTGGCTGTCACTCCTGAGCTAAAGATCAGGATCCAAGGAGAGAATGCAGTCGGCACCTCACAACTGCAGCTTGATCTGGTGTCGGTGGAAGGGCCTGCAGTCTCCACTAACAGAAAACCAGCAGAAGTGCTGGCAACAGGGCAGAGTGCTACCAACCCTTGCCTAGCACCAGCAACAACTGCAGAGTTCCAGGGAGCCAGGGCATTCGGCCTCCCTCCCAAACAGTTAGCTGGAGCAGATGATGTAGTAAAGCTGGCAACAGGACAGAGCGCTGCTGACCTCTGCCCTCCACTAACAAAGGATAAATTTCCTGTGAAAGGGGATGGGACTACATTTTCCAATTGTATACCCCAGGAAGGCTGGGCAGTCAGCCCAACAGCATAACAGACTGAGCCCAGCCACCCTGCCTTCTCTCCAGTGGCTGAAGGGACTGCAGGGGGAAGGACCAGTCCGCACTTCCCCCAGCAGCGGCTATGTTCTATGAGAGAGGCAGAGATTGGCAGGGTGAGTAATTCTCTATTTGGAACAATTTGTTTGGGGTACTCTGTGGGTACAGGCATTGGGGGACTGGAACTATGGACTAACTTCAGAGTCAACTTGTCTGGGGTCTCCTCCTGTGTTAGTCTTCTGCCGAAAGGGGAGAGATGTGACAGAAGGGCCCCTGTAACCCAGAATGCCTTGGAGAGGTTGTAAAACCCTTGTTTCAGCTCCCTATGCACCTGCTATGTCTAAGTTACCCTGTGTCCATTAGGGGCACAGGGTGACTGAGAAAATGTGGCTTCGGTTACTTAAAATGGGACAGTAATATTTATCCACAATACCTCCCAGGATATAAATAAAGACTATTCTTGGTTTAAAGTAATTAAGAAAAGTGGCTGATATGTCCTTATTAGATAAGGCACTTATAAGGTAATTGGAGTATGAGAGTAAAAGGGATGGGGATTATTACGGTGTCAAGACAACTCAATCAGAATTAGTATTAAAATGACGATTTTTATTACAATATATATTAGACAAACAAAAATTAATAGAAAACAGCAATCACGAAAGGAGCACATACAAATTACTAATGGCCAGGATGGTATAGGCCTAATTATAGTGATGGGTCCATTCCTCCCTACATGTTTCGCCAAGACATTGGCTTCTTCAGGGGAATAGGACGTAACCAATATAATAAATGTTGCTTTAAAAGAGAAATATAACAATAAATACATATAAATATCAAAAATACTAAATAAACGAAACATGGTGCGCGATAATAGAAAATGGGACGACAGGGTATTTGAGATAACATCCCCCCTCCCACCAAATTGTGAGAATCCAACACCCTGTAACCCCAAATACAATCCCCCACCTACCCCAATCCTCCTAATTGGCAGGGTATGCATAGGATAGCGTCCCAAGGACGGCAAGCCAAGCCGCCGTAGTGTGCAACACTTCTACGACTTGCCGAGACCTTTCCCAGGATAGAATCCCTAAAAAAAGAAAGGGGGATCGCACCATCACCTCCACGGACTCACTCCATTGCACCTTTGGACCCACTCACACTCATCGACCCTCGGTGGTTCGCACCAATAGCACAAATGCGCACTTGTCTACACCTTTTTCTGATAGACCATCCACTTTAGCCTCTATGCCTAATCCATTGTCACATCCTGCACTGGGTGCTACCAGACCTGCACTTTCTTCCCTCTCTTCTTCTATTACCCGTAGGGTTAGTGAACCTTCCCTAACTTCTATGTTCCCCATAAGTGCTCAATCGATTGACCCAAATATTGCACCAATTTTTTTTGTGAAAACCCCAGAACAAGCATGTTACACCATGTTACCTCCCCCAACCAGGGAACCTCAAGTGTTAAACCTTTCCTCGGTACCCTTAAACGAGGAACAGATTTATATACTTAAACTCTGTCTAACTTTCTGTCTATCCACTGACATTGATAGATTTCAACTTATTAAAAACTTACATTTGTTTGCAAGAAGCCTCATGTTTAAGGTTATTTATGATAAACCCTCTACAATGGAAAACTATGATTTCCCACCTCTGGAATTTTCTCAGTTAGAACTTCAGGCCATGGACAACTTGATGTTGCTGTGGGAGGAGGGACATACTAGCGACGAGGAGCCACTGGTTCTAACTTTGCCTGGTGTCGCCATCCCCGGTATGTCTTTCCCCCCTCCTACATCGTTCAAACCAAAATCTCATGCATTTCCCTTGCTTCATGCAAACCCGAACATTTGGGCATTTGTACAACAGAGTACATCCAAGATAAAGAGCATGGATCTGGATGATCAACACCTACACAATCTATCTTTTAGACACTGTAGGGCTCTTAAGGACCTCCAATGTCATCTGGGACTAGTGGTTATTAGGGATGAGCTTCGAGTTCGAGTCGAACTCATGTTCGACTCGAACATTGGCTGTTCGCAAGTTCACCGAACAGCGAACAATTTGGGGTGTTCGCGGCAAATTCGAATGCCGCGGAACACCCTTTAAAAGTCTATGGGAGAAATCAAAAGTGCTAATTTTAAAGGCTAATATGCAAGTTATTGTCATAAAAAGTGTTTGGGGACCTGGGTCCTGCCCCAGGGGACATGGATCAATGCAAAAAAAAGTTTTAAAAACGGCCGTTTTTTCAGGAGCAGTGATTTTAATAATACTTAAAGTCAATCAATAAAAGTGTAATATCCCTTTAAATTTCGTACCTGGGGGGTGTCTATAGTGTGCCTGTAAAGGGGCGCATGTTTCCTGTGTTTAGAACAGTCTGACAGCAAAATGACATTTTGAAGGAAAAAACTCATTTAAAACTACCCGCGGCTATTGCATTGCCGACAATACACATAGAAGTTCATTGATAAAAACGGCATGGGAATTCCCCAAAGGGGAACCCCGAACCAAAATTAAAAAAAAAAAATGACGTGGGGGTCCCCCTAAATTCCATACCAGGCCCTTCAGGTCTGGTATGGATATTAAGGGGAACCCCGGCCAAAATTAAAAAAAAAAAATGACGTGGGGTTCCCCCTAAATTCCATACCAGACCCTTCAGGTCTGGTATGGATTTTAAGGGGAACCCCGCGCCAAAAAAAAAAAAAAAAAACGGCGTGGGGTCCCCCCAAAAATCCATACCAGACCCTTATCCGAGCACGCAACCTGGCAGGCCGCAGGAAAAGAGGGGGGGACAAGAGTGCGGCCCCCCCTCCCTCCTGAACTGTACCAGGCCACATGCCCTCAACATTGGGAGGGTGCTTTGGGGTAGCCCCCCAAAACACCTTGTCCCCATGTTGATGAGGACAAGGGCCTCATCCCCACAACCCTGGCCGGTGGTTGTGGGGGTCTGCGGGCGGGGGGCTTATCGGAATCTGGAAGCCCCCTTTAACAAGGTGACCCCCAGATCCCGGCCCCCCCCCTGTGTGAAATGGTAAGGGGGTACATAAGTACCCCTACCATTTCACGAAAAAAGTGTCAAAAATGTTAAAAATGACAAGAGACAGTTTTTGACAATTCCTTTATTTAAATGCTTCTTCTTTCTTCTATCTTCCTTCATCTTCTGGTTCTTCTGGTTCTTCCTCCGGCGTTCTCGTCCAGCATCTCCTCCGTGGCGTCTTCTGTCTTCTTCTCCTCGGGCCGCTCCGCACCCATGGCATGGGGGGGAGGCTCCCGCTCTTCTCTTCTTCTCTTCTTCTTTTCTTCTTTTCTTCTCTTCTTCTCTTCTTCTTCATTTTCTTCTCCGGGCCGCTCCGCAATCCATGCTGGCATGGAGGGAGGCTCCCGCTGTGTGACGGCGCTCCTCGTCTGACAGTTCTTAAATAACGGGGGGCGGGGCCACCCGGTGACCCCGCCCCCCTCTGACGCACGGTGACTTGACGGGACTTCCCTGTGGCATTCCCCGTGACGTCACAGGGAAGTCCCGTCAAGTCACCGTGCGTCAGAGGGGGGCGGGGTCACCGGGTGTCCCCGCCCCCCCCGTTATTTAAGAACTATCAGACGAGGAGCGCCGTCACACAGCGGGAGCCTCCCTCCATGCCAGCATGGATTGCGGAGCGGCCCGGAGAAGAAAATGAAGAAGAAGAGAAGAAGAGAAGAAAAGAAGAAAAGAAGAAAAGAAGAAGAGAAGAAGAGAAGAGCGGGAGCCTCCCCCCCATGCCATGGGTGCGGAGCGGCCCGAGGAGAAGAAGACAGAAGACGCCGCGGAGGAGATGCTGGACGAGAACGCCGGAGGAAGAACCAGAAGAGCCAGAAGAACCAGAAGATGAAGGAAGATAGAAGAAAGAAGAAGCATTTAAATAAAGGAATTGTCAAAAACTGTCTCTTGTCATTTTTAACATTTTTGACACTTTTTTCGTGAAATGGTAGGGGTACTTATGTACCCCCTTACCATTTCACACAGGGGGGGGCCGGGATCTGGGGGTCACCTTGTTAAAGGGGGCTTCCAGATTCCGATAAGCCCCCCGCCCGCAGACCCCCACAACCACCGGCCAGGGTTGTGGGGATGAGGCCCTTGTCCTCATCAACATGGGGACAAGGTGTTTTGGGGGGCTACCCCAAAGCACCCTCCCAATGTTGAGGGCATGTGGCCTGGTACGGTTCAGGAGGGAGGGGGGGCTGCACTCTCGTCCCCCCCTCTTTTCCTGCGGCCTGCCAGGTTGCGTGCTCAGGTAAGGGTCTGGTATGGATTTTTGGGGGGACCCCACGCCGTTTTTTTTTTTTTTTTGGGCGCGGGGTTCCCCTTAAAATCCATACCAGACCTGAAGGGTCTGGTATGGAATTTAGGGGGAACCCCACGTCATTTTTTTTTTTAAATTTTGGCCGGGGTTCCCCTTAATATCCATACCAGACCTGAAGGGCCTGGTATGGAATTTATGGGGACCCCCACGTCATTTTTTTTTTTTAATTTTGGTTCGGGGTTCCCCTTTGGGGAATTCCCATGCCGTTTTTATCAATGAACTTCTATGTGTATTGTCGGCAATGCAATAGCCGCGGGTAGTTTTAAATGAGTTTTTTCCTTCAAAATGTCATTTTGCTGTCAGACTGTTCTAAACACAGGAAACATGCGCCCCTTTACAGGCACACTATAGACACCCCCCAGGTACGAAATTTAAAGGGATATTACACTTTTATTGTTTGACTTTAAGCATTATTAAAATCACTGCTCCTGAAAAAACGGCCGTTTTTAAAACTTTTTTTTGCATTGATCCATGTCCCCTGGGGCAGGACCCAGGTCCCCAAACACTTTTTATGACAATAACTTGCATATAAGCCTTGAAAATTAGCACTTTTGATTATTCATGTTCGTGTCCCATAGACTTTAACGGTGTTCGCATGTTCGAACAAACTTTTTTCCTGTTCGCATGTTCTGGTGCGAACCGAACAGGGGGGTGTTCGGCTCATCCCTAGTGGTTATCAAGACGGCTGACAAGGGGGGCAATGTTGTTGTCATGGATGTTGGGGCATACTAATGCATGAGCCTCGACGTCCTTGACAACAGACTATAGTACCGACCAATCTCTAAGACGTTGGTTAAGAATTTTACTCGTGAATATTATGGCTTAATCTTTAAGGCCTATCAGCAGGGTACAATTGATCTAAATACATGGAGCTACCTTAATGTTAAGGATCCAAAGACACCAACATTTTATTCTTTACCCAAAGTACACAAATCACTGGAGCACCCTCCCGGATGGCCTATCGTATCTGGCTGCCAGGGTCTAACCAAAAACGCTAGTGCTTTAGTGGACAAATATCTATATCCACATGTAACATCTTTATTTTCGTATGTCAAAGATACCATAGATTTGCTCCAGAATATTAAACAGATTCCTTGTAAAACCTGGTTGGTAGCCGTATATGTTGAGAGTTTGTATAACTCCATACCACATATGTCAGGGAAGTCATCTGCGAGGTACAGCTGCCGTTCTCAGGCACACTCCTGTGCGCAGGCGCCAACAAAGAATACACAAAGCAGCCACGGATGCATCAGTGAACCCGCATGTGCAAATGCGACTGCCCATTCATGTATGCGTGTGCGCGCCTGTCATCAGAACTGCCACCAGACTGCCTATTTAAACACAGCTTCAGAATTGGCTAATTGCTGCTTGGTCTACAGCGTTACCTGAAATCTTGATACCTGTGTTGTTTCCTGATACCGTTCCAGCTTACTCCCTGACTCTGCTCCTGCCTGCTGTTGTACCTGATCTTCCTGTCTGTTGCCAAAACCTGCCTGTGACCCGACTACGCTCCTGCCTGCTGCTTGTACCTGATCTGCCTGTCTGTTGCCAAAAACCTGCCTGTGATCCGACTATGCTACCTGATCCACCTGTCTGTTGTCTACTCGGCTCGTCTGACCCTGCTTCCTGTTGTGCATCCCAGCTTGCCATCTGCCATGTCTGTCAGCCTGTCTGCCACCTCACCCGTCTGCTTCCAGCCAAGTCCGGCTTCCTGCCTGTGAGTTGCTGGCTACTACCTGCACAGACTTCAGGACTGATCCTAGGCACTCTTACCCAACTGTGCTCCAGCACCAGCTGTCTCACTATCAGCGGCCCTCGAGCCAGAGCTGTACGGGAGGCCTTCCTCTACACGTCAGGCTCACCCACCAGGAACGTGACAGTACCAAGCTTCCATGACTGAGCCTGCAGCATGAACCTCTCCCCTACATGAAGTCTGCCAGTGTCTCACTGGCCTTACTCAAGTGGTCAAGTCCCTGCAGGAGAATTACGTGCAACTCGAGGAGCATGTGCAAGTCCAGCCTTCTGCTGCTGTTCCTGCTGCAGTGATGACATCCCCTGAGCCACGAGTGCCTAGCCCTGACAGATTCTCTGGAGACCGGACTAAGTTCAGAGCATTCCGCAATGCCAGCTCTATTTCTCACTCCAACCACTGACTTTTTCTGCAGAGACTACAAAGGTGGGGTTTATTAAATCCTTGCTTCAGGGTGAGCCCCAAACCTGGTCTCATCGTCTATTGGAAAGGAAGGATGTACAACTGAATACTATGTCCTTTTTCCAGGCAATGTCCAAATTATACGAAGACCCTCAACTAACCACTACTGTTGAGTCCTCTCTCCATGCACTCCGGCAAGGCCACAGAGCGGTCAAGGACTGTTACGGACTTCAGGTGCTAGAGTGCAGACACCAGTTGGAATAACGCAGCTCTGCGACATCAATTCCGCCTGGGTTTATTGGAAAACTTAAAAGATGAGTTAGCTCGTGTGGGTGCTCCAACCTCCCTGGAGGACTTAATTGCATTATTGATTCAGATCGATTGTTGTCTGCGAGAACGTAGGCGGGAGAGGTCAGCAGTTCCACCCCAGCCTGTATGGATGATGCCTAAAGTTCCAGTTCCTGTCCGGCTGACATCAGTCAAGTTGGTTCCTTCTGCACCTGAGACAGTAACACCCACATGACTAGGCCTGATTTGCCCATCACTCTCCCCTGAGGAACTGTCACAATGCCATCAAGGTAGCCTCTGCCTCTACTGTGGCGGGGCAGGTCACTATGTAGGGAATTGTCCTGATAAGAGACGTAGACACCTCTCTGTTTCTCCAGTAAGTCAGGCGGTCCCGCCAGCAACCTCTGCTCACTTGGCGTTTCCTGTTACCTTCCAACTCCCAGGGAGGAGCGTGTCAGCAACCGCAATTGTGGACTCAGGGGTGTGCAGTTGCTTTATTGATCTGGTGTTTGCAGCCCAACAATGTATTCCTCTTCAATCCAAGAAGCAGGGACTTACCATATTCTTGGCCAATGGCTCTTGTGTAAACTCTAGACTGGTGACCCAGGAAACTCCTCCACTGCTGACTGTGACCCCTACCAGTCATAAAGAAATTTTTCACCTAGATGCAATCTCTTCACTTCTGTTCCCTGTCATTTTGGGTCTACCGTGGCTGCAGGCCCATAATCCTTTGGTCGATTGGAGATCCGGCAATATCAAGTACAAATCATCTTATTGTCAGGAGCACTGTCTTTCCAACCCCACTGTTGCACCCGCGACTCTGTTGTGTATGGACATTGATGCTGAACTCTGCCAAAAGGTGCCTGGGGTTTATCATGAATTCCTGGACATTTTCAGCAAGTGGGGAGCAGACACCCTACCTCCATACAGGGCCTTCGACTGCCCCATTGAGCTCCTTTCAGGGACTGCCATTCCATTTGGTCGGATCTTTCCACTGTTCGAAAAAGAATTAGCAGCTCTGAAGGAATACATTGATGAAAGCCTCCAGAAAGGGTTCATCCGCCCTTTTACTTCACCCAACGGGGTGGGAATATCCTTTGTGGAGAAGAAGGACCATTCACTACGGCCACGTGTATATTACCATGAGCTAAACAAGGTTACAGTGAAGAACGGCTATCCTCTCCCCTTGGTCCCAGAGCTCTTCCAAAGACTTTGTTCTGCTACCGTCTTTACTAAACTAGACCTAAGGGGCGCTTACAACCTTATCCGCATAGAGGAAGAAGATTAGTGGAAAACTGCCTTCCGTACCCGTTTTGGCCATTACGAGTATCTCGTCATGCCTTTCGGCCTATGTAACGCACCAGCTACATTTCAACACTTCATCAACGACGTCTTCAAAGACTATCTGGACATTTTCGTCATTGTTTACTTAGATGACATTCTTGTGTTCTCCACCTCCCTTGCAGATCATTGGGAACATGTCAAGAATGTTCTCTGCCATCTGCGCTTACATGGACTTTATGCCAAACCTGAGAAATGCGAGTTTGAGCAGCAGAGTATTCAGTTCTTGGGCTTGATCATCTCCACCAGAGGGATTGAAATGGACCCTCAAAAAGTATCAGCAATCCTGACCTAGCCAGCACCCACTGATAAAAAGGGGATCCAGTGGTTCGTTGGGTTTGTTAATTTTTATTGCAGATTCATTAAGAACTTTTCAGCTATCATCACACTCATTACTCAACTCATCAAACTGGGTGTTAGTTTCTACTGGTCTCCTGTAGCCCAGACTACTTTCGAGACTCTTAAAGGACTGTTTACATCTGCCCCTGTACTAAGCCACCCAGATCCGGCACTACCTTATATCCTGGAGGTAGATGCTTCCGAAAGTGCAGTTGGGGGGTTCTGTCCCAGTGTCAAGGTCTAAAGAATTGAATCCATCCGGTAGCTTTCGTCTCTAGGAATCTTGCACCTGCAGATAGGAATTATGACGTAGGTGATCGGGAGCTTCTTGCCATAAAAGCCGCTCTTGAGGAGTGGAGGTACTTGGTCGAGGGAGCAGCTCACCCAATATTGATCTATACAGATCACAAAAACCTTGAATATTTAGGGCTAAGAGATTGAAACCCCGCCAAGCCCGATGGGCACTTTTCTTTTCATGGTTTTTATTCCATATTACCTATAGACTTGGATCAAAGAACATCAAGCCTGATGCACTGTTGCGCATGTTCGAGGATTCAAAGGACTTACCGGTATCAGATACCATCCTATGAGCAGGAAATTTTCTGTTACTGCAGACCGATCTTATGTCACAGCTGAAGCAGGCATCCGCTGTTACCCCTGATCCTATCAGGGGTATGTTACAGGCAAAAGAGGGACTTCTTTGGAAGGAGAATAAAGTCTTCATCCCAGAAGCAGTCCGGATACCAGTTCTGGGATCCTGCCATGACCATCCCCCAGCAGGTCACTTTGGCATTCGCAAAACAATATAATTAGTATAACGCACATGGCCTATTCTGCATCCGAAGTAAGAGCACCGAAACAAGGCTTGGGGTTTGCTCAGACCTCAGCCTGTGCCCGACAGGCCGTGGACCATGATTTCCATGGACTTTATAGTTGAACTGCCACCCTCTGAGGACTGTACAGCCATCTTTGTCATAGTTGACCGGCTGGCTAAGATGGCCCATTTCTTACCTTTGAAGGGTATACCCTCTGCTGTAGAGTCTGCTCGAGTGTTTATTAGGGAAATCGTTAGACTCCATGGGTTACCCGTCGACATTGTCTCTGACAAGGAGTCCAATTTACTTCAAGATTCAGGAGGGCACTATGTGAAGCCTTAAAAATCAAACTTTCCATCTCATCCGCATACAATCTACAGTCTAATGCCGCGTACACACGAGCGGACTTTCTATCCTACTTGGTCCGGCACACTTTCCGACGGACTTTGTCCGCCAGGTGCGCCGGACTTTAAAACGGACGGACTTGCCCACACACGCCGGGACTTTCCGGCGGGCTAAGTCCGCCCGTCTTTCCGACGGACTTTCGCCGGAGTTCCGGCGGACTTTCAGAATGAACGGACTTGCCCACACACGGACAAGTCCGTTCATTTTGAACGTGACTCAGGTGCGACGGGACTAGAAAAGGATGTCAATCTTGCCGCTTTTATCGGCGAGATTGACACCTTACTAGCCCCGTCGCGGGGCATACCAGGCCCTTAGGTCTGGTATGGATTATAAAGGGGAACCCCGCTACGCCGAAAAAACGGCGTGGGGTCCCCCTAAAATCCATACCAGACCCCGATCCGAGCATGCAGCCTGGCCGGTCAGGAAAGGGGGTGGGGACGAGCGAGCGCCCCCCCCCCCCTCCTGAACCGTACCAGGCCGCATGCCCTCAACATGGGGGTGGGTGCTTTGGGGGAGGGGGGCGCCCTGCGCCCCCCCCCCCAAAGCACCTTGTCCTCATGTTGATGAGGACAAGGGCCTCTTCCCGACAACCCTGGCCGTTGGTTGTCGGGGTCTGCGGGCGGGGGCTTATCGGAATCTGGGAGCCCCCTTTAATAAGGGGGCCCCCAGATCCCGGCCCCCCACCCTATGTAAATGAGTATGGGGTACATGGTACCCCTACCCATTTACCTAGGAAAAAAGTGTAAGTAATAAAACACACTACACAGGTTTTTAAAATATTTTATTAAACAGCTCCGGGGGGGGGGATCTTCCTCCGGCTTCGGGGATCTTCTTCCGGCTTCGGGGGTCCCTCCGCTTCATCTTCTCCCGGCGTCCGGTTGGTTCTTCTCCGCTCTCTTCTCCCGGTGTTCCTGTTCTTCGGCCGGCTCCTCTGCTGTCTTCAAGTAGCTCTCTTGCCAGCAGAGGTCCGGACTTCTGGGCTTCTGGGCTTCTGGGCTTCTGGGCTTCTCTTCCCCAGATGTTGACACGACGCTCTCTCCTGCTGGACTGCTCTCCGAGGGCTGCGTTGTGACTTATATAGGTGGAGACCCCGCCCCCTTTTGATGTCACAGTCCCTGGGCATGCTGGGACTGTGACGTTTTAGGGGGCGTTAAAAACCTGTGTAGTGTGTTTTATTACTTACACTTTTTTCCTAGGTAAATGGGTAGGGGTACCATGTACCCCATACTCATTTACATAGGGTGGGGGGCCGGGATCTGGTGGCCCCCTTATTAAAGGGGGCTCCCAGATTCCGATAAGCCCCCGCCCGCAGACCCCGACAACCAACGGCCAGGGTTGTCGGGAAGAGGCCCTTGTCCTCATCAACATGGGGACAAGGTGCTTTGGGGGGGGGGGGCGCAGGGCGCCCCCCTCCCCCAAAGCACCCACCCCCATGTTGAGGGCATGCGGCCTGGTACGGTTCAGGAGGGGGGGGGGGCGCTCGCTCGTCCCCACCCCCTTTCCTGACCGGCCAGGCTGCGTGCTCGGATCGGGGTCTGGTATGGATTTTAGGGGGACCCCACGCCGTTTTTTCGGCGTAGCGGGGTTCCCCTTTATAATCCATACCAGACCTAAGGGCCTGGTATGCCCCGCGCTCGCCGCAATAGGAAAATGTGTTTTTCCTATTGCAGCGAGCGTGAGATGCAATACCCTGCCCTCGTGTTGTATCTGGTCCGTCGGACCAGCACACACACGAGCGGACTTTCCGCCCGAAACTGAGTCCGGCGGAAAGATTTAGAACTTTCTTCAAATCTAGGTCCGGCGGGCTTTTGGGAAAAAGTCCGCCGGAAAAGTCCGCCGGTGCCTACACACGGGCGGATTGTCCGGCACACTCTGGTCCGCCGGACCAAGTATGCCGGAAAGTCCGACCGTGTGTACGCGGCATAAGGGTCAAACCGAACAAACTAATCAGACATTGGAACAGTACATCCATTGCTTTGCGTTATTTGTCCAGGATGACTGGGTATCACTCCTACCCCTAGCTGAGTTTGCTTATAACAATTCCTGTCATGCAGCCACCAAGCAATCTCCTTTCTTTTCAAATTATGGCTTCCATCCCACCTTTTTGCCCGACCTTGTCCCTGAGTCTTCAGTACCAGCCATCCAAAGCACTGTGGATTTCTTCAATCGCAACAACAAGCTGCTGCAAGAGGCCATGACCAAGGCACAGGAAGATAATAAGAGAGCTTTTGATAGAAAGAGGAGAGGGGTAGGGATGAGCTTCGAGTTCAGCGAATTTGGAGTGTTCGCGACAAATTCGAAAGCCGCGGAACACCCTTTAAAAGTCTATGGGAGAAATCAATAGTGCTAATTTTAAAGGCTTATATGCATGGTATTGTCATAAAAAGTGTTTGGGGGGGGGGCGTGGCCTGCCGCGGAGAGGAATGGACGCCTGAGTACAGAGCTCCGTTCCACAGGCACTGATCCGCAGCAACACACAGCGACATTCCGACCCCGCTCCGGTCACACGGAAGGGGCAAGGATCCGTGACCACCCCGGGCATGTCAAGACGGCGGAACAAACCGCCAGCTCCACGCCGCCTTACAGACTACTACGGCAGCGCGGCCATGAACAAGGCCCAAGATGGCGCCGGCTCCGGGAACACCGCCTCAGGCACAGCCCGCACAGCGCCTGATGAGGAGCGCCGTCTGACCCTCTCACAGGAAGACTTCCCAGCGCTATCATGCGGAGACAACATGATCAGGGAAGAGATGGACACCATACCCTCACCAGATGCTGCGGTATCCCACACCAGCATGGATAGAGGTAAGAGGCTGGCTTCTTCTCCGGCCCTCTCCCCCAGCAAAGAGCCCCAGCTCAAGAAACATCAGTGGGCAGACAGGGACACTGATACCACACACGTCCCTGCCCTAGCAGCAGTCCCTGCATCAGATAATCCTGTCACTGAATCCATGTTAAAATCAATGCTCCTCACACTGCAGAAAGATCTACACAGAGAACTGCAGCTATCTGTCTCCCAAATACATGACAGGGTAGACTGCTTAGAAGAAAGAGCTCATCTGCTTGAAGACAGCATGCATGACCATGTCAAAGCTCATAATGAATTACTGGATGCGCATCAACACCATGCCTCAGAAATACACCACATGAAATTAAAATTGGCAGATTTGGAAGACCGTTCCAGAAGGAACAACATAAAATTTAGAGGCATTCCCGAATCTGTCAAATCAAATGAAATTACTCCTTATCTGCAGCAGCTATTCTCACGTCTATTGCCTCGTTTAAATGCACGGGATATCACCATTGACCGGGCGCATAGGATCGCCAAACCTACGCACCTGTCCCAGGACATCCCACGGGATGTTCTAGCAAGAGTGCACTACTTTCACGTTAAGGAGCAGATTTTACAAGCAGCTAAAAACGCCAAACCGCTTCCAGCACCGTATGCAAATGTTCTCCTATTCAATGATCTCTCCAAAGCCACCATGGAGATGCGAAGAGCATTCACCCCTGTCACCTCCATCTTACAAGAAAAAAAAATCACTTACAAATGGGGCTTCCCTACCAAGCTTCTAGTAACTTATCAACAGCAAATAATCCCTATTCACACCCCCAAAGAAGGGTACAAAAAATTAACCAACTGGGGTCTTCTCCCATTACCCCCTGCCACGAGTGACCGCATGGGCTCCCATCCACACTCCGCTCCATCCCGGAATCAGATCCCTGGTAGAGGCGAACACCCTCACATTCCGAAGGCCTTAGGTCACGACCACTCTTAGGATCCTCTGTGGACACTGCTTTAGTGTTACCTCACCCCCTCAGGTTATAGTGTGCCACGCACACTGATACTCTTGTTATTAGTGTTCATTTTGCCTTCTTTTTTGAAATTGTTCTTTTTTTTTTTTTTTTTTTTTTTTTTTTTATTATCTCTTTTTGGTGCTTGTTTGATTGCTCTCTTTTTGAGTACTTTACGTATTGCTTGACTAGTAACAAATAGTGGTAAATCACCTGTGATATATTCAGAAAGGTACAATACTCTATATATAGTATCATAACAAAGTTGCTTACCTTTTTTTTTGGGGACTCCCTGACAGGATCTAAAGTTGCTTAATCTTTTAAGTGTGGTCTCGCTCCCCGTGTCCGCATCCCAGGTCACCTCCTACTAAAATGGCCGTTAAAATCACCTCACTGAATGCCAAAGGTTTGAATTCCCCCTTTAAGCGTAATCTCCTCTGGAAAGAAGCACTGACTCAGAAAGCAGACATATTCTGCGTACAAGAAACACATTTTCTCAAAGACAAAGCACCAAACTGCACACACAAACGTTACCCACACTGCTTCTTTGCCAATGCCACCGCCAAAAAGAGAGGAGTGATGATTGCAATTAGCTCATCCATTTCGTTCCAGTTACACCACTGTGAAACTGATGAAGATGGTAGATATTTGATCCTCTCCGCAACATTTGAAAACCAACGCTTAACATTAGTAAATCTCTACGCACCCAACACAGGCCAAAAATTTTTTTACAACAAACTACTCTCCAAATTGGCACCTTACAGATCCGACCCAGTAGTACTGTGTGGGGACTTTAATGAAATCATTGATAATTCTCTAGACACATCTAACCCAAGCAAACGTAGGCCTTCCACACTTTCCTCTCTCATACAAAATGAAGATCTTTATGACCCCTGGAGATGCGCACACGATACGGAGCGAGACTACACTTTCTACTCCAACTCTCAACACTCTTACTCTCGGATCGATATGTTCCTTACAGATAAATTCCTACTACAAACAATCACAGAGGCGCGAATTGGTACAATTACCTGGTCGGACCACGCACCGATATCGATCACACTATTTAATAGCAACAAAAATACACGACATACTATTTGGAGAATGAACACATCCCTGCTCACCAACCCAACACTGGAAAGGGAACTTAGATCCGAGATTGAGAGCTACTTCGACAACAACCAATTCTCTATTAACGATCAATCTATGATTTGGCATGCGCACAAAGCTTACTTACGTGGCATTTTCATAAAATTCGGAGCACAGGCAAAAAAGCAACACATAGCCACCACTGAAAAACTATTAACACAAATCCGTGCGTTAGAAATTATCAACAAAAACAAAATATCCAGTACCATCTCCGATGATCTAAAAAATTTAAGACACCAACTTAGTGAGCACCTGCATAAAAAATTTGAATATTATATTAAACGCCTTAAACTCCAGCACTACTCCTCAGCCAACAAATCAGGAAAATTCATGGCCAGACAAGTGAAAAAACACAATGCTAAAACGAAAATACAGACCCTAATTAATTCCCAAGGTAAACGAGTACACAACCCCTTAGATATTGCAAACGAATTTAGTGCATTTTACTCTAAATTATATAATCTTAAAGACTCTGATCAAGAAGCCCATCCTACACTAGAAGACATTGACAAATTCCTCTCCTCCATTCATCTTCCCTCTATTTCCACTGCACAGCTAGAGAACATTTCTACAGCCTTCTCTCCCACCGAAATCCTCAAGACAATAAAAACACTGCCACTACATAAAGCCCCCGGCCCCGATGGATTCCCAAACGAATATTACAAATACTTCTCTGACTTACTCACCCCACATTTATGTAACACCTTTAATTACTACACTACTACAGGTAAAATTCCCAAAGAATCTTTAGAGGCCCTAATTGTTACCATACCCAAACCGGGCAAATCCCCTGACACACCAGCACACTACCGCCCAATCTCACTGTTAAACACAGACACCAAAATTTACGCAAAATTGCTAGCTCAGCGACTCTCTACAATTATTCCACAAATAATACACCCTGACCAGGTCGGATTTGTACCTGGCAGACAAGCCTCGGACGGCACTAGACGCCTCATCGACCTAATCCAGTGGGTAGAGCACAACCAAACGCCTTCTCTCTTCCTCTCACTGGACGCAGAGAAGGCGTTTGATAGAATTCACTGGACATACATGGAAAAAGTACTATACAAATTTGGCCTATCAGGACCTATTCTGACAGCGATATTAAATTTATATTCCTCCCCCAGCGCCCGAGTCTGGACATCAGGGATAACGTCCACTCCATTCAACATCACTAATGGCACCAGGCAGGGGTGCCCACTTTCACCCCTGATTTTTGCCATGGTGATGGAGCCCCTGGCACAAGCCATCAGATCCACAACTGCAATCTCAGGTATTAAAACAGGGGACGTTGAACACAAAATTGGACTGTATGCAGACGATGTCATTATCACCCTAACAGAACCCGAAATCTCCCTCTCAAATGTTTTAGAGATCCTAGAAAAGTTCAGCCTAATATCACTTTACAAAATCAATAATAGTAAATCCACTATGTTGAACGTAGGGATAAACCAACAGACCAAACAGACCATAACGAAAACCACACCTTTCACATGGTCCAAAAACTCCTCACTTCAATACTTGGGGATTCACCTTACCTCCCCGAGCAAGACATTACTAAAAGTAAACTATGCCATATTACAGGAAAAGCTTCTGCGCAATGCCAAAGACCTGAGTAACGCATATGTATCATGGGCTGGTAGGATAGCCCTGGTCAAAATGTACCTGCTCCCACACATTCTGTATATGTTTCGCACAATCCCTATACCAATGCTCTCCACGCAACTGAATCAACTACAAGGACTGATCAATAAGTTTATCTGGCAACAAAAAAAACCCAGACTTAAACAAAATATTCTTCTGTCACCAGTCCAACACGGTGGAATGGGAGCCCCCAACATTCACGCCTACTACAAAGCAGTAATATTGGACCAATTAAAAGAATGGTGGTCTCCCACTTCCAGGAAAACGTGGCACCAAATTGAGTCCGCAGCTATCACGCCAAACTTGAAACACGTCTTGTCAGCTACCCTACTAAACCTAAAACCACAACGCCATTTTCTACAATCTACAACATCGGCTCTCCGGGTCTGGACAGCTCTCACACAACAAGCAAGGGGAATACCCAATTCAATCCTTTCCAAACTCCCCATTCAAGCATTAGAAATGATATCGCCTGACCTGTCTGTCCACCTATGGACACAGAAAGGTCTCGTCAACATTGGACAACTGATGACCACATCCGGGATCCACTCATTTGTTCAACTTCAACAATTATTCGATATTCCCACATCAACCTTTTTCCTATACCTACGGATCCGCTCTATCATATCCCCAATCACTATACTCACAGACAATGCTCCAATGGCTGATATATTAAAATTCTATGACATCCCAGCACCAGCACAGAAAGGAATCTCAGTAATGTATAAAATACTAACGACATCGTCTGCAAATCAATCTTCTCCCTCCATTGACTTCTGGTCATCCCTCACCACCACTCCACCACCACCTGCAAATTGGTACAAAGCCTTAACTCTCCCACTTCGAGCGTCACGTTGCACCTCCCATTGGGAATCAACTCAAAAACTGTTCCACAAATGGTACTATACCCCAGCCAGACTCGCAAAAATATACCCAACCACCTCATCTCAATGCTGGCGGAATTGCACCGAAGCAGGCACTCTGAGGCACATCTGGTGGGAATGCCCTGTAATTCGCAAATTCTGGCAAGATGTTGCAAATCTCCTATCAACGTTGTGCAAAGTCCCCCCTCCATCATCCCCCCTAGATCTTCTCCTGGGTCTTGATGTCCCGTTCTGGCCGAAACATATCAGAGTAGTGGCGACTCATATCCTTATTGCAGCCCGCTTAGCTCTAGCGAAAAAATGGAAATCACCACAACCTCCCCTTCTATCAGATCTCATTGTTCTTTTAAATCACCACTTCCACATGGAATTCGCCTTCGCTAAAGCTAACCTAAATACCGCCTTGTTCCTCCAAAAATGGGAACCTTGGATATCCGATTCGAGAAGCACAGCTCTCTCATAGATTCTACCTGAACTCTCTCGCTTAAACCCCTATTTACAGTAACCTATTTTCACTAAGCAAGACTTACAATTCTTTGTCATGACTAGTTTAAAGTTACACACTCTTAGACCTACTTTATTTGTTTCTGTTGATTGCAGTATATTTCACGACTGGCGGTTGAAGGGCTGGCTCACCCCCCGTGGCACAGTGAGCGCCCAATTTGGGGTGCCAGGGAGGAGAGACAGTGCTGACACCACCCACCTGATGTATGAGTTAAAAGTATAGAGTTGAATTTGCATAATCCACATCCTATTACGCGACTAATATCTTACTCGTAATTGATGTATATTGTATTACTCAATATGGCATGTTGATGTAATGCTTTTTTGTTTTTTTTACACGCTTTGTATGGATTCTCATGAAAAACTCAATAAAACTTGAAATATAAAAAAGTGTTTGGGGACCTGGGTTCTGCCCCAGGGGACATGTATCAATGCAAAAAAAGTTTTAAAAATGGCCGTTTTTTCGCAAGCAGTGATTTTAATAATGCTTAAAGTCAAACAATAAAAGTATAATATTCCTTTAAATTTCGTACCTGGGGGGTGTCTATAGTATGCCTGTAAAGGGGCGCATGTTTCCTTTGTTTGGAACACAGCAAAATGACATTTCAAAGGAAAAAAAGTCATTCAAAACTACTCGCGGCTATTAATGAATTGCCAGTCCGACAATACACATAAAAGTTCATTGATAAAAACTGCATGGGATTTCCCCACAGAGGAACCCCGAACCAAAATTTAAAAAAAAATGGCGTGGGGGTCCCCCTAAATTCTATACCAGGCCCTTCAAGTCTGGTATGGATATTAAGGGGAACCCCGCACCAAAATTAAAAAAAAGAACAAAGTAGGGATCCCCCTCAAAATTCATATCAGACCTGAGTTTTAAGGGGAACCCCGCGCCAAAATTTTAAAAAAAAATTGGCGTGGGGTCCCCTCAAAAATCCATACCAGACCCTTATCTGAGCATGCAACCTGGCAGGCCACAGGAAAAAAGGGGGGACAAGAGAGCGCCCCCCTCCTGAAACGTTCCAGGCCACATGCCCTCAACATTGAGAGGGTGCTTTGGGGTAGCCCACCAAAGCACCTTGTCCCCATGTTGATGAGGACAAGGGCCTCATCCCCACAACCCTTGGCCGGTGGTTGTGGGGGTCTGTGGGCGGGGGGCTTATCAGAATCTGGAAGCCCCCTTTAACAAGGGGACCCCCAGATCCCGCCCCCCTGTGTAAAATGGTAAGGGGGTACAAAAGTACCCCTACCATTTCACAAGAAAAATGTCAAAAACGTTAAAAATGACAAGAGACAGTTTTTGACAATTCCTTTATTTAAAGTCTTTTTTTTTCCATCTTCTATCTTCTTTCTTCTATCTACCTTCGGTTTCTTCCTCCATCTTCTTCTTCCTCCGATCCTCTGCTTCTTTCTCCGGTGTTCTTGTCCAGCATCTCCCTCTACAGTGTCTTCTTCTCTTCATCTTCTTATCTTCATCTTCTTCTCTTCATCTTCTTTTCGGGCCACTCCGCATCCATGATTGGATGGAAGGCTCCCGCTGTGTGAAGCTTCTCTCTTCATATTTTTCTCTTCATCTTCTTGTCTTCATCTTCTTGTCCTCATCTTCTTTTTGGGCCGCTCCGCATCCATGATGGCATGGAGGGAAGCTCCCGCTGTGTGACGCTTCTCGTCTTCTGACTGTTCTTAAATAGCGGAGGGTGGGGCCACCCGGTGACCCCGCCCCCCTCTGACACGCGGGGACTTGACGGGGACTTTCCTGTGGCATTCCCCTGACGTCAGAGGGGGACTTGACGGCTATGTCAGTGCGGATGCTTTTACATCGCTAATGGGGCGTACACACGGTCGGACTTTTCGTCTACAAAAGTCCAACGGACGCCGACGGACTAAAGCTGGCTGGTAATCCGATCGTGTGTGGGCTTCTCCGGACTTTCAGCAGACTTTTTCAGCCTCAAATCCGACGGACTTTAGATTTGAAACATGCTTCAAATCTTTGCGTCGTAACTACGACGGACCCCGAAATCCGCTCGTCTGTGTGCTAGTCCGACGGACAAAAACCCACGCTAGGGCAGCTATTGACTACTGGCTATGAACTTCCTTATTTTAGTCCGGTGTACGTCATCACGTACGAATCCGTCGGACTTTTGTGTGGTCGTGTGTAGGCAAGTCCGTTCGTTAGAAAGTCTGCTGCAAGTCCGCCGAAAGTCCGCCAGAAGTCTGTCGGACAGGCTGTCGGACTTTTGTAGACGAAAAGTCCGACCGTGTGTACGCCCCATAAGACAAAACGTCCATTCTTTAAACGAATTAAGAATCACATCATTCCTTTAATTAAACGGGTAACTACCACTGCTCTTACTAGACATATTGGATAGGAACATGATTTTGATTCTAGCCTTGTCCGCTTTGCCGCACTTGAGCATGTACCTTCACACACTCGAGGCGGTGGCATTGATGTGACCCTTTTGCAGTTAGAAACCAAGGGGATACACAGTTTAGATGCTATTAAATATCCTGGTTTAAATGAGTATATCAGTTTTAAATCTTTTTTATAGTTATGGTTTAGCTTATATTTTTGCTCTTTTTATATTTTTCCTTAATTGATGATTTATCTTTAACCCATTATCTTGCTGTGTGTACCATAAAAAGACTTGAATTCAACCCCAAACCTTGCTCTTTTGTGGGGATCTGTATGATCACCCCTTGAGATATTAATCGGTCTAGTCTAGTGCCTGAAAAAAAGATTGTCTTTTCTCTGGATCTTTGGGAACGCTTGACCTCAGGAAACAAGACGGTGGAAAGTCCCGAAATTTCAGCTTGTACCCCAGCATTACCGTGGAGATGACCCATCTGTCCTGAATTTCCTCTTGCCAGACGTTTGAAAATTGCAGAAGTCTTCCCCCACCTTGGTGAGGGAGGGTGCCTCTTCATGATGAGGCTTTAGGATTCTGCTTTGCAGGTTTCCGACCCCAGGACTTCTTTTGAGCCTGGGTCTGACCCTGAGGTTCTCCTCTAGAGTCTGACGGCGGAGGCCATTGCCACTGCCTAGAGGTGGAAGCCCCTGGCGTAGGGGAAAGAGCCCGTTTAAATAAAGGGTGTTTATATTTTCTTTTGACTGGCAAAAGAGTACTTTTCACACTAGAAATTGTTTGGATATATCTGTCCAAATCTTCTACAAATAGCTGCTCCCCATGAAAAGGGAACCCAGTTCGGAGGTTTTTACATGGTGCTTCGGCTGACCAATTTTTAACCACAGGATTCTACGCATATGCACAAGCATAAGCACAAGGTGGGACGCCTGGTGAATAGAATCTTTAATGGCATCTATGGCAAAGCATAATGCTTTTGTTAGTTCAGCCAATTCCTGAGCTTGTTGTGCAGGAACCTCTTTAAGGGCCTGTCTAAATTGGTCCTTTAGGGATTGACAGACGCCTATTGCAGCGACTGCAGGCTGAGTAACGGCACCTGCCAAGGAAAAAGTAGATTTTAACAGGGATTCCAAATTTTTATCTGTTGGATCATTAAGCATTTGCGCATTGTCTACAGGACAAGTTAGGCCTTTATTCATACTGGAAATCGCAGCGTCACCTGCTGGTACTTTCCATTTTTTGGAGAATTTCTCCTCCAGGGCATAGAGAATTGAAAATCTCTTAGGAGGGAGAAAATACTTATCCGGGTGATCCCATTCAGCAAAAATAAGCTGTTCTAGTAATGCATGTGCAGAAAAAGCATGCAAAGGCTGAGAAGGTTTTAGGGAACCCAAGGAAGAAACCGAGCTTTCAGGAGACTCCATTAGAGTTAGCATGAAAGTAGAGTGAACCTCTCCATAAGAGATTGTATCAGCAATTTCTCAGATTGAGAGGCTGAAAAAGGTTCATCTACCATTGTTATCTCCGCAGAGGAATCATCGGTTTTTCCTCCTGATCGCCTGAGGGTAACATCAGGGTCTGAAGTGGGGGAAGGGGATCTAGCACGCTTCCTATCCATTTGAATGGAGGATGCGATTAAAGCTGCTAATATTCCTTCCAGAACCTGCAGGGTGGAGGAAAGGACATCTTCAGTCATGTATACAGGGGCTGAGATGTGAGAAGCAGATGCACCATCAGTTTGTTCCAATGACTTACCCTGGTTTGCCATAATTGGTAATTCAGGTGAGGATGACAGCGTGGAAATGCGACTTGAGATCCTAGCGCCTGGGGGTGAAACCTTTAGTACCTTTTTGGTCTTTGTGGTGTGTTTTTTAGCAGGCATAGTCCTAAGCACAAAAACAGAGGCACTATATAATTGCACTTAATCGCTGAATGTAGTCATGACAATAAAGCCGCTAAAAGTTTAGCCTAATGCTGGGAAAAAAGTGTCCTTCCTTTATCAGGCATGCCAGTTTGAAACTCTCACGTGTCCCACCAGGAAAGCTTTAGGTAATGTAGCAAGACCTTAGCCCTGGGTCCTGGGGTCCAACCCTACAAATAGAGATGTTACAGGCAAAACCTTGTGCTTCGGATACTAGGCCCCAGATACCATCCACTTAGGCCTCAGTGGCACTTTGGATGGATCTGGTCTATGGAGGCTATTTAAATCCAGCATGGATCCCTCCTGGAGTATCCTCAGAGCACATCTTCACTCGTGACCAACACTTTAGACACTGGCGAAGAAACTGATGTGCTCCTGGAAGGAGGACGGGTTATATAGGGAGAGAACTTCCTGGATTGGGTATACCAGTGTCCATCACCTGAAGGTGGCCTATAACCCATTAAGTTATTACTTAAGGCTCTGTGTCCCATGATGTACGATAAAGAAATTTGTCCGCAGAAAATCTGACAACAATTGTGCGATGGAGCATACAAATAGCCTGTCATCACACAATTCCCATCGGAAAATCTGATTGTGTGTACGAGGCTTTAGTTATATGGTTTCCAATAGCATAGTTAACACCAGTGTGGTCATTTTCAGGGTGTTTTAGTTCAAGAAAAAAAAGAACATGCTTCATTTTTCCTGCACTGGACTGTACTAGAACGCAGTAAAAAGCATAAAAAAGTACTGGGATGCACTGGAAGGCATCAAAAATGCACCGGACCCCAGTACAGTGAAAAAACAACAACAAAAAAACAAAAAAAAATCTGGAATGCATCTGGAAATGCATTAAAAACACACCTTAAACATGCATTAACACATCTGGAGTGCTTTTTTGTGGTTTGAACCAGCTCTAAAATAAACTGACACTAATTTAGAAAATGATTTAAAAAAAAATCCAGCCCAAAATATAGTGACCCTGACCTTTCACCCTTACCTTTACCCTAACACTAAAATTGTCACTGACCTAGAAAACAAACATTCATCTAGCTATATTTGTCTTTATTTTTTAAAATATTTTAATTACTATATATACAGGGCTCAAAATTTCAAGTCCTGAGCTACTAGCCAGGCCTTAAGGGTTACTTGCCACAAGTTGCCCCACCCAACCCTCTACCCTGCACCGCCCCTAATTCCACCCCAAAACACGCCTGTAACGAGCCCCTTCTCGCTCGGTTCCACTCTCCTGACACTCCTCTGTGGCTATTGAATCAGATTGCAGATCGCAACATCTAATGGTTCAGTCATCCGATGCTCCGGGAATCGAACTACAGCTATGTGCCGTTCGAATCCAGTTGTGATAGCTCAGAACAAACACCAGGCAGGCTGTTTGTAAGTTCAAACAGGAATCTCACTTTTATTGAATGCACACAACACACTTTTATACACAGCAGTTTGAACACCCCGCCCCTAACAACCACTTTCCTATTGGTCAATTGTAAAGTACACTTTAGTCTTTAATTAGATCCTCTGGGCCATGCAAATGAGGACTTAAAACAGGGTCAGCAGGGACTATCTTGATAGCTTTAATAGGAGGACTGATATGTGTAATGACACAGAGAAGCAACAGGGGGTAATTAAAGTACATAAACAAACAGTCAAACACAGAACAATGCATTCCTTCCAGACCATGGAGCCATCTGGAGGGGGTTAGCCTTAAAACAGGGCAGCAGATCCCCCCACTGTGTAATAGAATCAAAGGAGAAATACTCCCCCCTGGAAAACAGTCCAACAGCCACAGTGGGACCCCGAACGGATCAACTCGAGGATGCTGGAAAAGTAGTGTTAAGGTTCCAACAGTATAAATCAGTCACACTGTAATATGGCAAATACAATTTCCCAGAGTCTGTGTCTCTTGGGGGATATTGACCTGAATCCAAAGTAACACCACCTCAAGGGTCCTCAGGCATACAGCTCACAAAGAGCACTCTGTCTTGGCTCAGTCTGTCACATTTCTCCCTTGTCGGCAGATGACTAACACAAGAGGAGACCCCAGACGGATTTACTTCGAAGTTAGTCCATAGTTCCAGTCCCCTAATGCCTGTACCCACACAGTACCCCAAACAAATTGTTCCATACAGAGCATTACTTACCCAGCCAACCTCTGCCTCTCTCAGAGAACATGCCCACCACTGGGGACAGGCCTGGACTGGCCCTTCTCCCTGGAGTCCTTTCAGCCGCTGGAGAGAAGACAGAGTGACTGGGCTCACTCCGTCATGCTGTTGGGAATCTGGGCTGACTGCCCAGCATCCCTGGGGTATACAAGTGGGGACTGAAGTCCCATCCACTTTTAGTAGATGAAAATCCCCCAGTGCTTGCAAAGCATGGCTGTCATCCTCCTGTCTCAGTGTTGCACCATTTTCTGGGGTTGTGTCAGTGGAGACCGAAGTCCCATCCACTACCACAGGAACTCCCTCTTCTGTTAGTTGAGGGCAGAGGCCAGCAGCACTCTGCCCTGTTGCCAGCACTTCTGCTGGGGACTCCACATCCTCCACTCTGGCTAACCGTTGGGGCAGGAGGCTGGCTTCCTCCACTCCTAAACTGTGTATCTGCCATTAGGGAGGTGAGCCAGCTGCTTCCTTTTCCATTCCCTCATCTGGCTGTTGGGACGATATGTCTGTGGTACTGTTTCCCAGGTGCACGGATCTTTGCTGGGGAGGAAAGACCGCTTCCTCCACCCTGGCCAACTGTTGGGGAGGGACAACGAACACCTCCTCTCCTGCTATCCGGACCTTGGATCCAGGTGATGGTTTGGATGTGTTCACAACAAGGAAGCACGATCCCACCGGTCCCTCTACGGCTCTCAAGTAAGTCTTTCAGCGTGGCTCTCCTGCAGGCTGCATAGCTGGTCATTCACTGTGGTGGTTTGGAGTGTCCCAGTAACTGGAGAGCAAATCCCACTGCTGCCAACCAATGTAACGAGCCCATGCTCGCTCGGTTCCACTCTCCCGACACTCCTCTGTGGCTATTGAATCAGATTGCAGATAGCAACGTCTGTTGGTTCGGTCATCCGATGCTCCGGGAATCGAACTACAGCTATGTGCCGTTCGAATCCAGTTGTGTAGCTCAGAACAAACACCAGGCAGGCTGTATGTAAGTTCAAACAGGAATCTCACTTTAATTGGATGCATACAACACACTTTTATACACAGCAGTTTGAATGCCCCGCCCCCAACAACCACTTTCCTATTGGTCAATTGTAAAGTACACTTTAGTCCTCAATTAGGTCCTCTTGGCCATGCAAATGAGGACTTGAAACAGGGTCAGCAGGGATTGGTCCAATAGCTTGAATAGGAGGTCTGATATGTGTAATGACACAGAGAAGCCCCAGGGGGTAATTAAAGTACATAAACAAACAGACAAACACAGAACAATTCCTTCCTTCCATACCATGGAGCCGTCTGGAGGGGGTTAGAATCAAAGGAGAAATACTTCAGTATTCCAAGCTTCATGACAACGCCCTTATAAATGATCTTATGAAATGACACTTAAATGTTTTATGCAGAAATAAGATATAAAAATAAATATTAACAACAACTTTATCAGTGCAACCTCACAAGTGCCCATCAATGCAGCATGACCTGTGCCCATCATTGCAGCGTGACCTGTGCCCGCTAATGCAGCCTCACCTGTGCCAATCATTGCAGGGTGACCTGTACCCATCAATGCAGCCTCGCCTTTGCCCATCATTGCAGTGTGACGTGTGCCCACCAAAGCAGCCTCACCTGTGCCCACCATTGCAGCCTCACATGTGCCCACCATTGCAGCTTGACCTGTGCCCATCATTGCAGCATAACCTGTGCCCACTATTGCAGCCTCACCTATGCCCACCATTGCAGTGTGACCTGTGCCCTCATTGCAGTGTGATCCGTGCCCATCAATGCAGCCTCACCTGTGCCAATCATTGCAGCGTGACCTGTGCCCATCAATGCAGCCTCACCTGTGCCCATAATTGCAGCGTGACCTGTTCCCACCATTGCAGGATGAACTGTGCCCCACCATTGCAGCATGGTCTGTGCCCCTCCATTGTAGCCTCACCTGTGCCCACCATTGCAGCATGACCTGTGCCCATCATTGTAGCGTCACCTGTGCCCACCATTGCAGTCTCACCTGTACCCATTGCAGCCTCACCTGTGTTCACCATTGCAGCCTCACCTGTGCCCATCATTGCAGCCTCATCTGTGTCCACCATTGCAGTCTCACCTGTACCCATTGCAGCCTCACCTGTGTTCACCATTGCAGCCTCACCTGTGCCCACGATTGCAGCCTCACCTGTGCCCATGATTGCAGCCTCACCTGTGCCCATGATTACAGCATGACCTGTGAAGAGGAAGAGAGAGAGGGTGGCCGGATCATCACAGGGGAAGAGAAAGGGGAGGAAGAGGATTGTCTAACAGATTACAGAGCAGGGATTACCCGCTGTAACAGCTTGAATTAGAATTACCTCCACTTGCTGTCACACACGGCCCCGCCTCCTGACCCAATGCCTTTGACAGACAGAACACATCCCGGCATTGGACCAGCATTCTGTCTGTCACAGGAGTTGGGTCCGAAGGCGGGGCTGTGTGTGGCGGCGAGCGGAGGCAATTCCAATGTAAGCTGTTACAGCAGGCTATCCCCGCTCTGTGATCCGGTTGGCAATCCTCTTTCTCCACACTCTCTTCTCCCGGGGTGATCGCTGGGAGAACGGCTCCCATTCAACCTCGTCTGCCAGTGGTGCTTGCCCCCCTTATGAGGCAGCCCACGCTCACCAGCCCTCATTTTACACTCGCAAAATGTGAGTAGACGAGTGGAAAATTTGAGGACTGATATATACACACACCATCTTTCTCCCCTGCAATGTATTATAATATCCTGTATGTATCCAATGTAGTATATAATATATCCTGTATGTATACAATGCATTATATAATGGATCCTGTATGTATACAATGTATTACCATAGGTGACCTGCGATATTGTGTCAATCTCGCCATTGTTATCTGTGAGATTTGACACCTGCGAGCCCCGTCGCGGGAGCCAGCGCCAAGCTGGCTCGCTCATCGGGAAAGGAAAAATGTGTTTTTTCCTTTCCTGATGAGCGACACGCATTGCTGACAGGTGTCTGGTATGAATCATGAGGGGGAACCCTAAATTTTAAATAAAAAACCGGCATGGGTTCCCCTCCAGGAGCATACCAGGCCCTTCGGTCTGGTATGGATTTTAAGGGGAACCCCCTATGCCAAAAAATTGGCATGGGGGTCCCCCAAAATCCATACCAGACCCTTATCCGAGCATGCAGCCCCGCCGGTCAGGAAAGGGGGTGGGGAAGAGCGAGCACCCGCCTCCTGAACCATACCAGGCCACATGCCCTCAACATGGGGGGTGGGTGCTTTGGGGGAGGGGGCACCCTGCGGCCCACCCCACCCCAAAGCACCTTGTCCCCATGTTGATGAGGACAAGGGCCTCTTCCCGACAACCCTGGCCGTTGGTTTTTGGGGTCTGCGGGTGCAGAGCTTATTGGAATCTGGGAGCCCCCTTTAATAAGGGACCCCCAGATCCTGGCCCCCCACCCTATGTGAATGAGCATAGGGTACATCCTACCCCTACTCATTCACCTAGGGAAAGAAGTGTCAATAAATAAAACACACTACACAGGTTTTTAAAGTAATTTATTAAGCAGCTCCGGGGGTCTTCTTCCGACTTCAGCGGTCTTCTTCCGACTTATCTGCTCTCTCCGGCCTCTTCTCCCGGTGTCCGGTTCTTCTGCCAGGCTCTTCCGCTATCTTCTGCCACTCTTTTGCTAGCGGTGGCCCGGTCTTCTGCGCCGTCTTCTCCCCTCTTTTCTTCTTCCGATGTTGACATGACGCTCTCTCCCACTGTAATGCTGTGTGCGAGCTGTGCAACCGTTTATATAGCCATGGGGCGTGGTCACCGGGTGATGCAGTTCCGGTTGTCGGCAAGAGGCCCTCGTCCTCATCAACATGGGGACAGGGTGCTTTGGGGTGGGGGGGCGGCAGGGCGCCTCCCTCCCCCAAAGCACCCACCCCCCGGTACGGTTCGGGAGGGGGGTGCTTGCTCGTCCCCACCCCCTTTCCTGACCGGCCAGGCTGCGTGCTCGGATAAGGGTCTGGTATGGATTTTGGGGGGACCCCCACGCCGATTTTTCGGTGTAGGGGGTTCCCTTAAAATCCATACCAGACCGAAGGGCCTGGTATGCTCCTGGAGGGGAACCCATGCCGGTTTTTTATTTAAAATTTGGAGCGGTGTTCCCCCTCATGATTCATACCAGACACCTGTCAGCAATGTGTGTCGCTCATTGGAAAAGGAAAAAACTAATTTTTCCTTTCCCGATGAGCGAGCCAGCGCGAGATGCACAGCACCCTATCGCTGAGAACCAGCACGATGAGATCGCGCTTGAAACACAATCTCGCGGTCAGGTACTGTATATAATGTATCCTGTGTGTATACTATATATTATATAATGTATCCTATATGTAGCTCACTACTCCCTTGGGCACTGCTGATTTGTTCATTTGCCTTTTGCCAACCCGCTTCCCTCCGACCTCCCCATGCATTTTCCACAGACAAGGTGCTGAATTTTATGTTGCTTTATTTGAAACCGATTGATAAGACATGTCAATGAAGAATATGAGATGCCCTGACAAATCCCATTCTTAATGCGTGTGGAATAATAATCTATAGCCGTAACCTTGTAGGTTAAACTCCCCTGTTAACGATCCTTTACTGATTTCTGGAGTACACTCTCACTATGGGCAGCTGAGCATCACTCTGAATAATGCCATGAAGGTTGAAACTCAAAGTCATAGGCTTCACCACTTATTTCTGTGACTTGCAGTGTCCATCCTCCATCACTAACCCAGAGAAATGTTTACTACTGTGGTCCTTGGATACACAGCAAAGAATTTCCTGAATAGCTCCACTGGGTTTGCACTCCCTTTGCACTCTCCCAACAACAGTCCATGCTCTACTCACAGAAAGCTGTTGCCAGTTTCCTTCTCCCGCTTAGTTGCCACTTCCTCCTGTGTTACATGATGACTCCTGTTCCAGGGAACCCAACCTTGGCCTCCCCAGAGTCGCCTTCGGCTATCCAGCTCCGGGGTCTCTTAACTCGCGGGCTTTCCAGCCACCTCCCTGGAGGCGCCGGGTTCTCTGGTCCCGAGCCTTTGGACCTTGAGGCTGTTTCTCCCTTGGGCCATGTGACCCCGCCTTTTTTTATGAGAGACCGCCTTCAAGATCACACAAATTAACTATTGGTCACTTCTCACATGGGGTTTCCTGCCACATCCATTTTTTAATGGATGTGAAAACGAACTACTACACAAAATTATTAAAAGAAGAAAATTTAAATTAAAAGGGGTAGAGGCCCATATAACAGAGATTAAAAATCAACTAATACCCTATGCAAATCAGAAGGAATACAAAGATAAGGAGAAGGAGCTTCAGGACATTATCAAAAAATATGACACTAATATACAAGCAAAGAAATTGAAGAAATATAAACGTGATGTGGTGGACTATAACAATATGCAAGTATATAAATGGCAGATGGCCAACTTAGAGGTAGAAGATACAATAGCGGAAGAATTACCTTATGAGGGGGATACCTCTATGGATACATCTATAGATGCACCTGCCTATAATATTCCACAACCTACAGCTGGAAGCAATTCTCAACCTGCACACTATCCACCACACAGAACACCCAATAGATTCCCAGATAGACTAGAAAACAGAAGAACAAACTACCAGCATTATACCCAGTATGGGACTCCACGCACACCAAGATTCAGTATACCTACGCATAACAAATATTCTACACTGAGGGAGCGGGATTATCCCCATTATGAGAGAAGGAATGAAGACTATGCAGGTTCTCAACATAGACAGAATTATGAAGATGGAAGGGTTTTTCCCAGGGGAGGCCCAAGAGACAAACCACCGGGGAAATGGAAGGCCCGAGTTCCCTACAGAAATCCGATGTGGAGAGGAAGGAATATAAACAGAGAAGGCTACGGACGACCAAGGGAAGACCGCCATCAAGCAGAACATCAAGAACAGAGAACATATGGATACCCCAGGAGAGAGTGGGACAACCAACATGGAGGGAACACAGGACCTACCCAGAGACCCACCGTAAGAGGAAGCAGACCAGAGGAACAAGAGGGGGGAGAAAGAAAAAGAAGAAGGGAGTAGTAGGAAAGGGAATCTACAACCTCAGCAAAATCCAATTTACCCAAGAGGAAATGAAGATCTTGGATTTAGGACTGAAGTATGCACCAGAAAAACCCTTAGATGAGTGGTGGACATACATCCCCCACCTCGTATTATGCTCTCTAGGAGGGATTTTTAACTCGTTTACTGCCTGGGGACTATTGGTATCCTATCCCATCTGCACTGGGTGGGAATACAATAGTGCTTGGACTTTTTATTTGTTTTTATATTTTTTGTTTTATTTTATTTATTTTTTCTGTTCACAATCCCCTTTTTTGGGCATATATGCTTTTAAATAAAGTGATCTTACTTTGTTACGCCATGGAAGCTCTTTTTTCTTAATACATGAGGGAATGCAACATCTCCACAGATCGGGACGCACAGGAGACATCTACCACAGAATATAGCACGCACAGTGGTCTATTTAAATTCCAGCATAAGCGCACTACCCCTGTATGGGGCTTGGGGAGCTGATTACATCAAAGGCACCTATCGCAGGAAGCAGCAAGCAGAGCAACCCAGTCTAATATACTACAGGCATAAAACCCCTTTAGGGATTCCGGGAGCTGGTGAGTAGGCAACCATAAGGGGGAGCACTAGAGTCACCAGACAACTGTTGCAGCACCAAAGTCACTATTGGGAATTTCATAAAGTCAACATAGTACCAACTTATGGGACTGTCATATTTTATTTGAGATTTAATTGCTGGAATTTTCTTGATAATATTTTCTGTCTTGCATGCATGCGACTTTAATCCATGATTTATCATACATATGGTTTTTGATCAAGGCGATTTGACCTATATACACAGCATGTGTACTGTTTTATGGATAACACATTCTCCATGATGCATCTAACTGCTGATGCGGGCACTAATTATGTATAGAAATAATTTTATAGTATATGGAATACGGTCTCAATAAATGCACTTTATGTAATACAACCTCTGGCTCTACCACCAGACGCTGTAAGACAACTTCTTGCTGTGCGACACTTGATTGGTTGCACTATATTTCTCCCAAAGCATACATCATTGTGAACATACCTATGTATTTGCAGTACTACTCATAATATAAGGGGGACGTACCCTTTGATGTCTAAAACCTTATAGATATATAACCAATAGTAGGGGTTTATCACTTTTAAGGCTATCCCAGTTAAGTTTTCAGGTAGCGCCATTACACCCATATTTTATAATTATTTTTCAATTTGTTCTGCAAAGCACCTCATTGGGTACTTTGTGTAAGGGAGGCAGCAACCTGTGGCTTCTGATCCTATAGACGTGCCCTAAGCGCAGTTTATTTTCGCAATTCCTGCCACTCAGGTCTCAGCCCATCCTTTCTTGCCAGCAGAGTCCACTCCCAAGCAGAGGAGGTATCCCTGAGCCCAAGTGTGGGTGGCCACACCCCCTTTTAATCTAGAAAAAACACCACTAAGCATCTACCAAATTTGGTAGGGGCGCTACATATACAATGTATTATATAATGTATTATGTATGTATACAATGTATTATATAATGTGTCCTGTATATATACAATGTATTATATAATATATCCTGTATGTATACAATGTATTATATAATGTGTCCTGTATATATACAATGTATTATATAATGTATCCTGTATGTATACAATGTATTATATAATGGATCCTGTATGTATACAATGTATTATATAATAGATCCTGTCTGTATACAATGTATTATATAATGGATCCTGTATGTATACAATGTATTATATAATGGATCCTGTATGTATACAATGTATTATATGATAGATCCTGTATGTATACAATGTATTATATAATGGATCCTGTATGTATACAATGTATTATATAATGGATCCTGTCTGTATACAATGTATTATATAATGGATCCTCTATGTATACAATGTATTATATAATGGATTATGTATGTATACAGTGTATTATATAATATATCCTGTATGTAAACAATGTATTATATAATGTATCCTCTATGTATACAATGTATTATATAATATATCCTGTATGTATACAATGTATTATATAATGTATCCTCTATGTATACAATGTATTATATAATGTATACTGTATGTATACAATGTATTATTTAATGAATCCTGTGTGTATACAATGTATTATATAATGGATCCTGTATGTATACAATGTATTATATAATGGATCCTGTATGTATACAATGTATTATATAATGGATCCTGTACGTATATAATGTATTATATAATATACCCTGTATGTATACATTGTATTATATAATGGATCCTGTTTGTATACAATGTATTATATAATATATCCTGTATGTATACAATGTATTATATTATATATCCTATATGTATACAATGTATTATATAATGGATCCTGTATGTATACAATGTATTACATAATGGATCCTGTATGTATACAATGTATTATATAATGGATCCTGTACATATATAATGTATTATATAATATATTCTGTGTGTATACAGTGTATTATATAATGTACCCTGTATGTATACAATGTATAATATAATATATCCTGTATGTATACAATGCATTATATAATGTATCCTGTATGTATACAATTTATTATATAATGTATTCTGCAAGAATACAATGTATTATATAATATATTCTGTATGTATACAATGTATTATAAAATGGATCCTATATGTATACAATGTATTATATAATGGATTATGTATGTATACGATGTATTATATAATGTATCCTCTATGTATACAATGTATTATATAATATATCCTGTATGTATACAATGTATTATATAATGGTTCCTGTATGTATACAATGTATTATATAACGGATCCTGTATGTATACAATGTATTATATAATGGATCCTGTATGTATACAATGTATTATATAACGGATCCTGTATGTATACAATGTATTATATAATGGATCCTGTATGTATACAATGTATTATATAATGGATCCTGTATCTATATAATGTATGATATAATATATTCTGTATGTATACAGTGTATTATATAATGTACCCTGTATGTATACAATGTATTATATATTGTGTCCTGTGTGTATACAATGTATTATATAATGGATCCTGTATGTATACAATGTAATATATAATATATCCTGTATGTATACAATGCATTATATAATGTATCCTGTATGTATACAATTTATTATATAATGTACTCTGTATGAATACAATGTATTATATAATGTATTCTGTATGTGTACAATGTGTTATATAATATATCTGTATGTATACAATGTATTATATAATGGATCCTGTATGTATATGATGTATTATATAATATATCCTGTATGTATACAACTTATTATATAATGTATTCTATATGAATACAATGTATTATATAATGTATTCTGTATGTGTACAATGTATTATATAATGGATCCTGTATGTATACAATGTATTATAATATATCCTGTATGTATACAATGTATTATATAATGGATCCTGTATGTATACAATGTATTATAATATATCCTGTATGTATACAATGTATTATATAATGGTTCCTGTATGTATACAATGTATTATATAACGGATCCTGTATGTATACAATGTATTATATAATGGATCCTGTATGTATACAATGTATTATATAACGGATCCTGTATGTATACAATGTATTATATAATGGATCCTGTATGTATACAATGTATTATATAATGGATCCTGTATGTATATAATGTATGATATAATATATTCTGTATGTATACAGTGTATTATATAATGTACCCTGTATGTATACAATGTATTATATATTGTGTCCTGTGTGTATACAATGTATTATATAATGGATCCTGTATGTATACAATGTAATATATAATATATCCTGTATGTATACAATGCATTATATAATGTATCCTGTATGTATACAATTTATTATATAATGTACTCTGTATGAATACAATGTATTATATAATGTATTCTGTATGTGTACAATGTGTTATATAATATATCTGTATGTATACAATGTATTATATAATGGATCCTGTATGTATATGATGTATTATATAATATATCCTGTATGTATACAACTTATTATATAATGTATTCTATATGAATACAATGTATTATATAATGTATTCTGTATGTGTACAATGTATTATATAATGGATCCTGTATGTATACAATGTATTATAATATATCCTGTATGTATACAATGTATTATATAATGTATCCTGTATGTATACAATGTATTATATAATGTACCCTGTATGTATACAATGTATTATATAATATATCCTGTATGTATACAATTTATTATATAATGTGTCCTATATGTATACAATGTATTTTATAATATATACTGTATGTATACAATGTATTATATAATGGATAGTGTATGTATACAATGTATTATATATAAATTCAATATGGATATTGAGTGACTCCATCACAGATATTATCGGCAAAATGGATCAGAAATTATTTTTGGACAAGCAAACCTTCTGTCAGGGCACGGCCTATCCATGCCACCCAGATGGTACCCTCGCAGGGATCAATCTAGAGCGCATATCTCAGACAGTGACACTGTATCAGATACGGCATCTGTTAGATCTACCTCCTCCTCAATTAGAAATGCTGACATTTCATATAAGAGACAAGTATATAAACGTCCCAATATGGAGAGTACATAAAAAAAGGAATGTGGGACTTTAAATGAGGCAATTGACTTGTGGAGGTAGAGTATATAGTAATAATTTTTTATTTGTAACAATAGTATAAAAGTATTTTCATATATATATACATGCACAATGGCATAAACATAATGGATACATTTACATTAGCTTGGCAACATATAAAAACATAAAAGATAGCAAATGTTAATAATTATACTACAAGATGTTTCATATTGGCAGGCATAAGTAAATCATATGAAAAAGAGCTGCTATAAGATAGGTACACATACACGTTGATAATTACATAGTACTCAATGAATTTTGGATGTATAAAAAGCATTTATGGGCCAGTAAATAAGTAATGAGCCAGACTTGTCTAAGCACCCCATGGAAACTCGACGCGTTTCATGGCTACATGCAATTCATCAGGAATTGGGTACAGAAGTAAACTGTAAATATAAATAAATATGTAATGTTAGCAAATAAATTTTACCCCTATAGAGGGAGAAAAGACCTCATGGGGAAAGAGATCTATACTCACAGGTCGGCTAGAGCACTGTGCTTGGCTGAAATCAAGGAGGATGGGACCCCAAATGGTTGTCTGTTCCGGAGCTAAGGCCAGGAACCCCACCCCAGCCAAGAAAACCTCCACATAGCATGCCCGATTGCTGCAACACATTCCACATGTGTGGGGATGATTGTAAGTGTGGTGTTCTGAAAAGGAATGTGTGAAAAAGAGAAAACTAATTACTATGTAATTATCAACGTGTATGTGTACCTATCTTATAGCAGCTCTTTTGCATATGATTTACTTATGCCTGCCAATATGAAACCTCTTGTAGCATAATTATTAACATTTGCTATCTTTTATGTTTTTATGTGTTGCCAAGCTAATGTATATGTATCCATTATGTTTATGCCATTGTGCATGTATATATATGAAAATACTTTTATACTATTGTTACAAATAAAAAATTATTACTATATACTCTACCTCCACAAGTCAATTGCCTCATTTAAAGTCCCACATTCCCTTTTTTATGTACTTGAACCCAGGATGGAGGCACACTTTGTGCCTCATTTAAAGTCCCCCCCCCCTTTTTCTTGGCTATATGCAACAGGGATGGTGGCAATTGATTTTTTGGATTGGCAGTGTTCCCCTGCCATCCATGTGTGAGGTCTGTCTTGGGCAGGGCTTTTTTTCTGCCGGAACTTGTTGGAACGGAGTTCCGCCACCTCTGGCAGCCCTGTCCTCTCCCTCTTGTCAGTTACACAGAGAAGTAAAGGAATCACTTCCTCCACCATCTTCTGTGTAGTAGTGTCGGCACTGCATCCAGGGCACATGATGCCGGATGTTTACAGATGGATGTCCCTGCAGGTCTCGAGGCTGCAATCGTCCACATTATTTGTAAATATGGGGCTTTGGGGAGCAGCTTCTTTCTCCACCTGCAGCCTGTTACAACTGTGTGTAGCATAGAGCAGAGTGAAGTACTGTGAAACTCCTCTTCTGCTCTGCGCTACATTCCTAATAGGCAGAGCTGCAGGAACATCACTGTGTTGAAAAAAAAAGCCCGGGCACCAAGAGCCGTGATGGCTGCATTCTGCAAGAGGTGACAGAGAGCTGTGGGGGAGGAGAACAATCTGTGGACAGGTGAGAGAGCTTTTTGTGTGGGGGTGGGGAGGATTTGTGAAAAAGCTGGAATGAGGGATCTGTGAAAAAGGTGAGAGAGCTGGGGGGAGGGTAGGTGTTTGTGAAAGGATAAGAGGGATCTGTAAAAAGGTGAGAGATTTGTGCGGAGGTTATAGCAGTGAAGGGGGTTTGCAGATTGTGCAGAGGTGAAAGCTGTGAGGATAAGCTGTAGATGGTGCTGAGGTGAGTTGTGGATTGGGGGTGTAATGTGTGGGGGGAGGGGTGCAAATGTGAGATGTTAATGGGGTACAAAGGTGAGTTGTGGATGGGGTGCTAAGGTGAACTGTGGAAAAAGTGCAGAGTTGAACTGTGGATGGGGCAGAAGAAGTGTGTTGTGGATATGGAAGTGTGTAGGTGGGCTGTGGATGTTGGGCACAGGGCTGAGCTGGGGATGGGCACAGGGGAAAGCAAAGAGGTGTGCAGAGGTGAGTAATTGATGGTTACTTTGAGGGGTGGAGGATTTTTGCTTGGAGAGGACAAGGGAACTTTGCTGGGGGGCAGCAAAGTATACAGAGTTCAGTAACCAAGAGTATGTCATGTATGGTAGGGTATGCAGGGTGCAACAGTGAAGATTTAGTAAAATACCTTGTACATTACCTAGTCATAACTGTCATAACTGTATGCTGTGCTATACATTACATACCTCTTACAGTCATATGTTACATTAATGGCCCTTGGACAATACTAATGAATTCTGAGCTCTGCACAATGGGTTTTACGTTACGTACTGCTGAACCCTGCACACTGTATGCTGGACTGCACATTACACTCCTATATTACATGTTCCTGACCACTGTACTCTGTACACAGGGCTATATGTTGAATACAGAGTTTAGCAGTCAGGAGTATGTAAGGTACAACACAACTGACAGAGTGCAGTGGTCAGAAGTATGTAACAGCCTAGTATAAAGAGAACAGGGGTCATGATTATATAATGTATAGCTCAGTATACAGGGGTAGTGGTTAGGAGAGTGTATCATTTGCCTCAGATTATGTATGTACAGTGTACATTACATACTCCTGATCATAGTCTCTATGCTGTGCTGCATGGTACATACTGTACCTTTTCATGTTGTGTACTGTACATGTTTATGGCTCCTGCACCCTGTATGATATGCACTTCTCTGCACTGCACAATACATACTCCTGAGTCCTGTACTCTGTGGGGTTGATTTACTAAAGGCAAATAGGCTGTGCACTTTGCAAAGTACAGTTGCACTCTGCAAAAGCAGTTGCTCCAGAGCTTAGTAAATGAGGTAAAGCTTCACTTTGCAAAGAATATCCAATCACATGCAAGGAAAATTTAAAAAAAACGTTTTTTTGCTTGCACATGATTGGATGATGGAAGTCAGCAGAGCTTCTGCTCATTTACTAAGCTCTGGAGCAACTGCTCTTCCAGAGTGCAACTGCACTTTGCAAAGTGCACAGTCTATTTGCCTTTAGTAAATCAACCCCATGTATGTTTCACATTTCTGAACCTTGTGCCTTCTGCGATACACAGTTCTGAGCCTCGATCACACCCACTATTTGGCAACCGCATAATTTTCACCTCTTAACCACTTAAGGACCAGCCTCGTTTTGGATTTTAGGTGTTTACATGTTTAAAACAGTTTTTTTTTTGCTAGAAAATTACTTAGAACCCCCAAACATTATATATTGTTTTTTTCTAACACCCTAGAGAATAAAATGGAGGTCATTTAAATACTTTTTTTTGCACCATATTTGCACAGCGGTCTTATAAGCGCACTTTTTTTGGAAAGAATTCACTTTTTTGAAAAAAAAAATAAGACAACAGTAAAGTTAGCCCAATTTTTTTTATATTATGAAATATAATGTTACGCCAAGTAAATTCATACCCAACATGTCACGCTTCAAAATTGCGCCCGCTCGTGGAATGGCGTCAAACTTTTACCCTTAAAAATCTCCATAGGCGATGTTTAAAAAATTCTATAGGTTGAATGTTTTGCGCTACAGAGGAAATCTAGGGCTAGAATTATTGCTCTCGCTCTATCGGTCATGGCGATACCTCACATGTGTGGTTTGACCACCGTTTTCATATGCAGGTGCTACTCACGTATGCGTTTGCTTCTGCGCGCGAGCTCGTCGGGACAGGGCGCTTTACATTTTTTTTTTTATTATTAATTTTACTTTATTATATTTATTTTTGCACTGTTTTTTTAAAAAAAAAATTGGATCATTTTTATTCCTATTACAAGGAATGTAAACATCCCTTGTAATAGAAAAAAGCATGACAGGTCCTCTTAAATATCTGGGGTCAAAAAGTCCTCAGATCTCATATTTGGACTAAAATGCAAAAAAACAAAAAAACAAAAAGTTGTTGGGAAAAAATGACAAAAAAAATATGCCTTTAAGACATATGGGCGGAGCTGACATCATGACGTCACTTTCGCCCTCCTATGGTATGGAGACGGGTGGTGGCCATCTTAGCCTCATTTGTCTCCTTACCTCAGCAGTGACAGGTTCCGATCTCCTCCACCGCTACCGATGGTAAGCGGCGGAGGGAGTGGGAGAGCGGCGGGAGGGGGGTGGCACCTCTCCCGCCGCCGATAACCGTGATCTTGCGCCGAATCCACTGCAGAGACCACCATTATTGTACACAGAACTGGCTCCTGTAAAGATGGATACCTCGGTTGTGGCAGCAGCTGCTGCCGTTACCGAGATATCCATCTTCAAAGTGCCGACGTACATGTACAGGAGCCGGTCGGTAAGTGGTTAAGGAAAATGTGGCTGGGGGTGGAGTTATGGGTGTGGTGGGGGCGGGGTTGTGGGTGTAGTTGGGGTGGGGCGTTGTCTGGGGAGGGTGAGTTCCAGCACCTATTTTCTGAGAAAAAAAGCCCTGGTCTTGGGTGTTAGTGCACCTCATTTAGGGTCCACACACTCAAGACATTTATAATGCTATGGCACCTGGTGGCATACTTGACATTGTACTATAGGTATATCTGCATTTGAATAATCAAATTTATACACAACAATGACTTATGCAATATCTGTATTAGACACACTAATTGATACCATGCTTATTTTCTCCAATTTATTTATACCATAATATTTTCCCACTGGGCCTCTGTTGTTCTATATGACTCCATTCACACTGAGGCTGGCTTCAATCGGGGATGTGGGGAGCCCTTTTCTTGTCTTGATTCCGAAGCTGCAATGCACAGCAGTACTTCCCTCCTGAATCTCCTTTGAGATATTGGTGGGGGCCCTCCTACACATCGGCATCATTCTACGACCTGTCTGTGGCGTCTTTTTGATGCCACAATACAGGAATGTTCTTGGTTCATCTCAAATCGAAGATAGGGTTGGTGTAGCTCCACTTTGGTGCCTGTGCAGGTGGTGGATTTCACTGCCAACTCTTACATTCATTCGATGGTGTGCATGACGTTGGTCGGGGACCCGCCCCATACCTGGAATAATTAAGCAGGTGAGCCTGATTGCCTACCATTTCACTGTGTGTTTGACACCAGGGAGGTAACACACACAGCCCATTCACTGGATACACACACACGGAAGTTATGCACATTTTATTTTGCCTTTTTTCAGCCTTTCCCCTTTTTCTTTTGACGCATGCAACACACCTACCCACTGGTGTATGTGTGTATTTTCATACATACACAACACTCAGGAAGATATACACATGCCAAAAATAAATTTAATTTTTTTTTCTTCTTCTCACACACTCATGTTTTTTCACTTTTCATTTTTTCACTTTTTCACTCTCTTTTCACTGTTTTTACACATATTTTTCTCTTTTTCACACATTCCTTTTCAGAACACCACACTTACAATCATCCCCACACATCTGAAATGTGTTGCAGCAATCGGGCATGCTATGTGGAGGTTTTCTTGGCTGGGGTGGGGTTCCTGGCCTCAGCTCCGGAACAGACAACCATTTGGGGTCCCATGCTCCTCGATGCCAGCCAAGCACAGTGCTCCAGCCAACCTGTGAGTATAGATCTCTCTTTCCCCATGAGGTCTTTTCTCCCTCTATAGGGGTAGAATATATTTGCTAACATTACATATTTATTTATATTTACAGTTTACTTCTGTACCCAACTCCTGATGAATGGCATGTAGCCATGAAACACGTCGAGTTTCCATGGGGTGCTTAGACAAGTCTGGCTCATTACTTATTTACTGGCCCATATATACTTTTTATACATCCAAAATTCATTGAGTACTATGTAGTTATCAACGTGTATGTGTACCTATCTTCTAGCAGCTCTTTTTCATATGATTTACTTATGCCTGTCAATATGAAACCTCTTGTAGTATAATTATTAACATTTGCTATCTTTTATGTTTTTATGTGTTGCCAAGCTAATTTATATGTATCCATTATGTTTATGCCATTGTGCATGTGTGTATATATATGAAAATACTTTTATACTATTGGTACAAATAAAAAAATGTAATATCATAAGAAATACTGCGCTATCCCATAAGTGAAAATGATCCCCACATGTGTTTGGTGAAAACAAACATAACAAACAAAACCAAACAAAAAATAAAATAAAAAATGCTGCTGCAACCTTAAATGTGAGACAACCCCCACCTTACTAACTGTACAAATAATAGGCTGCGCTGCTAATAAATGAGCGTGATCATATTGAATACAGCCACCTTGGTGACAAATGAACATAAGTAAACTATTTCATAACAATAGAATGTGACCACAATAATAGAAAATGCAATATTAAAATTTATGCTTTTTTTAATATTGCATTTTCTATTATTGTGGTCACATTCTATTGTTATGAAATAGTTTACTTATGTTCATTTGTCACCAAGGTGGCTGTATTCAATATGATCACGCTCATTTATTAGCAGCGCAGCCTATTATTTGTACAACAAATAAAAAAATGATTACTATATACTCTACCTCCACAAGTCAATTGCCTCATTTAAAGTCCCACATTCCCCCCCCCTTTTTTCCCAATATGGAGAAAACGTAGGCAGGAAGGAAGGCTGGAGGACAGCCACCCATTACTAGGTCTAGAGGAAACAGACTAACCAATCAAGCTGTTATGGATAATATTTCCAGTTCCAGCTCTTCTTATTCTAAAATGACTACAGCAGCAACGGACTCCAACAATGTTTTAATCGGCAAAGAAAATATCAACACCAATTCAATAAAAGCCTTAGGGGTACTGGACCAGTATGCGTACAGGCCCAGTGCAAATTAGATGCCATCACAGAAGCCAAAGGGAATATTGAAATGGAAATCATCAATCTCTCATCATATAACCTTACTCCCTTGGATTAACAGTTCCTATACAAGGGTCTGAGCTTTTGCCCTCATACTAATATAGATCATTTTGAAGCCATTAAAGATACCAACTTGTTTGTACGTAATGTTCTCTTGAAAGCTATGTATTCGAGATCCAATACCATTTCTGATAATGTTTCATTAATTAACAAATATAGCAAAAAAGAGTCCCAGTGTTATACACTTTCGGTCTGTATGTCATTAAGTTGAGCTTCAATGTCCACATAGGTCTCCTCAGAGGTAGGAAGGGCTTGATACATCGTTCTTGGACTCCGGTTTCAATCAGTTTTTGTGAAGGACCTCGAATTAAGGGAATGCAGCAGCATCCGCAAGTGACCAAAACGGCCAAAGCCACAGCAATTGAGATCAAACATCAGGTGATAAGTCCAGTCCACTTACCGAAGCATCCTTCAAGCCAGTTTGTTAATGGATCATTAATACCTGAGTTTTCCGCTAATTCATTCGATAGAGCATTCAGTCCTTCCAAGGCTCTGGTCCAAGGGATAAAGGTGCAACACATGCTACCAAACATTTTGCATACCCCTCCTCTTTCAACTAGGACCATATCTAAGGCCATTCGGTTCTGACATGCCATTAGAGATGTGGTGGCCAACTGTTCTGTTAGGCCCTTCACAGCGTCCCTAGTATAGTTTACAAATTGTTGTTGGTTATAGTATATATATATATATATATATATATTTAGTTAATCCAGTCAACATTTTTATCTATAGTCACCCACCAGAGAAGAGACTCAAACCCAGCTGTCACCTGATTCTTGGCCATAAACTCATCCAGCACTCCGCGAGGAACCCCAATCTCATCTATGTAGATCTGAGAGTCAAATGAGCCCATGGGAGAGGTGTCCCTCCGATACCATTGGCGACTTTTAGTCCACGGGTGTTCTGACAGGATCCTCAGGGGCATAGCCAGCTGAACCATAGCACAATCCCCTCGGGCATTGGCCAGTATCCTAGCTTACAGTTTCTTATCCCCACACATCCACCAGACATCAGCTCTCTGAATTTCATGTTCAACCCAGTCACCATTGCCCATGTTAATCCTCTCCCTACAATAGTCCTCGGGTAGCGACCCAAGATCCACCCCGCTACGTTTCCCTGGGAGTGCAAAACAAGTAAAGTTGCCCGGATAAGCAGTAACCGCTGGAGGTATCTGAGGTCTCTGTACTAGGGGAAACAACAAACTCAACGTGTGACAGGTAGAATTTGTTTCAGGTTTATAGCTCTTATACAATCGCAACATACATTTTAAACCTTCTGGATCTGCATTGTGATCTAGAGGAAAAGGAATAGTTGCTAAATGTAGTCTTGCTCTGGCACAAACTAAACAGTTTTCCTTTTTTTTTTTAAAGTTTTAACCGTGTACCTCAACCATTCTAACCACTCATTTTTTTCCTTGGTAACCTGTCTCCAAAGCTATGGCATCTTCTATTGTTAGGTTAGTAAATCTTATAGTTTTACTCAGAACTTCTATTTTAGTATGGCGTCACTTCCGGTCTGAGCGGTTCTTGTTTTATCATGTGAGTATATCTCCTAAACTTTTTAATAAATAAAGCCTTTTTAAACAATATCACACTATGGGCATTACTCTTTCCCCTATGTGACATCTCGGTGAAAAAGCCAGCAAAACGTTTCTCAGATTGCCCAGCAGAACTCCAGAGGGCTGCACAGTAGCTCACACTGTGAAGGCATAACACCCCTGGGGGGTAATGTCATCTGGTGAGTGCAATCACATTATTAACACGGATAATATCACCTGGCACCACTGTCACTTGAAAGGTTAATCAGCACTAGGGATGAGCTTCGAGTTCGAGTCGAACTCATGTTCGACTCGAACATTGGCTGTTTGCAAGTTCGCCGAACAACGAACAATTTGGGGTGTTCGCGGCAAATTCGAATGCCGCGGAACACCCTTTAAAAGTCTATGGGAGAAATCAAAAGTGCTAATTTTAAAGGCTTATATGCAAGTTATTGTCATAAAAAGTGTTTGGGGACCTGGGTCCTGCCCCAGGAGACATGGATCAATGCAAAAAAAAGTTTTAAAAACGGCCGTTTTTTCAGGAGCAGTGATTTTAATAATGCTTAAAGTCAAACAATAAAAGTGTAATATTCCTTTAAATTTCGTAGCTGGGGGGTGTCTATAGTATGTCTGTAAAGGGGCGCATGTTTCCTGTGTTTAGAACAGTCTGACAGCAAAATGACATTTCAAAGGAAAAAACCCATTTAAAACTACTCGCGGCTATTGCATTGCCGCTCCGACAATACACATAGAAGTTCATTGATAAAAACGGCATGGGAATTCCCCACAGGGGAACCCCGAACCAAAATAAAAAAAAAATGACGTGGGGGTCCCCCTAAATTCCATACCAGGCCCTTCAGGTCTGGTATGGATTTTAAGGGGAACCCTGTGCCAAAAAAAAAAAAAACGGTGTGGGGTCCCCCCAAAAATCCATACCAGACCCTTATCCGAGCACGCAACCTGGCAGGCCGCAGGAAAAGAGGGGGGGCGAGAGTGCGGCCCCCCCTCCTGAACCGTACCAGGCCACATGCCCTCAACATTGGGAGGGTGCTTTGGGGTAGCCCCCCAAAACACCTTGTCCCCATGTTGATGAGGACAAGGGCCTCATCCCCACAACCCTGGCCGGTGGTTGTGGGGGTCTGCGGGCGGGGGGCTTATCGGAATCTGGAAGCCCCCTTTAACAAGGGGACCCCCAGATCCCGGCCCCCCCTGTGTGAAATGGTAAGGGGGTACTTACCCCTACCATTTCACTAAAAAACTGTCAAAAATGTTAAAAATGACAAGATACAGTTTTTGACAATTCCTTTATTTAAATGCTTCTTCTTTCTTCTATCTTCCTTCATCTTCTGGTTCTTCTGGTTCTTCCTCCGGCGTTCTCGTCCAGCATCTCCTCCGCGGCGTCTTCTATCTTCTTCTCCTTGGGCCGCTCCGCACACATGGCATGGGGGGGAGGCTCCCGCTCTTCTCTTCTTCATCTTCTTCTCTTCTTCTTTTATTCTCTTCTTCTCTTCTTCATTTTTTTTTAAATTTTGGCCGGGGTTCCTGAAGGGCCTGGTATTGAATTTAGGGGGACCCCCACGTCATTTTTTTTTTAAATTTTGGTTCGGGGTTCCCCTGTGGGGAATTCCCATGCCGTTTTTATCAATGAACTTCTATGTGTATTGTCGGAGCGGCAATGCAATAGCCGCGAGTAGTTTTAAATGGGTTTTTTCCTTCGAAATGTCATTTTGCTGTCAGACTGTTCTAAACACAGGAAACATGCGCCCCTTTACAGGCATACTATAGACACCCCCCAGCTACGAAATTTAAAGGGATATTACACTTTTATTGTTTGACTTTAAGCATTATTAAAATCACTGCTCCTGAAAAAACGGCTGTTTTTAAAACTTTTTTTTGCATTGATCCATGTCCCCTGGGGCAGGACCCCAAACACTTTTTATGACAATAACTTGCATATAAACCTTTAAAATTAGCACTTTTGATTATTCATGTTCGTGTCCCATAGACTTTAACGGTGTTCGCGTGTTCGAACAAACTTTTTTCCTGTTCGCATGTTCTGGTGCGAATCGAACAGGGGGGTGTTCGGCTCATCCCTAATCAGCACCAAATTTTGATGAAGCACTGGACACTGTTTTTTTTTTTTTTTTTTTAAACACTTGACGACCGTCTCACGCCGATGTACGTCAGCAAGGTAGGCACGGACAGGCAAAATCACGTACATGTACGTGATTTGCCTTCCGCGGGTGGGTGGTCCGATCGGACCCCCCCGGTGCCCGAGGCGGTCGTGTTTTGTTCCCCGGCGATTGGAGGTGAGGGGGAGGCCATCCGTTTGTGGCCCCCCCTCGCGATCGCCGCCGGCCAATGGGAACATTCCTTTGCTGCTGTATGCTAAACAGCAGCAAAGGAAATGATGTCATCTCTCCTCGGCTCGGTAGTTTCCGTTCCAGCGCCGAGGAGAGAAGACATCAATGTGAGTGCACCAACACTACACACTCAGTAGAACATGCCAGGCACACAAAACACCCCGATCGCCCCCCGATCATCCCCCAATCACCCCCCCTTTCACAAACTGACACCAAGCAGTTTTTTTTTTTTTTCTGATTACTGTATTGGTGTCAGTTTGTGACAGTTACAGTGTTAGGACAGTTAGGGTTAGCCCCCTTTAGGTCTAGGGTATCCCCCTAACCCCCCCTAATAAAGTTTTAACCCCTTGATCACCCCCTGTCGCCAGTGTCACTAAGCGATCATTTTTCTGATCGCTGTATTAGTGTCACTGGTGACGCTAGTTAGGGATGTAAATATTTAGGTTCACCGTCAGCGTTTTATAGCGACAGGGACCCCCATATACTTCCTAATAAAGGTTTTAACCCCTTGATTGCCCCCTAGTTAACCCTTTCACCACTGATCACCGTATAAGTGTTACAGTTGATGCTGGTTAGTTCGTTTATTTTTTATAGTGTCAGGGCACCCGCCGTTTATTACCGAATAAAGGTTTAGCCCCCTGATCGCCCGGCGGTGATATGCGTCACCCCAGGCAGCATCAGATTAGCGCCAGTACCGCTAACACCCACGCACGCAGCATACACCTCCCTTAGTGGTATAGTATCTGATCGCATCAATATCTGGTCCGATCAGATCTATACTAGCGTCCCCAGCAGTTTAGGGTTCCAAAAAATGCAGTGTTAGCGGGATCAGCCCAGATACCTGCTAGCACCTGCGATTTGCCCCTCCGTCCGGCCCAGCCCAGCCCACCCAAGTGCAGTATCGATCGATCACTGTCACTTACAAAACACTAAACGCATAACTGCAGCGTTCACAGAGTCAGGCCTGATCCCTGCGATCGCTAACAGTTTTTTTGGTAGTATTTTGGTGAACTGGCAAGCACCAGCCCCAAGCAGCATCAGGTTAGCGCCAGTACCACTAACACCCACGCATGCAGCATACACCTCCCTTAGTGGTATAGTATCTGAACGGATCAATATCTGATCCGATCAGATCTATACTAGTGTCCCCAGCAGTTTAGGGTTCCCAAAAATGCAGTGTTAGCGGGATCAGCCCAGATACCTGCTAGCACCTGCATTTTGCCCCTCCGCCCGGCCCAGCCCACCCAAGTGCAGTATCGATCGATCACTGTCACTTACAAAACACTTAACGCATAACTGCAGCGTTCGCAGAGTCAGGCCTGATCCCTGCGATCGCTAACAGTTTTTTTGGTAGCTTTTTATTGAACTGGCAAGCGCCAGCGGCCTAGTACACCCCGGTCGTAGTCAAACCAGCACTGCAGTAACACTTGGTGACGTGGCGAGTCCCATAAGTGCAGTTCAAGCTGGTGTGGTGGCAAGCACAAGTAGTGTCCCGCTGCCACCAAGAAGAAGACAAACACAGGCCCGTCGTGCCCACAATGCCCTTCCTGCTGCATTCGCCAATCCTAATTGGGAACCCACCGCTTCTGCAGCGCCCGTACTTCCCCCATTCACATCCCCAACCAAATGCAGTCAGCTGCATGAGAGGCATTTTCTTTATGTCCTCCCGAGTACCCCTACCCAACAAACCCCCCCAAAAAAGATGTCGTGTCTGCAGCAAGCACGGATATAGGCGTGACACCCACTATTATTGTCCCTCCTGTCCTGACAATCCTGGTCTTTGCATTGGTGACTGTTTTGAACGCTACTATTCACTAGTTGAGTATTAGCGTAGGGTACAGCATTGCACAGACTAGGCACACTTTCAAAGGGTCTCCCAAGATGCCATCGCATTTTGAGAGACCCGAACCTGGAACCGGTTACCGTTATAAAAGTTAGTTACAAAAAAAGTGTAAAAAAAATATATATATATATATATAAAATAAAAAAAAATAGTTGTCGTTTTATTGTGCTCTCTCTCTCTATTCTCTCTATTGTTCTGCTCTTTTTTACTGTATTCTTTTCTGCAATGTTTTATTGTTATTATGTTTTATCATGTTTGTTTTTCAGGTATGCAATTTTTTATACTTTACCGTTTACTGTGCTTTATTGTTAACCATTTTTTTGTCTTCAGGTACGCCATTCACGACTTTGAGTGGTTATACCAGAATGATGCCTGCAGGTTTAGGTATCATCTTGGTATCATTCTTTTCAGCCAGCGGTTGACTTTCATGTAAAAGCAATCCTAGCGGCTAATTAGCCTCTAGACTGCTTTTACAAGCCGTGGGAGGGAATGCCTCCCCCACCGTCTTCCGTGTTTTTCTCTGGCTCTCCTGTCTCAACAGGGAACCTGAGAATGCAGCCGGTGATTCAGCCAGCTGACCATAGAGCTGATCAGAGACCAGAATGGCTCCAATGGTCCTTTCAAAGTCCTCCTAACTACCCCTACTGCGATAAGGATTGCAGAGTGGTCTACCTGGATTCACCAGTCCCATTGCAAAAAGGTTTTACAGGTAGAGTAGGGCCAGTTGGCTACAAGAGGTTCAGAAAGTCCGGCTACAAAGGGAGGTCCTGCACAAGGTGGGACTTGTCTCAAACCGGTGAAGTCTCCCCTACCCTATCCGCTGGAACTCTGTAGCTGGTTAGGATGAAAGGGACAGTAATTATCCTTGGGTTACTGGTGACTCTAGGAGAGGCGTCCATAAGAGGGGGGAGACGTTATGGAAGAGTAGAGGAACCTTTGGATTGGGAAAGAACAGGAAAAGCATTGAATCTAACCTTTATAGAGGGAATTACTAGCACCATACTGGTAGACTTCTGTCAGATTGCAGATTGTGGGGATACAACTGGGGCTAGAGGACTTCTATGGGCAGATAAATACATTTGCTGGCTCTGGGATGGGGCAGGATGTCAAGCATGGGATCAAGCCCTGTGGACCACAGCACATCAAGATTGGGGGTATAATCTACCAGAGCCTAAAAAGAGTGGAATAAAGGAAAGATTCAATTACAGAAGCGGCCAACTCCCCCTACACACATAGTAAGAAATGTAAATAATTATTGATAACATTAAAGGAGTCGAGGAAGAAAGATCAGTGGTTGTACTCTATGGGAGCATGGGTGTCAGAAACTGACCCCTCAGGCAAATTTTTCCTCAAGGTATGACCACCTAATAAAACCTGACCTCAGGAAAAGGTAGATGGGAGTGTAGATGTGGCGCTATTTCCCTTCAAATTAAAAAAATATATATATATATAAAATATTAGGGGAGCTATGCCTCAAATAAAATGAACTGTGATACATCCTCTGTCTGTTAGTCTCAAAATGTGTTTGAAAAAAATAAAAATATATATAAGTGCCAAACATCTAAACAAATGCAACTACTTTATGTATTAAATCTCTGATGTAGTAAACCACTTTTGTGTTGCACCCCCTGGGGGCAAGAATTAAAAATAACCTATACAAGTGATAGTGTTACACCCCCTGTTGATGGATATCAGAGTGTGTGTGTTGAAGGTGCTGAACTTCAGATAGGGTATCCAACTGGTGTGCTACACCCTCTGGAGTCCGCAAACTAAAATCTATGAACTACAATATCTGGAACTGTAGAAATGTAGTGATCTAATACCTAGTTGGCAAAGTGATAAATATGGATGTCTGCTGTATCAAAAATCTGGTATGTGAATAAAAATCCAATTATGCCAATAGATAAACTTAAAGCAGAAGTAAAAAAAAAAACAAGGTAATAATAATAAACAACAAAAATGTAAATGCACAATGCAATATACGTCTCTGTGTTACACCACAGTAAGACCACATTCAAAACCAAAACAAATGATGAAATTATTGCAAACACTAAATTATTAGTAGATAAGTCCATACAAAGTGACGTGCTTAAAAAAAGAAAAAAAAAATATATATATAGTGTGATATTGTTTAAAAAGGCTTTATTTAATAAAAAGTTTAGGAGATATACTCACATGATAAAACAAGAGTCGGCGCTGTATAAACAACAATCAGACCGGAAGTGACGCCATACTAAAATAGAAGTTCTGAGTAAAATTATAAGATTTACTAACCTAACAGTAGAAGATGCCATAGCTTTGGAGACAGGATACCAGGGAAAAAATGAGTGGTTAGGATGGTTGAGGTACACGGTTAAAACTTAAAAAAAAAAAGGAAAACTGTTTAGTTTGTGCCAGAGCAAGACTACATTTAGCAACTATTCCTTTTCCTCTAGATCACAATACAGATCCAGAAGGTTTAAAATGTATGTTGTGATTGTATAATAAGAGCTATAAACCTGAAACAAATTCCACCTGTCACATGTTGAATTTGTTGTTTCCCCCAGTACAGAGACCTCAGATACCTCCAGCGGTTACTGCTTATCCGGGCAACTTTGCTTGTTTTGCACTTCCAGGGAACTGTACCGGGGTGGATCTTGGGTCACTACCCGATGACTATTGCAGGGAGAGGATTAACATGGGCAATGGTGACTGGGTTGAACATGACATTCAGAGAGCTGATGTCTGGTGGATGTGTGGGGATACGAAACTGTGAGCTAGGATACTGGCCAATGCCCGAGGGGATTGCGCTATGGTCCAGCTGGCTATGCCCCTGAGGATCCTGTCAGAACACCCGTGGACTAAGAGTCGCCAACGGTATTGGAGGGACACCTCTCCCATAGGGTCATTTGACTCTCGGATCTACATAGATGAGACTGGGGTTCCTCGCGGAGTGCTGGATGAGTTTAGGGCCAGGAATCAGGTGACAGCTGGGTTTGGGTCTCTTCTCTGGTGGGTGACTATAGATAAAAATGTTGACTGGATTATATGTATGTATATATAAATATACACACACACACACACACACATAAACTATACTAGGGACGCTGTGAAGGGCCTAACAGAACAGTTGGCCACCACATCTCTAATGGCATGGCAGAACCGAATGGCCTTAGATATGGTCCTAGTTGAAAGAGGAGGGGTATACAAAATGTTTGGTAGCATGTGTTGCACCTTTATCCCTAATAATACAGCTTCTGGAGGGACCGTGACCAGAGCCTTGGAAGGACTGACTGCTCTATCGAATGAATTAGCGGAAAACTCAGGTATTAATGATCCATTAACAAACTGGCTTGAAGGATGGTTCGGTAAGTGGAGTGGACTTATTACATCATGTTTGATCTCAATTGCTGTGGCTTTGGCCATTTTGGTCACTTGTGGATGCTGCTGCATTCCCTGTATTCGAGGACTTTCACAGAAACTGATTGAAACCGCAGTCTAAAGAACGATGTATCAAGCCCTTCCTACCTCTGAGGAGACCTTTGTGGACATTGAAGCTCAACTTAATGACATACAGACCGAAAGTGTATAACACTGGGACTATCATCAAAATGTGTTGAGATAAAATAGTCACACAAGAGGAGGGAATGTTAGAAAAGTTTTAAATGTTTATTGTGTGACTATTGGAAAAACTATTAGAAAAACAATAACCCTGAGACTTTTCTTAAGATGACTTCTGAGCACATTGTTGTATTAACTTGCTGTATCGTTTGCTTTAACTAACTCCATAGTAAGTTGTAGGATGATTAGGCTTAACCATATATGGTAGAACAAGAATGTACAGGAAACACTAATTGGCAAATAAAGTACCATTTTGTACCAGGCACGCTATGTGTGTTTCCTCAGCCAATAGAAGCGTTATCTCTATATTATTGTAGGTATTAGGAGGGGGGATGTTCATCTCTTTGTATGATTCTTACTGCATCTTTTGGCTTGTAAGCATCATCCATTTGTGTGACACATCTGAAATAAATTGTCTGCTTTTCAATACATCTGGAGTTCGACTGATCACAAGAGAAGAGTAATCCTAACAGGTTACCGTTATAAAAGTTAGTTACAAAAAAAGTGTAAAAAAAAAATATATATATATATATAAAATAAAAAAAAATAGTTGTCGTTTTATTGTGCTCTCTCTCTCTATTCTCTCTATTGTTCTGCTCTTTTTTACTGTATTCTATTCTGTAATGTTTTATTGTTATTATGTTTTATCATGTTTGCTTTTCAGGTATGCAATTTTTTATACTTTACCGTTTACTGTGCTTTATTGTTAACCATTTTTTTGTCTTCAGGTACGCCATTCACGACTTTGAGTGGTTATACCAGAATGATGCCTGCAGGTTTAGGTATCATCTTGGTATCATTCTTTTCAGCCAGCGGTTGACTTTCATGTAAAAGCAATCCTAGCGGCTAATTAGCCTCTAGACTGCTTTTACAAGCCGTGGGAGGGAATGCCTCCCCCACCGTCTTCCGTGTTTTTCTCTGGCTCTCCTGTCTCAACAGGGAACCTGAGAATGCAGCCGGTGATTCAGCCAGCTGACCATAGAGCTGATCAGAGACCAGAGTGGCTCCAAACATCTCTATGGCCTAAGAAACCGGAAGCTATGAGCATTTTATGACTTAGATTTCGCCGGATGTAAACAGCGCCATTTTGGAAATTGGGGAAGCATTTTATCACACCGATCTTGGTGTGGTCAGATGCTCTGAGGGGAGAGGAGAGATCTAGGGTCTAATAGACCCCAATTTTTTCAAAAAAGAGTACCTGTCACTACCTATTGCTATCATAGGGGATATTTACATTCCCCGAGATAACAATAAAAATGATTAAAAAAAAAAATGAAAGGAACAGTTTAAAAATAAGATAAAAAAGCAAAAAAATAATAAAGAAAAAAAAAAAAGCACCCCTGTCGTCCCCTGCTCTCGCGCTAAGGCGAACGCAAGCGGCGGTCTGTCGTCAAACGTACACAGCAATTGCAGCATGCATGTGAGGTATCACCGCGAAGGTCAGATCGAGGGCAGTAATTTTTGCAGTAGACCTCCTCTGTAAATCTAAAGTGGTAACCTGTAAAGGCTTTTAAAGGCTTTTAAAAATGTATTTATTTTGTTGCCACTGCACGTTTGTGCGCAATTTTAAAGCATGTCATGTTTGGTATCCATGTACTCGGCCTAAGATCATCTTTTTTATTTCATCAAACATTTGGGCAATATAGTGTGTTTTAGTGCATTAAAATTTAAAAAAGTGTGTTTTTTCCCCAAAAAATGCGTTTGAAAAATCGCTGCGCAAATACTGTGTGGAAATATAAAATGAAACACCCACCATTTTAATCTGTAGGGCATTTGCTTTAAAAAATATATAATGTTTGGGGCTTCAAAGTAATTTTTTTGCAAAAAAATTACTTTTTCATGTAAACAATAAGTGTCAGAAAGGGCTTTGTCTTCAAGTGGTTAGAAGAGTGGGTGATGTGTGACATAAGCTTCTAAATGTTGTGCATAAAATGCCAGGACAGTTCAAAACCCCCCCAAATGACCCCATTTTGGAAAGTAGACACCCCAAGCTATTTGCTGAGAGGCATGTCGAGTCCATGGAATATTTTATATTGCGACACAAGTTGCGGGAAAGAGACATTTTTTTTTTTTTTTTGCACAAAGTTGTCACTAAATGATATATTGCTCAAACATGCCATGGGGATATGTGAAATTACACCCCAAAATACATTCTGCTGCTTCTCCTGAGTACGGGGATACCACATGTGTGAGACTTTTTGGGAGCCTAGCCACGTACGGGACCCCGAAAACCAAGCCTTCAGGCTTTCTAAGGGCGTGAATTTTTTATTTCACTCTTCACTGCCTATCACAGTTTCGGAGGCCATGGAAAGCCCAGGTGGCACAAACCCCCCCCAAATGACCCCATTTTGGAAAGTAGACACCCAAAGCTATTTGCTGAGAGGTATAGTGAGTATTTTGCAGACCTCACTTTTTGTCACAAAGTTTTGAAAATTGAAAAAAGAAAAAAAAAATGTTTTTTCTTGTCTTTCTTCATTTTCAAAAACAAATGAGAGCTGCAAAATACTCACCATGCCTCTCAGCAAATAGCTTGGGGTGTCTACTTTCCAAAATGGGGTCATTTGGGGGGGGTTTGTGCCATCTGGGCATTCCATGGCCTCCGAAACTGTGATAGGCAGTGAAGAGTGAAATCAAAAATTTACACCCTTAGAAATCCTGAAGTCGGTGATTGGTTTTCGGGGCCCCGTACGCGGCTAGGCTCCCAAAAAGTCCCACACATGTGGTATCCCCATACTCAGGAGAAGCAGCTGAATGTATTTTGGGGTGCAATTCCACATAGGCCCATGGCCTGTGTGAGCAATATATCATTTAGTGACAACTTTTTGTAAATATTTTTTTTTTTTTGTCATTATTCAATCACTTGGGACAAAAAAATAAATATCCAATGGGTTCAAAATGCCTCTCAGCAATTTCCTTGGGGTGTCTACTTTCCAAAATGGGGTCATTTGGGGGGGGGTTGTACTGCCCTGCCATTTTAGCACCTCAAGAAATGACAGGCAGTCATAAACTAAAAGCTGTGTAAATTACAGAAAATGTACCCTAGTTTGTAGACGCTATAACTTTTGCGCAAACCAATAAATATACACTTATTGACATTTTTTTTACCAAAGACATGTGGCGGAATACATTTTGGCCTAAATGTATGACTAAAATTTAGTTTATTGGATTTTTTTTATAACAAAAAGTAGAAAATATAATTTTTTTTCAAAATTTTCGGTCTTTTTCCGTTTATAGCGCAAAAAATAAAAACTTGTGGGAAGAAAAGGACGCAAATTTCGTTTGGGTACAGCATTGCATGACCGCGCAATTAGCAGTTAAAGCGACGCAGTGCCAAATTGGAAAAAGACCTCTGGTCCTTAGGCAGCATAATGGTCCGGGGCTCAAGTGGTTAAGCACGTCACTTTATTTATTGTATGGACTTATCTACTCATAATTTAGTGTTTGCAACAATTTCATCATTTGTTTTGGTTTTGAATGTGGTCTTACTGTGGTGTAACACAGAGATGTATATTGAATTGTGCATTCACATTTTTGTTGTTTTTTTCTTTTTTTATTATTATTTATTTTTCACTTCTGCTTAAAGTTTATCTATTGGCATAATTGGATTTTTATTCACATACCAGATTTTTGATACAGCAGACATCCATATTTATCACTTTGCCAACTAGGTATTAGATCACTGCATTTCTACAGTTCCAGATATTGTAGATCATGGATTTTAGTTTGCGGACTCCAGAGGGTGTAGCACACCAATTGGACACCCTATCTGAAGTTCAGCACCTTCACACACTCTAATATCCATCAACAGGGGGTGCAACACTATCAATTGTATAGGTTATTTTTAATTCTTGCCCCCAGGGGATGAAACACAAAAGTGGTTTACTGCATCAGAGGTTTAATACATAAAGTAGTTGCATTTGTTTAGATGTTTGTTACTTATATATATTTTTATTTGTTTTTTTTTTCAAACACATTTTGAGACCAAGAGACAGAGGATGTATCAGTTCATTTTATTTGAGGCATACCTCCCCTAATATTTTACATATATATATTTTTTTAATTTGAAGGGAAATAGTGCCACGTCTACACTCCCATAATCTACCTTTTCCTGTTGTCAGGTTTTATTAGGTGGTAATACCTTGAGGAAAAATTTGCCTGAGGGGTCAGTTCCTGACACCCATGCTCCCATAGAGTACAACCACTGATCTTCCTTCCTCGACTCCTTTAATGTTATCAGTAATTATTTACAGTTCTTACTATGTGTGTAGGGGGAGTTGGCCGCTTATGTAATTATGAGTCTTTCCTTTATTCCACTCTTTTTAGGCCCTGGTAGATTATACCCCCAATCTTAATACACTGGTCCACAGGGCCTGATTCCATGCTTGACATCCTGCCCTATTCCAGAGCTAACAAATGTATTTATCTGCCCATAGAATTCCTCTAGCCCCAGTTGTATCCCCACAATCTGCAATCTGACAAAAGTCTACCAGTATAGTGCTAGTTATTCCCTCTATAAAGGTTAGATTCAATGTTTTTCCTGTTCTTTCCCAATCCAAAGGTTCCTCTGCTCTTCCATAACGTATAACCCCTCTTATGGATGCCTCTCCTAGAATCACCAGTAACTCAAAGAATAATTATTGTCCCTTTTATCCTAACCAGCTACAGAGTTCCAGCGGACAGGAGAGGGGAGTTGGAAGGGGAGGGAGACTTCACCGGTTTGAGACAAGTCCCACCTTGTGTGAGACCTCCCTTTGTAGCCGGACTTTCTGAACCTCTTGTAGCCAACTGGCCCTACTCTACCTGTAAAACATTTTTACAATGGGACTGGTGAATCCAGGTAGACCACTCTGCAATCCTTATCGCAGTAGGGGTAGTTAGGAGGACTTTGAAAGGACCATCCCAGCTTGGGGAGTACCACCGCTTTTTCTTATTACTTTTTGTTAAGACCCAATCTCCCACATGCACCTTTTCATCTTCTCGAATTGGACCTTCTGGGACAGAACAAAAATCATTAGTACGTCTTTGTCTTAACAGCCTAGACATGTATTCTGCTAGTGTGTGCTCAGACTCCTCAGTAGGTGTTTCATTTGGTTGTAAGGGTATCTTATATGGCCTTCCATGTATCATCTCAAATGGGCTTAAACCTTCTTTTGTGGGTGTGATATGCATACTGGTCACAGCTACTAGTAGGCAGTACATCCAATTTTTACCTGTTTCTTCCATAGCTTTCCTCAGTTTGCTTTTTTAGAATGCCATTATGTCTTTCCACCAATCCAGCTGATTGGGGATGATAGGCACAATGGTATTTCACTTAAATTTCCATCACTTCTGTCAAATGTAGTAAAGTTTTATTTACAAAATAGGGTCCATTATCACTGTCTGTGCATCTGCACTTTCTGTTGGGAATTCTTCACCCATTTGGTCAGGGTGTCTATGATTAGCAAACAATATTTCTTCCTTTCACATTTGTCCAATTCAATAAAATCCATGCAAATGTGTTGGAATGGATATTGCGGTGTGGGAAACTTCCCTTTCCGTGGTCTTATGCCTCCCTAAGCATTATATCTTGCACATATAATCCATTGAGAGGAAAACGTTTTTTAGTAGCTAGTGAAGCCATAAGCTAAACATACCTTATTTAACATCTCAGTCATCCCCCTGTTTGATACATGTGTTACTCCATGTGTCAATACTGCTGAATACCTAAAATAGGATTTTGGCAATACCTGTTTTCAATCAGGTGACATGTAGATGTTATCTATACTTGTGCAACCTTTTGTTTTCCAATATTGTTTATTTGTCTCTAAGAACTGTGTAGCCTACATTATTTCATACCTTAATTTAATGTTCTAAACTCTAAAATACCTCTAAAGGTTCAATTTTGTACCCATTCATGTAATCACTAGACACCCACCCCATAAAAAGGAACTCACCTCATTCTTCAGTTGTGTAGAAGGAGGAGGGGGGTGTCATATCTGCACTTGAATTGGGGCTGGGGAAAATAGATACTCTTTATCTAACATGAATGAGCGCAGAATCACAGATCAAATTACCAAAGAAAGCCTTCCTTACTTTGGAGTTGTTGAAAACAATATTCTTTCATTTATTCAAATATAAGTCCATAAGTTCACCAAGTATGCAGACATAAAATGTTTCCTAGCGACATTTACATTATTTGACATATATATTCAATATATATATATATATATATATATATATATATATATATATATATATATATATATTTTTTTTTTTTTTTTTTTTTTTTTTTCTCAGACCCCGATATTTTAGAAGAATTAAATAAAACATGAATCCCCTTTTGTATTGTTCCCCTTATTCTCTGGTCCCAAGTGAAATCCAAAGGGTCCCAAAACATTTTTTTTTTTAACCCAAACACATATTCTGATTCAGAACTTAGCCTTTTAATTTTATAAATGTACCCAAATATAAACAGCATTGCATCATTAACACTTTACAGTTGAAAATCTGGAAATTCTAAAAGTAACATATCCAAGAAATATTAGACTATAAGACTATTATTCGAACTTTCTTTCCCACCGAAAATCCTAATATTCTTACAGATGCACAAATTAACCTCTGTGTGCTCAAAGGGTTAATGCTGCCCTACTAGTCATCCATCATCATCTCTCTCTCTCTTCTGCTATGTCTGTCAGGCAATCTGCATTTTCTTGTTTCTGAGAAAAAGCATCAAGTCTGTTGTATTCCCTTCTCAGATTCTCTCTCTGGACTTCAAAACTACGGCATGCTTCTCTTAGCAAAGCCCATTCAAATCCCTATTTCCTTATGGCAGCAAAATTAACACTCAGTCACATACTGTCTCTGGACTGGACACATTTAAAGTAATCAAAACATTCTCAGCCTTTCCTTTTCTCACATTCATCAAGCCACTTGACAACTCCACAACATTCTGTTCACTCCACAATGTAATCCACCTTCATGTCTCCCATCTACCTCCTCAAAACCATCAACAATTTCTGCCATGCTCTTCCTTTAACACCATGGCATGCTAAAATAATAAAGCACCCTGGTTTTATCAGTGTACTTTTCCTTTTTTTTATGCTCAGTTTCAATATTTACAATATAACCCTTCTGTATTGTCATAGCTGGTCAAGAGTTAACTTTTTTACAGACACAATCTCTCACACAGGAATTTGAAACGGAGGAGCAATTCACTCCCTCCTGTAATATAGGAGATTCACACGAGGGGGAGGGGTGAGGAAAAACTGCAGGCTTTAATCTCCCTGTGATGATTTCTCGCACTTATTTATTTTTTTTTTACTCAGTCATACTTAGCTATTTTTCTGCTTCTCAAATATTTGTTAAACATTTAGATCACACTTGCGTCTGGTCTAATTCTCTTTTGCTAGACCCATTAGTGATATGGCTATTGGATTACCTTTACCTGAAGTTGCAGTTTCAACTGTTTGGTTCCTATGAGTCCGACTGAGGGTTGTCCCCGAGCAGGCGGCCCAGATGTAGCACAGTCTCCCAGACAATGTTGTCCAGTGGTACCTGAGACAGTGCAGTAATCTAAGACGCCGGCTCCGGTCCAATCCCCATGGGCCATATAGTGCAATGTCACCTGGTATCTTACTTATTTATCTGCTTAATACATTGGCTAGCAAGGTGTTGGCTGCCTTACAGAGCAAAGCCATAACACAATTAAACCAAGTATCTCTTTAAGCTTTTCTAAAGTTTCCTGCTTCTCTGCCAGCTCCCAATCTGTCACTGATAGGCAAGCAGGCTACAACACGAGTTTTACAGCCACACAGAACATGAGATGTGAAGAAAGATTTTTTGCTGGTTATTTAAATTCCTATTATCAACCCATACCTTTTTTGATCTTTGGGTCCTAACAATTTAAATTTATCCATCAAATCCTGACACTTTTACAGTTAGTTTACTATTGAATCCAAACTTCCCTATAAAGCCCTGTGTCCTTAAAGAGCAGTTCCAGTCTCCCACTTGGCACATTAGGAACACAGCAGCCTCATAAGCAGGCACAAAACATTCTTTTACAGAGACTATTCCCCATTGTCAGCGCCAGACGGGTCTCTCATTTACCTATAAAACGCTGGGATAGTAACCCTCGGCCCACGGTAACAATAGGAATACAAGAAGTGTAAAAATATCATCACTCCCCACACTATAGGGAGAATCAAAAAATAATTAACTTGTCTCTGCAGTACTGTTGTTTTTTTTTTTTTTTCAATAGGGTTACAGCATGAACAGAAAGGTTAAACATGAGAGAAAAAAAACTAAACACACAGAAGAAAGTTAGTCTTGTGATCTTCCTAGATCACTTAAGCGCTTACATCGTCGGGCAATCCACCTCCGACTATGACATCAGGCATTCACCCTCTGACGTTCGGTATACCTCAAATCTTTTTTTTATCTGTCCTGGACAGCGGGTAACGCTATTTTTTACCTTAGACAATGCTCCCAAGTGTCTCTGTCTTCGCACACTGGATTATTAAGATATTATACAATCAATACCAGTGTCGGCAATTACAACACATTAATCAAACAGAAAGAGAAGAAAAGACTCTTAGGGGGTATTAAGAATAAGTTAAATTATCTTACCTCTCAAACATCAGGAGGACTGGATCACGAAGTTCGAAACCAGACAGTGGATCTGGGTCTCAGGCCCCCGCCCCTATTTCACCACTAACGTTGAGTGGGGGGACTTTTAATTCTCAGTGAGCTTTGAGGTCCAATACTCACCAAAGTTTTTGTCGGGACCATCTGACCCCAAATGCACTTGTTGGTTCCGGCTCGGAGGACCAAAAATGTTGGGATTACTCTCCTCTTGTGATCAGTCGAACTCCAGATGTATTGAAAAGCAGACAATTTATTTCAGATGTGTCACACAAATGGATGATGCTTACAAGCCAAAAGATGCAGTAAGAATCATACAAAGAGATGTACATCCCCCCTCCTAATACCTACAATAATATAGCTATAACATTTCTATTGGCTGAGGAAACACAGATAACGTGCCTGGTACAAAATGGTACTTTATTTCGCTAATTAGTGTTTCCTGTACATTCTTGTTCTACCATATATGGTTAAGCCTAATCATCCTACAACTTACTATGGGGTTAGTTAAAGCAAACGATACAGCAAGTTAATACAACAATGTGCTCAGAAGTCATCTTAAGAAAAGTCTCAGGGTTATTGTTTTTCTAATAGTCACACAATAAACATTTAAAACTTTTCTAACAGTGGGCTTCTCCGAACTTTCAGCGGACTTTTTCAGCCGCAAATCTGACGGACTTTAGATTTGAAACATGCTTCAAATCTTTACGTCGTAACTACGCCGGACCCAGAAATCCGCTCGTCTGTAAGCTAGTCCGACGGACAAAAACCCACGCTAGGGCAGCTATTGGCTACTGGCTATCAACTTCCTTATTTTAGTCCGGTGTACGTCATCACGTACGAATCCGTCGGACTTTTGTGCGATCGTATGTAGGCAAGTCCGTTCGTTAGAAAGTCTGCTGCAAGTCCGCCAAAAGTCCGCCAAAAGTCAGTCGAAAGTCTGTCGGACGGGCTGTCGGACTTTTGTAGCTGAAAAGTCCGACCGTGTGTACGCGGCATTAGGAATTTAACTGATAACAACAATTTGGTCATAAAACCTTCTGATAAAGGGGGAAACATTGTGGTGATGGATATAGAACATTACAAAAACATGTGCATGAAATTACTGTCAAATAAGAAATGGTATAAACCCATAATTGGGGACAGGATTCCTGAAATTAACCATAATTTTTATCAATTTTTTGACACTGCATATCATCAAGGTATCATTTCTCAACAGATTTGGGAGTATGTCCATACACCATTTCCACGGGTGGCATGCTTCTTTGCCCTACCTAAGATGCATAAGAATGTGAAGGACCCCCCAGTTGCCCTATTGTGTCTGGAAACAGATGCATAACCAAAAATGCAAGTCGATATAACAACTCTTTTCTATGTCCTTTTGTGTTGACATCCCCTCCTATCTACGCAATACTTTGCATTTTTTGCAAATACTTGATGATATGCAAGTCCCTGCCTCTGTATTTTTGGTCACCATCGATGTTGAGGCCTTATATTGTAGTATCCCACATAAACAGGGCATTAATGTACTCAGTTCCTTCCTCATTCAGAAGGATTGGCGAGAGGGCCAATTCCATCATTTTGTAGCAGATTTATTGTTTTTCTCTTTGCCCGTGAGTGCTTTTTGCTTTGTAGACTCCCACTACCTCTAGATGCAGGGTGTCCCTGTGGGCATATGTTGTGCCCCAGCGTATGCCAATCTGTACCTGGGGGGTGGGAGAGATACATTTTCTCTGACAATGGTGTTGCGATGTACCAGTGACATCTTCTTTCATGGCACAGGTACATCGACAACATTTTCATTGTCTGGCACGGCAGTCCGGAATTATTGTTGTAATTTCTCACAAAATTCAATTACAGTGATTGTAACTTACAATTTACTATGACTTACAACTGTAACAAAATTCCCTTTCTTGATGTAATGGTTTACAAAATGAGATCGATATTTATCCAGCGGACTATACCGCAAGCCTACATCAGGCAACACCATTTTACACGCTACCAGTGCTGCATCCCTAGTGCGTTTGATACCCTAAGGACAATTTCTCCTGCTGAAATGTAACTGTAGCACCACTGAAGCCATTGAGATTGAGGCAGGTTTGTTGAGAGAGCGACTCAGAATTAGAGGATACAGTAAAAATTGTTTAGCTATAGCATACAATCGAGTGAGAGGCAAAGCTAGAGATTCAATATTGTTTCACAAAAAGATTACAAAGGCGAACTGTAATGTTTGTTTTGTCACCCGCTATAGCTCTCAACATGATTATATAATAGGGATTGGCAATGTGTGCATGAACATTTGGTCAGTCCAATCCAATGTGTCAACAAAAAAGAAACCTGGTGCACAAGGCACGGTATAACCCCTCAGGATTTTAAATGATTGACCAAATGTATCGTAAAAAATATAAATTTATTATTCACAGCATGATATATGATTGAAATAACATACAAGTATCAAAAACATTGTTCAAAGGGTAGTACACTTTAAAAACATGATAGACATGAGACTTAGCTGCCCTGTACAAACATTCTGGGCTAGCAGAGATCAATGACACCTGACATGTTTCAGACAGAGACATCCTTCAGAGACTCAGTGTCACTTATAGCAATCGTATAGTCTTTCTACAATACACATACAATACAAAACCAGCATGAGACTTTTTCTAAAACCTGGGTCCAATGGAGTAAATTCAAGTTCTCGGAGGAAGGAAAGGCCCTCTTCGTATCGTGAGGGTATAAAAATACAGTGTTAGAACATCTTTGGGGACATCCAACCCCCTGACAGTGGCTACACCGTTTTTCACCGCTCCCCCCCCTTCACTGTATCTTTTTTTTTTTCTTCTTACACTTTTAAGATTCACCTTCTCACTTTACTGGTGTTAAAGAAAACTACATTATCCCTGCATTTATGGCAGCAATGATTAATCGAACCAAGAGTGTTGATTTCCTGTTTAATAGGTTAAGCCTTGTACATTTCATGATTATTGGGCGCTCTGGAATTGGTATGAAATGGACATTATAGACAGCAACTCACCATGTTGTGCTCTCCTCTTCCGGAGGTCATTTGCGGGTCCCATCAGACCGATGACTTCAAAGATATCAATGGTGACATCCAGAGCCCTTTCTTCTCCACATGTGTCTATCAGGAGGTCCTTGGTGGTGGTACAGTCTGCATTTTCTAGTCTTCCTCTGGGGATGAGACATTTATCTCCATCGGAGAAATCAGACAATTTGTTCCTAAATCTCTTAAAGTCACTTCCTTTCAGATCCTCCAGAGAATATATGATAAGATCCCCGGGGGTTTGTGAGACCTTTCCCAGGACACCAGGAGCCGACCCTGCAGAGAGGACAATCAGCAACCATAAACATTCATCCTGATTGGATGATTTCCGACACATGACAGCAGATACAGTGCCTTGAAAAAGTATTCATACCCCTTGAAATTCTCCACATTTTGTCATGTTACATCCAAAAATGTAAATGTATTTTAGTGGGATTTTATGTGATAGATCAACAAAAAGTGGAACATAATTGTGTCAATACTTTGTAGAACCCCTTTCTCTGCAATTACAGCTGCAAGTCATTTGGGGGATGTCTCTACCAGCTTTGCACATCTAGAGAGAGACATTTTTATCCATTCTTCTTTGTAAAATATCTCAAGCTCTAACAGATTGGATGGAGAGCGTCTGTGAACAGCAATTTTCAAGTCTTGCCAAATATTCTCAATTGGATTTAGGTCTGGACTGTGACTGGGCCATTCTAACACATGACTATGCTTTGATCTAAACCATTCCATTGTAGCTCTGGCTGTATGTTTAGGCTTGTTGTCCTGCTGGAAGATGAACCTCCACCCCAGTCTCAAGTCTTTTGCAGACTCTAATGCCATGTACACACGGTCAGACTTTTCAGCTACAAAAGTCGGACAGCCTATCCAACAGACTTTCGACAGACTTTCTAACGAACGGACTTGGCTACACACGATCACACCAAAGTCCGACTGATTCGTACGTGATGATGTACACCAGAATAAAATAAGGAAGTTGATAGCCCATAGCCAATAGCTGACCTAGTATGGGTTTTCGTCCGTCCGACTAGCATACAGACGAGCGGATTTCTGGGTCCGGCGGAGTTACGACATAAAGATTTGAAGCATGTTCGAAAACTAAAGTCCATCAGATTTGTGACTGGAAAAGTCCGCTGAAGGTCCGGTGAAGCCCACACATGATCGGATTGTCTGCCTGATTTGGTCCGTCGGCCCAGTCCGGTCGAAAAGTCCGACCGCGTGTACGCTGCATTACAGGTTTTCTTCTAATACCGTGTACACACGGGTGGACTTTTCAACCGGACTGGTCCGACAGACCGAATCCTGCTGACAATCCGACAGTGTGTGGGCTCCATCGGACCTGCAGCGGACTTTTTCGGTCAAAAATCTGACGGACTTTAGAATTGGAACATGTTTCAAATTTGTCCGATGGACTCGAAAAATCCACTCGTCTGTATGCTAGCCTGACGAACGAAAACCCACGCTAGGGCAGCTATTGGCTACTGGCTATCAACTTCCTTATTTTAGTCCAGTCATAGGTCATCACGTACGAATCTGTCGGACTTTGGTGTGATCGTGTGTAGGCAAGTCCGTTTGTTCAAAAGTCCTTCGGAAGTCCGTCAAAAGTCCGTCGAAGGTCCGTTGGAAAATCTGTCGGTTGAAAAGTCCGCCCGTGTGTACGCGGCAGAAGATTGCCCTGTATTTGGCTTCATCCATCTTCCCATCAACTCTGACCAGCTTCCCTGTCCCTGCTGAAGAAAAGCATCCCCACCACATGATGCTGCCACCACCATGTTTCACAGTGGGGATGGTGTGTTCAGGGTGATGTGAAGTGTTAGTTTTCTGACACACATAGGATTTTGTTTTTAGGCCAAAAAGTTCATTTTTGGTCTCATCTGACCAGAGCACCTTCTTCCACATGTGGATCTCTGCAGCTCCTCCAGAGTTACCATGGGCCTCTTGGCTGCTTCTCTGATGAATGCTCTCCTTGCCCGGCCAGTCAGTTTAGGTGGACGGCCATGTCTTGGTAGGTTTGCAGTTGTGCCATACTCTTTCTATTTCCCGATGATGGATTGAACAGAGCTCCGTGAGATGCTCAAAGTTTGCAAGATTCTTTTTATAACCTAACACTGCTTTATACTTCTCCAAAATTTTATCCCTGAGCTGCCTGGTGTGTTTCTTGGCCTTCATGATGCTGTTTGTTCACTAAGGTTCTCTAACAAACCTCTGAGGGCTTCACAGAACAGCTGCATTTATACTGATATTAAATTACACACAGGTGGACTCTGTTTACTAATTAGGTGACTTGGTTGCACTAGATTTTAGTTGGGGGTATCAGAGTAAAGGGGGCTGAATACAAATGCCCCCCACACTTTTCACATATTTATTTGTAAAACATTTTGAAAACCATTTTTTATTTTCCTTTAACTTCACAATTAATGTCCACTTTGTGTTGGTCTAACATATAAAATCCCAATAAAATACATTCGTTTTTGGTTGTAACATGTCAAAATGAGGAAATTATAAAGGGGTATGAATACTTTTTCAAGGCACTGCAAGACTGTCCTGGCAGCTGGCAATGCTATAAAGAGCATATAGAAGAGAAAGGAAATGATCCCTCAATATGTCTATATGTACGTTATCCTATGAGGAGATTGGTTTCACTGTGGTGATCTCACATGATTGCCTCCATAGTGGTAAGATACCTCTCAGAAGAAAATTGGGTGCTATTTATTAAAAAATAATTCAAAATTTTTAGGGGGGCTATTTTTTAAAATAATCTCCTTCATGAATAATTCACATAATGTGTGTGTAATATGTTTATTTCCTATAATCTTCAGCTCCATCTAGTGGCCATAATGTCATATATTGTTGGTTGAGGTATTTCAAGAAAATACTGTATTATGGCCACTAGATGGAGCTGATGATCATAGGAAGTAAACCTGTTAGACAAATTACGGGGATTATCAGTGATGGTTATAGAAATGAAACAAGCTCATAATATTTTTTTTTATATATATACAGACCTCCTAATGTATATGTAGGGATTTTAAACCTTATGTTTATTGATTACATAGTTATTAAGGTTGAATAAAGACACCAATCCATCCAGTTCAACCTGAGTGAATGCGGGTGCGTGTCAACAATTATTCCTATTTATTTAAGGTAACCATATAGTGCTGTCAATTTACGCAGCGCTCCACATATACATCGCACACTCACATCGGTCCCTAACCTCAAGGAGCTTACAATCTAAGGTCCCCAACTCACATTCATATACTAGGGCCAATTTTGGACAGAAGCCAATTAACCTACCAGCATGTCTTTGGAGTGTGGGAGGAAACCAGAGTACATGGAGGAAACCCACACAGGAACAGGGAGAACATGCAAACGCCAGGCAGGAAGTGTCGTGGTTGGGATACAAACCAGCGACTATTTTTACTGCTAGGCGAGAGTGCTACCCACTACACCACTGTGCCAATTGTTACATAGTTAACTAAAAGAAACTATAAATCCTTTAGGAAACCTTCCCTCCTGAATAATGATGTGTTTGATCGGTGTGAACTAAGAAATCCGATTACCCCCAAATCCCCCAGCAGTATGTGTCATGTGACACGGAGCTGTTTTCTCCTTAGGATTAAAGACAAGGGATTCTCCCGACCACTACACAAATAGCCATACAATTTGGGGTCCTCCAGTCGTTATGGATCACTGGACAATCTCAGAAGATCATTTCCATCAATGATAAATAAAATCTGAAGACACAGGAATGTGATGGTGGAAGTGATGAAAGCTCCTGAACTCTTCTAATGGGTGTACTGACCAGATGTCTACAGGAAATGTCCAGACTATGGAGACATAAGATGTCCTATCATCTAATTCCAATCTCTGGAGATGTGAGATGGAGGAAAACATTGGAAAGGATTGTCAGGATCAGCAGTCATACCTTGTGAGGAGGAGACTTTGGAGCATAAAGTCCCCATGACATCAGGAAATGAACGGAGATGACATCACCTGGAAGGAGCACAAAGAATAATAAACTCATTTGTAGTGTGATGAACAGGAATTTGCTTCCTTATGTGAATAACGATTGGCTGTCTAGTTAGATCTGAAATGAACTTCTATCATTTACAGCCCATAACTATGAGGGTCAATAAATAACTTAATGCTGGCATTCATCTGATTGGTATATCGGGGCCACAAAGGAATTTCACCCTGTTTAGGGCCACAATTTTTAAAGGCTCATATATTTAGGTGTCACCTCCACAAATCTGTGCCATTCATAGCCAAGACTGGTACTAATCAGCACCAAAGTATCAGCCAATAAGCTGTCTATAGAGAGGCCAGGTGATAAAAATGAGAAGACCCCAAAATGGAAGCTATGTGTGATCAGCAGAGGCCTCCATTCAATAATAAAATGCTTCCAAGTGGATTCTTCATGAAGGTTGATATTCACTGATCATAAAACAGGTTGAACACCATTAATGAATTTTGTGTCTCTTTAGTGGCCACTTTGTCAGGCAAAGGTGTACAGTACACTTCAATGGGTGGGATCTGTGTATGTCCTTCAGCCCAGACTATACTTTACAGTAGGGATGAGCCGAACACCCCCCCGGTTCGGTTCGCACCAGAACCTGTGAACGGACCGAAAATTTGCACGAACATTGGAACCCCATTGACGAACTTGCGAACATTGGCTGTTCGCAAGTTCGCCGAACAGCGAACAATTTGGGGTGTTCGCGGCAAATTCGAATGCCGCGGAACACCCTTTAAAAGTCTATGGGAGAAATCAAAAGTGCTAATTTTAAAGGCAAATTTGCATGGTATTGTCCTAAAAAGGGTTTGGGGACCCGGGTCCTGCCCCAGGGGACATGTATCAATGCAAAAAAAAGTTTTAAAAATGGCCGTTTTTTCAGGAGCAGTGATTTTAATAATGCTTACAGTAAAAAAAAGTGAAATATTCCTTTAAATGTCGTACCTAGGGGGTGTCTATAGTATGCCTGTAAAGTGGCGCGTGTTTCCCATGTTTAGAACAGTCCCTGCACAAAATGTCATTTTTAAAGGAATAAAAGTCATTTAAAACTGCTACATTAATGTAATGTTGGGTCCTGGCAATATGGATGAAAATCAGTGAGACAAACGGCATGGGTACCCCCCAGTCCATTACCAGGCCCTTTGGGTCTTGTATGGATATTAAGGGGAACCCCGCACCAAAATTAAAAAAGGAAAGGTGTGGGGCCCCCAGGCCCTATATACTCTGAACAGCAGTATACAGGCGGTGCAAACAAGACAGGGACTGTAGGTTTGTTGTTAAGTAGAATCTGTTAGTAATTTTGAACTGGTACATTTTTAACGTGTTTAGAACCAGCCAAAAAATCTATTTTAAGCTTTTTGGAAAACATAGGGAAGGGTTATCACCCCTGTGACATTTGTTTTTCTGTCTGTGCTCCTCTCCAGAAGATTTCACCTCACTTTCTGTCCCAATGACAAATGTTTTTTGAAAATTTGGGGTTTTTAGTAAAACAAGGATTGGTGATAAAGCATCAGTGTAAAGGAGAAAAGTTTTTCCCATATTAACTCTTACAGGAGAGAATTTCCCTTCCTAGGGGTAGATTTCACCTCACTTCCTGTTGTCTCCTTCCGTTTGAAAGTAGGAGTTGTTTGTAAGTTGGATGTTTGAAAGTAGGGGCCTGCCCTATATACTCAACAGAAATTTGGGCCTTAGTAGTTGTTGTGGCCACAACACTGTAAGCCCTCACAGGGCCCTGCTGTGAAATATGAGATCAAGAATTGTAATTACATGCCCCTGTTGAACAGGAGCTGAAAAATTGGGCCTTAGGCACTGATGCTGGTGCCACAACACTGCAACCCCTCACAGATACTCTCGTTGGAGCTCAGGAACTAGCCCTGCTGCAAAGAATTGCATCAAAAATTGTAATTACACGCCCCTGTTAAACAGGGCTGAAAAATTGGGCCTTAGGCACTGGTGGCGGCGCCCAGAATCAAAAATGTTCTTACAAGCTATCAGCATGATCATTGAGGAGGAAGAGGATAATTACTCAGCATAACATGATAGTCACTCAGCATCAGCATAGGCAGTCTTTGAAGGGATCTGATATTTCAAAAAATATTATTCGGTTACATCAGCATCAGGTGCTTGGTAGCTGGTGGTGATCCAAGACTGATTCATTTTTATGAAGGTCAGTCGATCAACTGAGTCGGTGGACAGACGCACCCTGTGATCGGTTACACAGCCTCCAGCAGCACTTAATGTGCGTTCTGAAAGAACGCTGGATGCAGGACAGGCCAGTAGCTCAATTGTATACTGTGCAAGCTCTGGCCAGTGATCCATCCTCAAGACCCAGTAACCCAGAGGATTTTCGGTGGGAAAGGTGTCCAAGTCAGATATTGCCCCTAGGTATTCCTGCACCATGTAAAACAGATGCTGGCGATGGTTGCTGGAACCGATCATACCTTGGGGCTGTGGACCAAAAAATTGTCTGAATGCATCGGTCAGACGGCCACCTTCTCCACCCCTCAGCAATATAGTTACATAGTTACATAGTAGGTGAGGCTGAAAAAAGACACAAGTCCATCAAGTCCAACCTATGTGTGTGATTATGTGTCAGTATTACATTACATATCCCTGTATGTTGCGGTCATTCAGGTGATTATCTAATAGTTTCTTGAAGCTATCATGTTGTCCAGAAACAGGAGTTTGTAACCTCCCAGTCTCTGATGTTTCATCCTCTGCTCCCTCTGCAACGGCAAGATAAGATCCGCAACCTTACCCTTGTAATGTGGATCAAGGAGGGTTGCCAGCCAGTATTGTTCCTTCTCCTTGATACCACGTATACAAGGATTAGGGATGAGCTTCGAGTTCGAGTCGAACTCATGTTCGACTCGAACATTGGCTGTTCGCAAGTTCACCGAACAGCGAACAATTTGGGGTGTTCGCGGCAAATTCGAATGCCGCGGAACACCCTTTAAAAGTCTATGGGAGAAATCAAAAGTGCTAATTTTAAAGGCTAATATGCAAGTTATTGTCATAAAAAGTGTTTGGGGACCTGGGTCCTGCCCCAGGGGACATGGATCAATGCAAAAAAAAGTTTTAAAAACGGCCGTTTTTTCAGGAGCAGTGATTTAATAATACTTAAAGTCAATCAATAAAAGTGTAATATCCCTTTAAATTTCGTACCTGGGGGGTGTCTATAGTGTGCCTGTAAAGGGGCGCATGTTTCCTGTGTTTAGAACAGTCTGACAGCAAAATGACATTTGGAAGGAAAAAACTCATTTAAAACTACCCGCGGCTATTGCATTGCCGACAATACACATAGAAGTTCATTGATAAAAACGGCATGGGAATTCCCCAAAGGGGAACCCCGAACCAAAATTAAAAAAAAAAATGACGTGGGGGTCCCCCTAAATTCCATACCAGGCCCTTCAGGTCTGGTATGGATATTAAGGGGAACCCCGGCCAAAATTTTTTAAAAAAAATGACGTGGGGTTCCCCCTAAATTCCATACCAGACCCTTCAGGTCTGGTATGGATTTTAAGGGGAACCCCGCGCCAAAAAAAAAAAAAAAAACGGCGTGGGGTCCCCCCAAAAATCCATACCAGACCCTTATCAGAGCACGCAACCTGGCAGGCCGCAGGAAAAGAGGGGGGGACAAGAGTGTGGCCCCCCCTCCCTCCTGAACCGTACCAGGCCACATGCCCTCAACATTGGGAGGGTGCTTTGGGGTAGCCCCCCAAAACACCTTGTCCCCATGTTGATGAGGACAAGGGCCTCATCCCCACAACCCTGGCCGGTGGTTGTGGGGGTCTGCGGGCGGGGGGCTTATCGGAATCTGGAAGCCCCCTTTAACAAGGTGACCCCCAGATCCCGGCCCCCCCCTGTGTGAAATGGTAAGGGGGTACATAAGTACCCCTACCATTTCACGAAAAAAGTGTCAAAAATGTTAAAAATGACAAGAGACAGTTTTTGACAATTCCTTTATTTAAATGCTTCTTCTTTCTTCTATCTTCCTTCATCTTCTGGTTCTTCTGGCTCTTCTGGTTCTTCTGGTTCTTCCTCCGGCGTTCTCGTCCAGCATCTCCTCCGCGGCGTCTTCTGTCTTCTTCTCCTCGGGCCGCTCCGCACCCATGGCATGGGGGGGAGGCTCCCGCTCTTCTCTTCTTCTCTTCTTCTTTTCTTCTTTTCTTCTTTTCTTCTCTTCTTCTCTTCTTCTTCATTTTCTTCTCCGGGCCGCTCCGCAATCCATGCTGGCATGGAGGGAGGCTCCCGCTGTGTGACGGCGCTCCTCGTCTGACAGTTCTTAAATAACGGGGGGCGGGGCCACCCGGTGACCCCGCCCCCCTCTGACGCACGGTGACTTGACGGGACTTCCCTGTGGCATTCCCCGTGACGTCACAGGGAAGTCCCGTCAAGTCACCGTGCGTCAGAGGGGGGCGGGGTCACCGGGTGGCCCCGCCCCCCCGTTATTTAAGAACTGTCAGACGAGGAGCGCCGTCACACAGCGGGAGCCTCCCTCCATGCCAGCATGGATTGCGGAGTGGCCCGGAGAAGAAAATGAAGAAGAAGAGAAGAAGAGAAGAAAAGAAGAAAAGAAGAAAAGAAGAAGAGAAGAGCGGGAGCCTCCCCCCCATGCCATGGGTGCGGAGCGGCCCGAGGAGAAGAAGACAGAAGACGCCGCGGAGGAGATGCTGGACGAGAACGCCGGAGGAAGAACCAGAAGAACCAGAAGAGCCAGAAGAACCAGAAGATGAAGGAAGATAGAAGAAAGAAGAAGCATTTAAATAAAGGAATTGTCAAAAACTGTCTCTTGTCATTTTTAACATTTTTGACACTTTTTTCGTGAAATGGTAGGGGTACTTATGTACCCCCTTACCATTTCACACAGGGGGGGGGCCGGGATCTGGGGGTCACCTTGTTAAAGGGGGCTTCCAGATTCCGATAAGCCCCCCGCCCGCAGACCCCCACAACCACCGGCCAGGGTTGTGGGGATGAGGCCCTTGTCCTCATCAACATGGGGACAAGGTGTTTTGGGGGGCTACCCCAAAGCACCCTCCCAATGTTGAGGGCATGTGGCCTGGTACGGTTCAGGAGGGAGGGGGGCCGCACTCTCGTCCCCCCTCTTTTCCTGCGGCCTGCCAGGTTGCGTGCTCGGATAAGGGTCTGGTATGGATTTTTGGGGGGACCCCACGCCGTTTTTTTTTTTTTTTTTTTGGTGCGGGGTTCCCCTTAAAATCCATACCAGACCTGAAGGGTCTGGTATGGAATTTAGGGGGAACCCCACGTCATTTTTTTTTTAAATTTTGGCCGGGGTTCCCCTTAATATCCATACCAGACCTGAAGGGCCTGGTATGGAATTTAGGGGGACCCCCACGTCATTTTTTTTTTTTAATTTTGGTTCGGGGTTCCCCTTTGGGGAATTCCCATGCCGTTTTTATCAATGAACTTCTATGTGTATTGTCGGCAATGCAATAGCCGCGGGTAGTTTTAAATGAGTTTTTTCCTTCCAAATGTCATTTTGCTGTCAGACTGTTCTAAACACAGGAAACATGCGCCCCTTTACAGGCACACTATAGACACCCCCCAGGTACGAAATTTAAAGGGATATTACACTTTTATTGTTTGACTTTAAGCATTATTAAAATCACTGCTCCTGAAAAAACGGCCGTTTTTAAAACTTTTTTTTGCATTGATCCATGTCCCCTGGGGCAGGACCCAGGTCCCCAAACACTTTTTATGACAATAACTTGCATATAAGCCTTGAAAATTAGCACTTTTGATTATTCATGTTCGTGTCCCATAGACTTTAACGGTGTTCGCATGTTCGAACAAACTTTTTTCCTGTTCGCATGTTCTGGTGCGAACCGAACAGGGGGGTGTTCGGCTCATCCCTAACGAAGATCCTTCCGCAGGCTTTGCAGGATCAGGGAGGGCATGCAGTGTAGGTTTGCTGAGGCATTCGGTCCAGAGTCCTCTGGGTCACTAAGGATGACATGATCCGCAGCCACCTCCTCCCAGCCACGTACAAGTCCATGTGTTTCTTGGGACTGTAAATGATCCCTTAAAGACTGCTGTCTCAAAAAAGGCCCACACCAAAGAACTTTTGAAATAACGCACAGAGACAGCAGTGCCCTGCACATGCGGAGTTCTGAGGTGTGATGCAGTCAGTGTGCTGCCCTTAGGCTGGCCCCTGGAGGGCATCCTGCCTCGTCGGTGATGTGCCTCCTCCTCCTCTCTCCTATCAGTCACCCAGGTTGAGTCAGTGACCTAATCATCTCCTCCCTCCTCATCAGTGGAGCAAACCTGGCAGTATGCTGCAGCAGGGGGAACATGACTGCCAGATTGCTGTCCTTCTTGGGCACCCCCTCTGTCCATGCTCACGTTACTGCCTTCATCTAGCTCAGTATCATCATCAGAGCCTTCTAAATGCTGGGCATCCTCCTGGAGCATGTACCCAACACTGTGGTCAAACAGTTCGAGGGACTCCTCAGGAGGACATGGTGGGGCTAGGGAAGGAGTCACTGATTCCATTGAGCCGAGGGCAGCTGCTTTGCCAGACAAAGTACCCTGAGCATGGGTGAGAGAGAATGAGGAGGATGAGGATGGCTTGGTCATCCACTCCAACCAAGTCTCCCGCATGTTGGGGCTTAACACAGCCAGCTGCTGAAAAAAAGGCCAAGTGTGTCCCACGGCCACGTGCTGATGAGGATGCACCGTCTCCACAACCAGCACTGTTGCCTCTAGACACAGAGCCTGCTTGCCCTCTTTTATTGGCTTGTGACTGTCTGCCTCTCCTTGTTGGCCTTCCAGACATACTAATGGCCTGCAGCTGCACTAATCTGGGATATATTATATATATATATATATATATATATATATATATATATATATATATATATATATATATATATATATATATATATATATATATATATATATATATATTTATATATATATATATATATATATATATATATATATATATATATATATATATATATATATATATATATATATATATGTACACTGATACTGCAGCTAGCAAAATCAACTGCCTGCCTGTAGTATTATTAGTATGAGAACACCACCAATCTTCTACAGGTAGCTTTAGCTGAACACTGTGCAGAGGTCGCACTACACTAACTTGAAGCTTTAGCTGAACACTGTGCAGAGGACGCACTACACTAACTTGTAGCTTTAGCTGAACACTGTGCATAGGTTGCACTACACTAACTTGGAGCTTTAGCTGAACACTGTGCAAAGGACGCACTACACTAACGTTTAAATAATGTAGCTGCCTGCCGTAGTGATAGGATCAGAAAAACATCAGCAATCTTCTACAGAGCTTTAGCTGAACACTGTGCAGAGGTCACACTACACTAACTTGTAGCTTTAGCTGAACACTGTGCAGAGGTCGCACTACACTAACTTGTAGCTTTAGCTGAACACGGTGCAGAGGACGCACTACACTAACGTTTAAATAATGTAGCTGCCTGCGGTAGTGATAGGATCAGGAAAACACCACCAACCTTCTACAGGTAGCTTTAGCTGAACACTGTGCAGAGGTCGCACTACACTAACGTGTAAATAATGTAGCTGCCTGCGGTAGTGATAGGATCAGGAAAACACCACCAACCTTCTACAGGTAGCTTTAGTTGAACAGTGTACAGAGGTCGCAATACACTAACGTGTAAATAATGTAGCTGCCTGCCGTAGTGATAGGATCAGGAAAACAACACCAACCTTCTACAGGTAGCTTTAGCTGAACACTGTGCAGAGGTCCCACTACACTAACTTGTAGCTTTAGCTGAACACTGTGCAGAGGTCGCACTAAACTAACTTGTAGCTTTAGCTAAACACTGTGCAGAGGTCGCACTAAACTAACTTGTAGCTTTAGCTGAACACTGTGCAGAGGTCGCACTACACTAAAAAATAATGTAGCTGCCTGCGGTAATGATAGGATCAGAAAAACACCACCAACCTTCTAAAGGTAGCTTTGGGTGCACACTGGGCAGAGGACGCACTACACTAACTGTAAATACTGTAGCTAATAGGACTAATAGGATCAGAAGAACTCCAGTAATTTTCTTCAAAATACTGTAACAACACCTGCCTGCCTGTCAGTAGGAAGATAATAACAGGAACGGATCTAGCTAAACTGAATACAATGTATATATATATATATATATATATATATATATATATATATATACACAACACCTGGCATGCAGTGAATTATGGGCCGTGACGCGCCACTTGAATTTGGCGCGAACGGCCCATATCGTTTGCAATTTGGCGAACGATCGAACAGACGATGTTCGAGTCGAACGTGGGTTCAACTCGAACACAAAGCTCATCCCTACTGTACAGTATATTGAAATGTAAGGTTTTTTTATATAATTATAATTATTCATGACCTATTAATATTCCTGGCCAGGGCCCAAACTAGGGTGGCAGGGGGGAAGCTGCCCCAGGTGCTTCATTGAGAGGGGTGCTGCAGCTGGTACTGATCCTCCTGCAACAGCTGAAAGGCCGCTTCTCCTCCTTTACCTCCCGCTAGCATTCAGCTGCTACAGGAGGAAAATACAGGGATCAGTACATACCCATCAAAGCTGACCCAGCTGCCACTCCGGTTCCTGCCTCTTCTTCAGATCATGCCCCCCTCCGCTCCTCTGTCCCCCTCCTCTGGTACCACTGCAGCGCTCACCTTTTATTCCTGGCTAGTCATGTAGTGCAGGCTTAATAAAAACATGATCCTGAGCACAGAGAAGCTCATCATACGATCAGGAAGACAGCAACACAAAGTTATAACATAATCTTCCTCGGCACTCGCTTTCCTGGTCTTTCCTTCCCCTACTATCCATCCTTTCTGCTGCTGCAGGGAATCTAGATGGAGAGTAGGGATGAGCTTCGTGTTCGAGTCAAACCCATGTTTGACTCGAACATCGTCTGTTCGCCCGTTCGCCGAATTGTGAACGATATGGGCCGTTCGCGCCAAATTCGTGTGGCGCGTCATGGCCCATAATTCACTGCGGCATCGCAGTGCATTGCTGGCTGATGATTGGCCAAGCATGCACTATGACCCGCATGCTTGGCCAATCACAGCGCCGTCTGAACAGAGAGCCATAATTGGCCAAAGCCAAGGAGGCTTTGGCCAATTATGGCTCAGGGGATTTAGTACACGCCCCACACTATATAAGGCCACCTGCACGGCGGCCCTGTGTAGTGTGTTCCGGCGTTGAAAGAGATAGACAGAGAGAGAGAGACAGACAGTGTCATTTGATTTGAGTTAGATAGATTAGGCAGAACAGTCAGTCAGTTAGCTGCACTTACAGTGTATTGTGTATATATATGCATCCCAGGTGTTGCATATATATATATACACTGTATTCAGTTTAGCTAGATCCGTTCCTGTTATCTTCTTACTGACAGGCAGGCTTGTCTTGTTACAGTATTTACAGCTACCTGAAGAAAATTACTGGTGTTCTTTTGATCCTATTAGTACCACAGTCAGGCAGCTAGACTATTTACAGTTAGTGCAGTGCGTCCTGCTCACAGTGTTCAGCTGGATCCGTTCCTGTTATCTTCCTACTGACAGGCAGGCTTGTCTTGTTACAGTATTTACAGCTACCTGAAGAAAATTACTGGTGTTCTTTTGATCCTATTAGTACCACAGTCAGGCAGCTAGACTATTTACATTTAGTGCAGTGCGTCCTGCTCACAGTGTTCAGCTAGATCTGTTCCTGTTATCTTCTTACTGACAGGCAGGCTTGTCTTGTTACAATATTTACAGCTACCTGAAGAAAATTACTGGTGTTCTTTTGATCCTATTAGTACCACAGGCAGGCAGCTAGACTATTTACAGTTAGTGCAGTGCGTCCTGCTCACAGTGTTCAGCTAGATCTGTTCCTGTTATCTTCTTACTGACAGGCAGGCTTGTCTTGTTACAGTATATAAAGCTACCTGAAGAAAATTGCTGGTGTTCTTTTGATCCTATTAGTACCACAGTCAGGCAGCTAGACTATTTACAGTTAGTGCAGTGCGTCCTGCTCACAGTGTTCTGCTAAACCTACAAGTTAGTGGGGTGCGTCCTGCTCACAGTGTTCAGCTAAACCTACAAGCTAGTGGGGTGGGTTCTGCTCACAGTGTTCAGCTAGATTCGTTTCTGTTATCTTCTTACTGACAGGCAGGCTTGTCTTGTTACAGTATTTACAGCTACCTGAAGAAAATTACTGGTGTTCTTTTGATCCTATTAGTACCACAGTCAGGCAGCTAGACTATTTACAGTTAGTGCAGTGCGTCCTGCTCACAGTGTTCAGCTGGATCCGTTCCTGTTACCTTCCTACTGACAGGCAGGCTTGTCTTGTTACAGTATTTACAGCTACCTGAAGAAAATTACTGGTGTTCTTTTGATCCTATTAGTACCACAGTCAGGCAGCTAGACTATTTACATTTAGTGCAGTGCGTCCTGCTCACAGTGTTCAGCTAGATCTGTTCCTGTTATCTTCTTACTGACAGGCAGGCTTGTCTTGTTACAATATTTACAGCTACCTGAAGAAAATTACTGGTGTTCTTTTGATCCTATTAGTACCACAGTCAGGCAGCTAGACTATTTACAGTTAGTGCAGTGCGTCCTGCTCACAGTGTTCTGCTAAACCTACAAGTTAGTGGGGTGCGTCCTGCTCACAGTGTTCAGCTAAACCTACAAGCTAGTGGGGTGGGTTCTGCTCACAGTGTTCAGCTAGATTCGTTTCTGTTATCTTCTTACTGACAGGCAGGCTTGTCTTGTTACAGTAAATACAGCTACCTGAAGAAAATTGCTGGTGTTCTTTTGATCCTATTAGTACCACAGTCAGGCAGCTAGACTATTTACAGTTAGTGCAGTGCGTCCTGCTCACAGTGTTCAGCTAAACCTACAAGCTAGTGGGGTGTGTCCTGCTCACAGTGTTCAGCTAGATTCGTTTCTGTTATCTTCTTACTGACAGGCAGGCTTGTCTTGTTACAGTAAATACAGCTACCTGAAGAAAATTGCTGGTGTTCTTTTGATCCTATTAGTACCACAGTCAGGCAGCTAGACTATTTACAGTTAGTGCAGTGCGTCCTGCTCACAGTGTTCAGCTAAACCTACAAGTTAGTGGGGTGTGTCCACCTCACAGTGTTCAGCTAAAGCTACCTGTAGAAGGTTGGTGGTGTTCTCATACTACAGGCAGGCAGTTGATTTTGCTAGCTGCAGTATCAGTACATATATATATATATATATATCCCAGCTTAGTGCAGCTACAGGCCATTAGTATGTCTGGAAGGCCAAGGAGAGGCAGACAGTCACAAGCCAATAAGAGAGGGCAAGCAGGCTCTGTGTCTAGTGCTGGTCGTGGATACGGTGCATCCTCATCAGCACATGGCCATGGGACACGCTTGGCCTTTTTTTCGGTATCTGGCCGTTTTGAGCCGCAACATGCGGAAGACTTGGTTGAGTGGATGACCAAGCCGTCCTCATCCTCCTCATCCTCTCTCACCCATGCCCAGGGTACTTTGTCTGGCAAAGCAGCGGCCTCTTCCCTCGGCTCAATGTCATCAGTGACTCCTTCCCTAGTCCCACCATGTCCTCCTGAGGAGTCCCTCGAACTGTTTGACCACAGTGTTGGGTACATGCTCCAGGAGGATGCCCAGCGTTTGGAAGGCTCTGATGATGACACTGAGCTCGATGAAGGCAGTAACGTGAGCATGGACAGAGGGGGTGCCCAAGAAGGACAGCAATCTGGCAGTCATGTTCCCCCTGCTGCAGCATACTGCCAGGTTTGCTCCAATGATGAGGAGGGAAGGGATGATGAGGTCACTGACTCAACGTGGGTGCCTGATAGGAGAGAGGAGGAGGAGGCGGCACATCACCAACGAGGCAGGATGCCCTCCAGGGGCCAGCCTAAGGGCAGCACATTGACTGCATCACACCCCAAAGCTCCACATGTGCAGGGCGCTGCAGTCTCTGCGCGTTATTCAAAAAGTTCTTTGGTGTGGGCTTTCTTGAGACGAGTGCATCAGATCGCAACGCTGCTATTTGCAACATATGTCTCAAGCGTATCTCACGTGGCCAAAAAATCTCCCACTTGGGTACCACATGCTTGATCAGACATATTTTGACCTGCCATGCAGTTCGTTGGCAAGCATATCTAAAAGATCCACACCAAAGAACAAAGAGGACCTCTCCTTGCTCCTCATCAGCTGAGATTTCCAACCCCACTAGACCTTCAGTCCTCTCTGAGACCTGCACTGAGAGGAATGAAGGTGTAGAATTAGGTGTGTCACAGCCAAGTACTTGTGGGCAATCTGCTTTTGGTACACCGACGTCAGATTGTACCAGGCAAATTTCCCTGCCGCAGCTGCTGCACCACCGAAAGAAGTTTGCTCCCAGCCATCCACATGCCCAGCGGTTGAATGCTAGCTTGGCAAAATTGCTAGCACTTCAACTGCTGCCTTTTCAGTTGGTAGACTCTGCCCCCTTCCGTGAGTTTGTGGAATGTGCGGTTCCTCAGTGGCAGGTACCCAAATGCCACTTTTTCTCACGGAAGGCGATTCCGGCTCTCTACCGGTATGTGGAAGGCAATGTCCATGCCTCGCTGGACAGGGCGGTCAGCATCAAGGTGCATATTACCGCTGACTCATGGTCCAGCAGGCATGGACAGGGACGTTACCTAAGTTTCACGGCGCATTGGGTGACTCTGCTGGCAGCTGGGAAGGATGCAGGACAAGGTGCAGTAGTGTTGGAGGTTGTTCCGTCACCACGCCTCCAAAATGCTAATGATTGTGACACACCTCTCTCCTCCACCCCCTCCTCTTCTTCTTCCTCCATGGCCTCTTCCTGTGCTTTGTCCTCGGAACCAGCAGTGCTCCATAGCCGTTCAAGGGGCTACGCAAGTACGCAGGCCAAAAGATGCCATGCGGTGCTTGAGCTGGTGTGCTTGGGGGACAGGAGGCACACTGGGGCAGAGGTTCTGTCAGCTCTGCAGGGGCAGGTTCAGAGGTGGTTGACGCCACGCCAACTTAAGGCAGGAATGGTGGTTTGCGACAATGGCACCAACCTCCTCTCTGCCCTCCGACAGGGACAAATGACCCATGTGCCCTGTTTGGCTCACGTCCTTAACTTGGTGGTGCAGCGGTTCTTGGGCAGGTACCCGGGCTTACAGGATGTCCTGAGGCAGGCCAGGAAAGGCTGTGTGCATTTCCGCCGGTCATATAATGCCAGTGCTCGGCTGACGGACCTCCAAAAGGAGTTTAACCTGCTCAAGAACCGCCTAATCTGTGACATGCCCACCAGGTGGAACTCAACGTTGGCCATGCTGCAGCGGCTGCACACACAGCAGAGGGCCATCAATGAGTACCTGTGCGACTATGGCACCAGGACAGGGTCAGGGGAGCTTGGTTTTTTTTCCCCACGCCAGTGGGCCATGATCAGGGATGCATCCACTGTCCTGTCACCATTTGAGGAGGCCACGAGGATGGTGAGCAGTGACAGTGCATGCATCAGTGACTCTGTCCCCCTTGTCCACCTGTTGGAGCACACGCTGCGTGGAATAATGGACAGGGCACTTGAGGCAGAACAGAGGCAGGAAGAGGAGGACTTCCTTAGCTCTCAAGGCTCCCTTTATCCAGACAGTGTTCCTGCGTGCCCGCCGATCACACAGGAAGAGGACGAGGAGGAGGAGGAGAAAGATTGTGTCAGTATGGAGGTGGAGCCTAGCACTCAGCATCAGCAGGAGTCTTTAAGGGATCAGTCCCAAGAAACACATGGACTTGCACGTGGCTGGGAGGAGGTGGCTGCGGACCATGTCGTCCTTAGTGACCCAGAGGACTCCGGACCGAATGCCTCAGCAAACCTACGCTGCATGGCCTCCCTGATCCTGCAAAGCCTGCGTAAGGATCCTCGTATTCGTGGTATCAAGGACAAGGACCAATACTGGCTGGCAACCCTCCTTGATCCACGTTGCAAGGGTAAGGTTGCGGACCTTATCTTGCCATCGCAGAGGGAGCAGAGGATGAAACATCTTCGGGAGGCCTTGCAGAAAGGTCTGTGCAACGCGTTCCCAGAGACTGGGAGGTTACAAACTCCTGTATCTGGACAACGTGTTGCTGAGGCTTCGGTCAGTCAAAGAAGGAGCGGTGGAGAAGGTGGCCGTCTGACCGATGCATTCAGACAATTTTTTGGTCCGCAGCCCCAAGGTATGATCGGTTCCAGCAACCATCGCCAGCGTCTGTTTTACATGGTGCAGGAATAGCTAGGGGCAAGATCAGACTTGGACACCTTTCCCACTGAAAATCCTCTGGGTTACTGGGTCTTGAGGATGGATCACTGGCCAGAGCTTGCACAATATGCAATTGAGCTACTGGCCTGTCCTGCATCCAGCGTTCTTTCGAAACGCACATTCAGTGCTGCTGGGGGCTTGGTAACCGATCACAGGGTGCGTCTGTCCACCGACTCGGTCGATCGACTGACCTTCATAAAAATGAATCAGTCTTGGATCACCACCAGCTACCAAGCACCTGATGCTGATGTAACCGAATAATTTTTTTTGAAATCTCAGATCCCTTCAAAGACTGCCTATGCTGATGCTGAGTGACTATTCCTGAGTAATTATCCTCTTCCTCCTCAATCATCACGCTGATAGCTTGTAAGAACATTTTTGGTTCTGGGCGCCACCACCAGTGCCTAAGGCACAATTTTTCAGGGGCATGTAATTACAATTTTTGATGTAATACTTTGCAGCAGGGCTCGTTCCTGCATTCCAACTAGAGTGTCTGTGAGGGGTTGCAGTGTTGTGGCACCAGCACCAGTGCCTAAGGCCCATTTTTTCTGCCCCTGTTTAACAGGGGCGTGTAATTACAATTTTTGATGCAATACTTTGCAGCAGGGCTCGTTCCTGCTTTCCAACTAGAGTGTCTGTGAGGGGTTGCAGTGTTGTTGCACCAGCACCAGTGCCTAAGGCCCAATTTTTCTGCCCCTGTCTAACAGGGGCGTGTAATTATAATTTTTGATGCAATACTTTGCAGCAGGGCTCGTTCCTGCGTTCCAACTAGATTGTCTGTGAGGGGTTGCAGTGTTGTGGCACCAGCACCAGTGCCTAAGGCCTAATTTTTCAGCTCCTGTTCAACAGGGGCATGTAATTACAATTCTTGACCTAATATTTTACAGCAGGGCCCTGTGAGGGCTTACAGTGTTGTGGCCACAGCAACACCTAAGGCCCAAATTTCTGCTGAGTATATAGGGCAGGACCCTACTTTCAAACATCTAACTTACAAACGACTCCTACTTGCAAACGGAAGGAGACAACAGGAAGTGAGATGAAATCTACCCCTAGGAAGGGAAATTCTCTCCTGTAAGAGTTAATATGGGAAAAACATTTCTCCTTTCCACTGATGCTTTCCAATTCTTGTTCCACAAAAAAACCTAAATTTTCAAAAAGCATTTTTCATTGGGACAAAAAGTGAGGTGAAATCTTCTGAAGAGGAGGAAAGACAGCAAAACAAATGTCACAGGGGTGATAACCCTTCCCTATGTTTTCCAAAAAGCTTAAAAAAGATTTTTTGGCTGGAGCTAAACACGTTAAAAATGTACCCGCTCAAGGGGGCGCATGCGCGGCGCCGAGCGTGATGGACGTCTGAGAGTTTAGCTCCGTCCAGCCCGGGAAGATAACGGCTCCCGTGGGCTATTAACAGCGATTTATCTCAGCGATTCTATTACCCCTCGAGCCCCTTAAGCGTGGTGCATGCCTGGGAGAAAGAAAAAACCCAGAGGATCGTCTCAACACACCCTGACCAACTATCTTCTCCACACCCGCGAACTTGGCAGCATGTCTCAAAATGGCGCCGCAGGGAGAAGCAAGCCTCCGTCTCCAGCACCATCTCCGGGATCCTTCCCTGATCAAACACCGGTCTCCGATCCCAGCCGTGAGTACACCGCCTCCCTTACAAAGACAGACCTAGAAAGCAGCCTGGAGGCCATGTACGCTAGGCTGGCAACCAAGTTCCAGACTGAGCTGCACAAAACCTCTCACACTCTCTCCCAGGAGATTGCGGCCTTAGGCTCCAGGACAGAAAGACTGGAAACTAAACATGACGAACTGGCTCTCGCCTACAGTGACCTCTCCAGAGAACATGAATCTCTAGCCACGTCCTTCTCCTTGATGCAATCCCAAATAGAAGACCTTGACAACCGCAATAGACGCAACAATTTGCGCATAAGAGGTATCCCAGAATCTGTTACGGATCTCATCCCTACAATGATCCGTCTGTTTAAATCTTTGCTCCCGGACACAGAGGCGGGTTCGTTCACCTGTGACCGTATACATAGAGCCCTCAGACCTAAACCGCCCGATGACAAACCTCCCAGGGACATCGTCCTTTGCATGAAGGACTTCTTAACTAAAGAGGAGATCCTTAGAGCTGCCCGCAATCAACAACGCATCACTCTAGATGACCGTACCATCCAAATATATCCTGATATCTCCCCTGCCACCCTAGACAGGAGACGTGCCATGAAGGAGATTACTACTGCCCTCCAAGCTGCTCGCATTCGTTATAGGTGGGGCTTTCCCTTCAAGCTTGTAATCCACCACAATGGTACCACATATTCTGCCACGTCGCTCCTGGAAGGCCAAGAGGTTTTGGTCAAACTGGGCCTTCTGGAACCTGATGTAGTCCGTCGACCCCCCTCTACACCAAGACTCTCACCTATTTGGCAGACACCTCCAACCAGAAGAGACAGACGCCGAATCAGATATGACGTTGGAGACAGACCGGAGGACCCTTTTCGTTGATCTTCTCTCCACCGATGTCACCCTCAGGACATCCCAGCAACATGCACCCAACTCCAGTTTACAACCGCCCGGACGTCGATCCTTCGGAGCCGCGACTTGTTTTCCCCACCCAGCCGCAGCCTAGCAGATTTTGACATCATTTTTATTTTTTGGTTTTGTCTTCACTGCAGGCAAGTTCTCTTTTTGACTTTTCTTTTTCCTACTGGCTTAACATAGCACAGAACTTTTCTCAGGCTGGGTTCGAGACCTAGTAGTCTCGGAAATTGTGATTTCTTTTTTTTCAGGTTTTTTACTGTCACCTGATCCAGTTCCTAGTTATGTGGTCACTCACATTACGTTCAAACTTTTGTTATTTTTTTTGTTGTTTTCTTTTTACCCTCTCTTTTTCTCCTGTTTTTTTTTTAGGTTTTGGTCAACCGTCACAATGCTTTTGCATCAATTCACTTAGGCTGGAATATTTTATAGTCTACATAATGACGTTGGTCTGTATAACTTACATGTTTGATGTATTTCGCGCTTTTACCCCCCAGTGCTCGAGTATGTCGGCCCTCCCTTTGCTACTTGAAATCCAATGGGTTTGCTTTAGGCCCCCTTTTTGGGTCTATTTGCCCTCAGACTATAGACCACTATCACCACCACCATGGTGATTAGGTGTATATCACACAATGTCAAGGGATTTAATTCCCCTCTAAAAAGGAGGAAGGCATTTGCATTCTATAAACAGCATGGAGCGCAAATTCTCCTCTTACAGGAGACACATTTTGCACACTCCTCACACCCTAAATTCCTCCACAGACACTACCCTCAGACTTTTTGCTCACTACACCAGACGAAAAGTAGAGGTGCCGCCATACTCTTGCACAGCTCTTTCCCAATGGAAGTCAAACAAGTCTTTAAAGACAAAGATAGTAGATATGTGATAATCAAAGGTCTGATTCATTCTAGAGAAATTACTATCGCCAATATTTATGCTCCTAATGACTCTCCTGCATCTTTTTTTCACTCCTTCTTTGACTGCCTCTCCCAATTTCAATCGCCACACATGATAATAGGTGGGGACTTTAATATGGTTGCTAACCCTACTCTAGACAGATCCTCGATGTCCCCCTCAACCAAATCTTTTCCCCGCTCGCTCTCAGGTGGACTACTAGACCATCAACTGGTGGACACCTGGAGAGCACATAACATTGGGGCTAAGGAATACACCTTCTACTCCCATCCCCATAAAAGTTATGCGAGACTAGACTACATCTATACTACCCCCATTATCCTTGCTAATACCACAGATGCTAGCATCCATCCCTGCTCCTGGTCGGACCATCATGCCACTGCCTTCACCACTACATACATTAGGCTTGCTCCCACTACTTACTCATGGAGACTGAATGAAGCTCTCTTATCAGATGCAGTCGTTGAGGGAGAGGTAGCACAAGCTATTGAAGAATATTTTGATCTTAATGCCATCCCAGAAACCCCTCCCTCCACAGTTTGGTCGGCACATAAGGCAGTTCTGAGGGGTAAATTGATTGGTCTTGCTGCTGCTCAGAATAAAATAGATAAACAAAACATTTTAACCCTCAATAAGGACTTGGATAGTCTTTACAAGAATACTAATCTCCTACACCTAGAATCCACCAGACAACTAATTGACCAAAAAAGATTGGAATTGGATAGTATCTTGTCGAAGAGAGTGGAAAAAACTCTGCGTTGGTCAAAAGCCAAATGTCTCCTTCATGAGAGTTCTGCTTCTACCCTTTTCGCCAGAAAACTTAATCGCTCCTCCCGCCCGCCCCATGTCTATAGATTAGTGACCCCCTCGGGACACATCACCTCCCATCCCCAAGAGGTCCTTCACATCTTTGAACAATTCTACTCCTCTCTGCTAGCCCCCTCCCAGCTAAAACCCTCTCCATCCGACATTACATGGTTTCAGAATATCCCCCTACCAAACCTCACCCCCACACAATTAGACAATCTGAACGCCCCTATCACACCAGCAGAGGTTTTGAATGTTATTAAATCTCTAAAATCGGGTTCAGCCCCCGGTCCTGATGGATTCTCCTCTCTATATTATAAGAAATTCTCTCCCCTTCTCACACCTAGATTAGTCCATCTATTCAATTAGGTTTTACAAGGTGGTAGTTTCTCCGAGGATATGTTATTAGCTAACATATCCCTGATTCCGAAACCTCAAAAGAACCATACCTTACCCCAAAACTATAGACCTATCTCGGTCATTAATAATGACTTAAAAATCTTTAGCAGGATCATGGCTGACAGATTAGCAATAGTTATCCCCTCTCTTATCTCCCCTTTCCAGTCTGGCTTTATTCCCCATAGACTCATCACTGATAACATTTGCCTAGCCACAAATATAATACAAGATGCAAACTTATTTTCGCGTAAACTCCTTATGCTCAGCCTTGACATACAAAAGGCATTTGATAGTGTCTCCTGGACGTATATCACTACACTCCTACAAGGCATGGGCTTCCAGGGAACATTCCTACATGCCTTCTTAGCTCTCTATCAGAACCCGAAAACTAGAATTAGACTCCCTGGTTGTAACTCTAAGTTTTTTAGTCTAGGCAAAGGTACAAGACAAGGATGCCCGTTGTCACCTTTAATTTTTGCTTTAGCCCTCGAGCCCCTAGCCATAGCCATACTCCAAAACCCAGATATCTCTGGTTATCTGAAGGGCCACTCGACATACAAATTTGGGATGTATGCAGACGACGTTTTGATGTTCCTCACCAATCCTCTTGTATCCCTTCCCGAACTTATTTCAGACTTTATCAAAGTTTGCAAAGATTTCAGGCCTCTCCATAAACATGTCAAAATCAAGTGCACTCCCGATAGGCTACACACCCGTAGAATTACTCCACCTCAAATCAGTCTATGCTTTCAACTGGGCGGACACCCACCTTCCATACCTAGGAATCAACCTGACTAAAGATTTTTGCAGACTATTTGAAGCTAACATCCCACCCATGGTATCTAAACTTAAAGGTATACTCAAACAGTGGTCACATCTACACATTTCATTTCTTGGTAGAATTACGGCTCTTAAGATGACAATTCTCCCCAAACTCCTCTACCTTTTTAGATCCCTCCCACTTAAAATTTCTAAAACCTACCTACACTCTATCCAGGTGATGTTTAATAGATTTATTTGGAAGGACAAACCTCCACGCTTCTCCAGGGAGGTCCTGTACCGTTCCTCTAAAAGGGGTGGCTTGGGGGTTCCTCAAGTATGGTTTTACTACCTAGCCAGTAGATACACTCAACAAGCACAATGGAACATACACAACTCCAGAGTCCCCTGGGTACATTTTGAAAGTGAATCCATCACCCCTTCGTTTCTCCCAGGCCTTATGTGGTCCAATAACCCAGTTAGATCAGAAGTGGGATCTAAAAATTTGATCACCCAGGCAGGCCTTCAACTCTGGGACGCATATAAAAATACATACAATCTAGTTTCTGCTGTACCTCTAGGTGCCTCATTTTTAGGAGATTCTAGATTCCCCTTAGCATACGATAGACCCTCTTCCTTTCAACTCTGGATTGATTTAAAATTAACTACATTAAATAAATTTCTCCTAAACTCAAAATTTATCTCATTTTCTCAGCTGCAAACCAATTACCACATTCCAAACAGTGAACTTTACCATTTCCTACAAATACGTCACTTCTTCCAAAAACACTACTCTGGCCCTTCTTTGTCCTCCACAACTCTGTTTGAAGACATTTGCCATGATTCGCCTCGCCAGAAAGGCCTTATTTCTCTAATCTACATCAATTTGGAGGCTAACACTGAGGCTTCATCCCTAAAATATAGATCGCAATGGGAATCGGAGATGGATCTGGAGGACATTGATATAGACTGGGTAAAAGGCTGGCAAAATTTACGCAAGTGTACCAAATCAATTATGGTGCGCGAGACTGCCATCAAACTATTGACACGTTGGTACTACACCCCAGTGCGTATCCACAATATCTTCCCACAATCCTCCCACCTCTGCTTCAGGGGCTGCACACAACAAGGCTCTTTCCTCCATACCTTTTGGGAATGCGAAAAATTACATCCCACATGGACTGAGATCCTGAAAGTGATAGACAAGCTTGCAGGCAAACCCCTCAATATCTCCTATCAACATTGTCTGTTGTTTCGGTCTCCTCCAGATTCCTCTAAACCATTGGTAAAACTGATCCATTCTATCTGTGTAGCCATGCAATGGGTGATTGCTTCGCATTGGAAATCACCTTCTGTTCCTTATGCGCAAGTGATTGCTAGAATAGACCGTATGATGTTGGCTGACAAGATTTATCACACCTTGCATGACACTATCCCTCAGTATGATGCTATTTGGAATCCTTGGTTTCTATTTAGGCTCCAAACGTGACGGTTTTTTATTTTTCTTTTCCCCTTATTTTTTATCTCTGTGTGTCTCCTTTTTATGTTTTTTTCTCTTATTTAAATGCTTTATTTTCTTCTCGATTAATCCTTAGCCATATTTTATCCACTGGACCTTGCCTAGACTTTAAGTCCATAATGACTTTTATAATAAGATTTATTAGCTCTGTAATAAATGTATGCTTCTAGTCTTGACATATAATTTTTGATCCCTGCATTTATGGCTCTGTATATCTTTGTTTTATACTTGTTTTACCTTTATGCTTAAATAAAAACTTTTTGAAAACAAAAATGTACCCGTTCGAAATTACAAACAGATTCTACTTAACAAGAAACCTACAGTCCCTGTCTTGTTTGCACCGCCTGTATACTGCTGTTCAGAGTATATATGGCCTGGTGGCCCCACACCTTTCCTTATTTTAATTTGGGTTCGGGGTTCCCCTTAATATCCATACAAGACCCAAAGGGCCTGGTAATGGACTGGGGGGTACCCATGCCATTTGTCTCACTGATTTTCATCCATATTGCCAGGACCCGACATTACATTAAACCCGCAAGCAGTTTTAAATGAGATTTTTTCCTTTAAAAATGACATTTGGTACAGAGACTGTTCTAAACACGGGAAACACGCGCCACTTTACAGGCATACTATAGACACCCCCCAGGTACGATATTTAAAGGAATATTTCACTTTTTTTTTTTTTTTACTTTAAGCATCATTAAAATCACTGCTCCCAAAAAAAGGGCCGTTTTTAAAAGTTTTTTTTGCATTGATACATGTCCCCTGGGGTAGGACCCGGGTCCCCAAACCCTTTTTAGGACAATACCATGCAAATTAGCCTTTAAAATGAGCAATTTTGATTTTGAACGTTCGAGTCCCATAGACGTCAATGGGGTTCTAACGTTCGTGCAAACTTTCGGTCCGTTCGCAGGTTCTGGTGCGAACCGAACCGGGGGGTGTTCAGCTCATCCCTAATCTCCATGTATAAATACATAAGGAGGAATATGGTCATCATGTACAAATATATAAGGGGTCCATATAGAGAACTTGGTATTGAATTATTCATTTAAGGTCATCACAGAGGACAAGGGGGCACTCTTTACATCTAGAGGAAAAGAGATTTCATTTACAAATACAGAAAGGTTTCTTCACAGTAAGAGCTGTGGAAATGTGGAAAAGACTCCCTCCAGAGGTGGATCTGGCCAGCTCAGTAGATTGTTTGAATAAAGACCTGGAATCTTTCCTAAATGTACATCATATAACTGGGTACTAACATTTATAGGTAAAATTGATCCAGGGAAAATACGATTGGTTCTCAGGGGGATCAGGAAGGAATTTTTTTCCCTTGCTGGATCAGATTGGATCACGCTGTTTTTTTGCCTTTCTCTGGATCAATTGTGGGTTTAGGATTGTGGATATAGTTAAACTCTGTTTCCCACTTCTTGCACTTCTCGGTTAAATATATGCATACATGTTGCCATGTCTGAGTGTATAGTACTGCATAAAGACAGGAGCATGTCTTTTAGCACTGTATCTAATACAGGCTGGTTTTGGGTAGGGAACATTTCAATGGGCTCTGGCATCTCCCTGGTATCCTCCCCTGAGTCTGATGCAGGACTCCTTTCTAGGTCCAATCCGTTGCCATCCAGCCTGGGTTTAGACTTGGCAGGGCTATTGGTAGATGGGGAAGGAGAGTAGGAGCTCTGACTAGCTGGGGAGTAGCTTTTGAGCGGAGGATTACCTTTATTTGAGGCCCTTGTGTGCTGGGAAGCCGCCGGGAGTGTATAGGCCTCTGCGTCATATTGTCTGTCTCCATCCACGGCCATGGGGAAGAAGTCTGTGAGGCGCTGGGGTTTCCTATCACCTCGCCGCTTGTTGGACATGGTCCCTGGGTTATCCTGGGCTGGATCGCCATGGTTTTGGGGTGTTTAGATGTCCCGATTGGTGTTTCTGTGTGCCGCAGTGTCCCTGGTGTGACGGAGCTCCTCATCTACGCTACCATACGGCTTCCGCGCAGGCCATGCCCCATACCCATTCAGCAGGGACGTGCGGTGAGTGGCTGGTGAGGCACTGGCTAGTATCAGAGCCAGATACACATAAGTTATATATGCCGCAATCGCTAGAGCAAGTGCAATAATTATAGCACCAGATCCCTCTGTAACACTAAACTAGGGATGAGCCAAACACCCCCGGTTCGGTTCGCACCAGAACATCCGAACACGCAACCACCATTAAAGTCTATGGGACATGAACATGAAAAATCAAAAGTGCTAATTTTAAAGGCTTTTATGCTAGTTATTGCCATAAAAAGTGTTTGGGGACCCGGGTCCTGCCCCAGGGGACATGTATCAATGCAAAAAAGCTTTAAAAACTGCAGTTTTTTTCAGGAGCAGTGATTTTAAGAATGCTCAAAGTGAAACAATAAAAATGAAATATTCCTTTAAATATTGTGCCTGTGGGGTGTCTATAGTATGCCTGTAAAGTGGCACATTTCTCCTGTGTTTAGAACAACACCATAGCAAAATGAAATTTCTAAAGGAAAAAAAGTAATTGAACACTGCTTTGCAGCTGTGATGTATTGTTGGGTCCCGGCAATGTAGACAATCATTGAGAAAAAGGCATGGGTCCCCCCAGCCCATTACCATGCTCTTTGGGTCTGGTGTGGATATTAAGGGGAACCCTGTACCCAAATTAAAAAAATGGTGTGGGGGGGCCCAGGCACTATATATTCTGAACAGAAGTATATATACTATATGGCCTGCCCTATATACTCTGCAGAAAATTGGGCCTTAGGTGTTGGTGGTGCCAGAACACTGTAAGCCCTCACAGTTACTCTTGTTTGGCGCAGGAACAGGCCCTGCTGTTACATATTATTTCAAAAATTGTAATTACATGTCCATGTTAAACAAGGGCAATATAATTTGGCCTCGGGTGGTGGTGGTGGTGCCACAACACTGTAAGCCCTCACATTTACTCTTGGTGGGCGCAGGAACAGGCCCTGCTGTGAAATATTATATCAAGAATTGTAATTACATGCCCCTGTTAAACAGGAGCAGAAAATTGGGCCTTTGGTGGTGGGGGTGGTGGTGCCGCAACATTGTAAGCCCTCACAGTTCATCTTGGTGGGTGCAGGCCCTGCTGTGAAATATTAGATCAAAAATTGTAATTATAATACAGTGCAGCTGTAGTGCAGTTGCTACTACTTTGCTGGTGGTGTACACAGTACACAATACAGTGTAGTGCGGTGTTGCAAAACAAAATATACATCATGTCCGGAAGGCCACCAAGGAGAGGCAGACACTCACAGGCCACTAAAAGAGGGCATGCAGGTTCTGTGTCTACAGTCAACAGTGCTGGTCATGGACATGGTGCATCTTCTGCAGGTGGCCGTGGGGCACGCTTGTCCTATTTCTCTGCTGCTGGCCATGTTATTGAGCCAGAACATGCAGAAGAGTTGGTGGAGTGGATAACAAAGCCATCCTCATCCTCCTCATCCTCTGTCACCCAGGCTCAGAGTAGTTTGCCTTCCTATGCAGCTGCCAAAGCGGCCTATTCCACTGCTTCCTTGTCCACAGTCACTCCTTCCATAGCCCCACCATCATGCACAGAGGAGTCCCTGAACTACTTGACCACAGTGTCGGGTACATGTTGCTAGAGGATGCGCAGTGATTTGAAGGCCCCAATGTTGGTTCCCAGGTTGAGGAAAGAAGTGTCAGGAAAGTCTTGCTGGGAGCAAAAGTTCCATGCAGGTGTGTGCGCGTGCTCAGGCGTGTGTGGCCGTTGGTGCCAGAAGAGCTATTTGGACTCTGCCATGTCAGGGGAATCTTGCTGTCTGATCTACAGCGTTCCCTGAGAGATCCCTGTGTTTATGATCTGTTCCTGAAATTACTGGCTTGCCTTGTGACTATCCTTTTGCCATCTGCCTGCACCTGACCTCGGCCTGTCTACGACCTCACTCCTGTCTAATCCTCTGGCTCATCTGTACCATTCTGTTACCGACTCGGTTTGTCCTGTGACCTTCTTTCAGCCTTCTGCATCTGTTCCTGTACTGCTCTCTTGTGTATGACCCGGCCTGTCTTACCTTCCTGTGTCTCCATCCCTGGGACCATCCACCTGCATCCTGTGAGTGTCTGCCTCCCAGCTTCAGGTTCCAGTCTGCTGCACTCCACCTCCTGTTCCAGTTGTCCCAGCAATGTCCGGAGCATCAGACCTGCCTACCAGCTGTTGATCCTGCCAGGCACTCATGCTGTCCTGTACTCCTGTCTGCTCTACCAAGGGCCACGAGTCAGGAAAGTAAGGGAGGCCTCCCTCTGCATATCGTGCTCAATAACCAGGTGCGTGACAGGAAGTAACTTGAGCCTAGAGAGAGGGGGTGCCCAAGAAGGACAAGAAACTGGCACTCATGTTCCTCCAGCTGCAGCATAGTGCCAAGTTTGCTCCAGTGATGAGGAGGGAGGGGATGATGAGGTCACTGACTATTTGGGTGCCTGATAGAATATAGGAGGAGGAGGAGGCACAACTCCAATGTGGCAGGGTGTCCTCTAGGGGGCAGCTCAAGGGCAGCCACCCTACTGCATCACACCGCAGAGCTCAGCAGGTGCAGGGCGCTGCTGACTCCCTGCTGATTTTGAAAAGTTCCTTGGTGTGGGCCTTTTTTGACACGTGTGCAGCAGATCGCACCGTTGCTGTTTGCAACCTATGTCTGAAGCGGATCAAGTGTGGCCAGAACAGCAGCCGCTTGGGCACCACATGCTTGACCAGACATATGACAACCTCCCATGCAGTCTGTTTCCCGTATACTATATTTGAGATTTAATATCTCTCAGATATGATTTGGGTTAAATGAGAGTTCTTTGACCATGAGTGAAAGCTTTAACACAATAACAACATTTATTTGTGAGTAGTTGAAAGTCTATCTAATACACAACCATCTATCTATAGTCTACACCAAGGAAGAAAATATTAGGTTAAAGTAAGAGAATTACATGAAGGAATACAGAGTATATTCCTTATAACATTAATCTACAAACATATTTAGTTACAAGTAAAATGCAGACCTTTCCCATAATTTCCCATTAATTTGCACCAAGGTTCCATTCATTCTGATGGCTGTTCTCCCATAAAAGTGTGTGTTTCCCTCCCATCTAGTCTGTGTATATCATTACAGGCTGATGCCTCAATGGTTGGCATAGCATGGCTCTGATTGGTGAGCTTCCCTATTCCTGGTTAAGGACTGGCTACATCTCCAATCCCTATACTTTGCATAAGTCAGCCCGATTTAATGCAAATCCTTGTGACTATTCTGGGCAGGAGATTAACTTGAAGTTTCCCGGGAATTTAAGTATTGATTATGGGTTGGCCTCCCTTCATTGCATATACCAGCATGGGATCCTTTCAAGTGAGTATGAAAAGGTTTGGATCCCATTGTTTGTAATGAGGGTATAGTAATAGGTGTCCCAAGTACTTGCAGCCAATCTGCTAGCAGTACACCACCATCTGATTTTAGCAGGTAAATTTCCCTACCCCAATTACTAAACTATAAAAAGAAATTCGGTCCCAGCCATCCACATGCTCAGCGTCTGAATGCTAGCTTGGCCAAATTTCTAGCATTGCAACTGCTGCCTTTTTAGCTGGTAGACTCTGCCCCCTTTCGTGAATTTGTGGAATGTGCTGTAACTCAGTGGCAGGTTCCAAAACGCCATTTCTTTTCACAAAAGGCCATTCCGGCTCTCTACCGGCATGTAAAAGGCAATATTTTGGCCTCAGTGAGACAAAAATGGATGTTGCGATCTGTATTTATTTTTGTCTCACTGTTTCAATAGATCTTGCGATCTGTATCTATTTTGTTTTCACAAATATAATTAATCACAGATTGTGGCAAATAGTATCTATAGATAAATTTGTTTTTGCACCATTAGTTAATTGGTTGCACATGCAGTAAAAACCTATCGCTAAGGCTTCTATTGTAATATCATATGCAGTGAATACCTATCATTAAGGTTTTTATTGTAATATCACAAGTGGATGCGCGCTTGTAAGAATTTAGGATAGTGTTTTGGTCTTTTAGTATTTGGGGCTTGCACAAGCAGCTGCACTACAATTTGCAGTTTTTGTTTTTGGTTAGCGCAAAGTATACACACTTTTAGACAATATTTTGGCCTCGTTGGACAGGGCGGTCAGCAGTAAGGTGCATATTACGGTCTAGCAGGCATGGACAGGACGTTACCTTTCCTTTATGGCGCACTGGGTAACTCTGCTGGCAGCTGGGAAGGATGCAGGACAGGGTTCAGTATTGTTGGAGGTTGTTCCGCCACCACGCCTCCAAAATGCTAGTGATGATTCTGCCACAGCTCTCTACTGTACCCCCTCCTCCTCTTCTTCCTCTATGGCCTCTTCTGCAGATTTGTCCTCTAAACCAGTGGTACTCCGTAAGTGTTCAAGGGGCTACACAAGCACTCAGGCAAAAAGATGCCATGTGGTGCTTGAGTTGGTCTGCTTAGGGGACAGAAGCCACACTGGGGCAGAGATTCTGTCAGCTCTGCAGAGGCAGGCTCAGAGGTGGTTTACACCATGCCATCTTAAGCCAGGAATGGCACCAACCTTCTCTCTGCCCTCCGACAGGGACACTTGACTCATGTTCCATGTTTGGCACATGTCCTGAATTTGGTGGTACAGCGGCGCATGGTGCACTGGGTAACTCTGCTGGCAGCTGGGAAGGATGCAGGACAGGGTTCAGTATTGCTGGAGCTTGTTCCGCCACCACGCCTCCAAAATGCTACTGATGATTCTGCCACAGATCTCTCCTCCACCCCCTCCTCCTCTTCTTCCTCTATGGCCTCTATTCGACTCAAACATCAAGCTCATCCCTACTCTAAACATGTAACCTGTAAAAAATGTTAAAGCGTCACCTATGGAGATTCTTAAGTACTGAAGTTTGGTGCCATTCCACAAGTGTGCAAAATTTTTAAGCGTGACATGTTAAGTATGTATTTACTTGGGGTAACATCATCTTTCAAAGTATTCAAAAAAATCAGGCTAACTTCAGGGGGTTTCTTTTTTTTATTCATGAAACAGTTTCTTTCCACAAACTTGCTGCTCAAATACCGTGTAACATAAAAAGTTGCAACGACCACCATTTTATTTCCTAGGGTATCTGCTAAAACAACATATATAATGTTTGGGGGTTCTGAGTAATTTTCTAGCAAAAAAAATTGGATTTTTACATGTAGGAGAGAAGTGTCAGAATTGGCCTGGGTGGCAAGGGGTTAATTATCATAAGTAAGTGTGACGGGAGTCACTTTGGGCGGGGGGTTTGTGCAACTCAGATTACCTTGGAGAGCTCTGGAAACTCTGTGTCCCGCTTCCCTGGCCCCTCTTATGTGTAAATCATCCTGTGTCCATTAGGGGCACAGGGTGACTGAGAACCCCACCATGATCTGTGCAAGTCAGACTCGCTGTACAGCCACACTGGAATGTTGTATATATTGTGTGTTGTCTCATGCTGTTGTGGACTCTTTGCTGGGATAGTTTGGGGTGTGGTCGTATTCCATTGTTTTATTGTGTCTGTCTGCTCTGGAAGAAAAGTATATTATGGGATGTGTATCTCTGTATGGGGAGTGCCTCCAACAGCTCTCCCTAAGACTGTTTACTGGTTTGAATACACCTGACCCGTGGGTCTATTGTTATTGGACAGTTTACTCCACCATGAAGGCAAAGGAGGGGGGAGTGTCTCTGAGTTGTATATCTGTTGTAACATGTGCTTGAAAAGAGAGTTTGATGTTTTTCACCCTATTCTGAGTTACGGCTGGTGACTGGGTGGGCTAAAGGGTCTTGGATAGTGCTGGTTCTGGACAAAGGAAGCATTTATGGTGGACATAGTCCTGTTGAGGACAAGGGTTCATCACAGCAAGTAATATACAAATAACTATTATATAGTGTTTTTAAGGTAATTTACTATATTTTCAAAAACTGTACTCAAGCATTTGGCTTAACAGACAAATTACTGAAGTATGAACTTATAACTTCCAACCAGTAATTTCACAAATAATAATAATAAATTATTATGTTATAACATACTATATAGCATAATAATACATGATTTATCTTGATTACAACAGTACCTGTCCTTATGAAACATCACAGGAAGCACCACCATGGTTAACAGAGGACAGAATTAAAATTACACTTGGGAAACTTAACATTAATAAATCACCGGGTAATATTCCTTTAAATTTCGTACCTGGGCGGTGTCTATAGTATGCCTGTAAAGGGGCGCATGTTTCCCGTGTTTAGAACAGTCTGACAGCAAAATGACATTTCTAAAGGAAAAAAAAGTCATTTAAAAGTGCTAGCGCTAGTGCCAGCTATAATGAATTGTCGGTCCGGCAATACACATAAAAGTTCATTGATAAAAACAGCATGGAATTTCCCCACAGGGGAACCCGAACCAAAATTAAAAAAAAAAATGCGTAGGGGTCCTCCTAATTTCCATACCAGGCCCTTCAGGTCTGGTATGGATATTAAGGGGTACCCCGCACCAATTTTTTTTTTTAAATGGCGTGGGGGTCCCCCTCAAAATCCATACCAGACGGGTTTGGTTAGGATTTTAAGGGGAACCCCACGCCAAAATGTACTTTCTTCTTCTTGCTCCATCTTCTTCTCCCCCATGTCTTAATCCGCTTCCTTCTCTGGTTTTCTCGTCCGGCATCTTCCTCCGGCTTCTTCTCCGCCTTCGTCCTCCACACGATCCGCCTCAGTGGGAGTGTTCTGCTGTGTGATGCTTCTGTTGAGGTGACAGTTCTTATATAATGGAGGGCGGGGCCTACCGGTGACCCCGCCCCCTCTGACAATATGGGGATATCCCTATGGCTTTCCCTGTGTTGTCAGAGGGGGCGGGGTCACCATGTTTACATAAACGGGTAACCCTTCCCCCTCTGACAACACAGGGAAAGCCATAGGGATATCCCCATATTGTCAGAGGGGGCGGGGTCACCGGGTGGCCCCACCCTCCATTATATAAGAACTGTCACCTCAACAGAAGCGTCACACAGCAGAACACTCCCACTGAGGCAGATCGTGTGGAGGACGATGGCGGAGAAGAAGCCGGAGGAAGATGCCGGACGAGAAGACCGGAGGAGGAATCAGAGGAAGACGCGCGGGAAGAAGAAGATGGAGGAAGAAGAAGAACACCGAAGGAAGACCACAAGAAAGGAGATGGAAGAAGAAATGGGAAAAGAAGAAGAAATTAATAAAGGAATTATCAAAAACCGTCTCTTGTCTTTTTTAACATTTTTGACACTTTTTTTGTGAAATGGTAGGGGTACATTTGTACCCCATTACCAATTCACACAGGGGGGCTGATCTGGAGGTCCCCTTGTTAAAAGGGGCTTCCAGATTCCGATAAGCCCCCCGCCTGCAGACCCCCACAACCACTGGGCAAGGGTTGTGGGGATGAGGCCCTTCTCCCCATGAACATGAGGACAAGGTGCTTTGGGGGCTACCCCAAAGCACCCTCCCAATGTTGAGGGCATCTGGCCTGGTACGGTTCAGGAGGGGGGGTGCTCTCTCGTAGCAGTTTCCCCTTAAAATCCATACCAGACCTGAAGGGCCTGGTATGGAATTTAGGGGGATCCCCACGCATTTTTTTTTTAATTTTGGTTCGGGGTTCCCCTGTGGGATAATTCCATGCTGTTTTTATCAATGAACTTTTATGTGTATTGCTGGACCGACAATTCATTATAGCCGGAACTATCTCTAGCACTTTTAAATTACTTTTTTTCCTTTATAAATGTCATTTTGCTGTCAAACTGTTCTAAACAGGGGAAACATGCGCCACTTTACAGGCACTCTGTACTATAGACACCCCCCAGGTACGAAATTTAAAGGAATATTACACTTTGATTGTTTCACTTTAAGCATTAATTAAATCACTGCTCCCGAAAAAACGGCCATTTTTAAAACTTTTTATTTGCATTGATACATGTCCCCTGGTGCAGGACCCGGGTACCTAAACCCTTTTTATGACAATAACGTGCATATAATCCTTTAAAATTAGCACTTTGGATTCCTCCCATAGACTTTGAAAGGGTGTTCCACGGCTTTCGAATTTGCCGCAAACACCCCAAATTGTTCGCTATTCGGCGAATGGGCGAACAGCCAATGTTCAAGTCGAACTCATGTTTGCCCCCGAACATAAAGCCCATCCCTTTTACTGCACCCTATTGGATATAGTTAATGAGCTCCGACTGCCGGTGAAGACCATCAGGACTTCAACGTAAATATTGCTGTCATTACTGCTTAAAGGACCCTCATACCATTGTTATTAAGCCTGGTCTCTCATTAGCATTAAAGGTTATATAGGCCGGCCTGGGTTCCAGCTTTAGAAGTTTGCCAGCATTATTGTCTAACTCTTGCCTATCCTTTCAGGTCATATTCAAGTAGTACTCCATTGTACATATGTGTATATAATCTACTGTTATCTCCAAATTACCTTAGCTTGTATTATAGAGGAATTCTATAATACTGTGGCGTCATAAGGAGGCGGGGTCACCAGGTGACATCACCTGGTGACCACGCCCCATACCTATATAAGTGGTTGCGCAGCTCGTACACAGCATTACAGCGGGAGAGAGCATCCTGTCAACATCGGAAGAAGAGAAGAGGGAATAAGACGGCAGGGAAGACCGAGCCACCGCTAGCAAAAGAGCGGCAAAAGAGCAGAAGATAGCGGAGGAGCCCGGCAGAAAAACCGAAGAGTGGGAGAAGAACCGAACACCGGGAGAAGAGGCCGGAGAGAGTGGAGAAGTCGGAAGAAGACCCCAAAGTCAGAAGAAGACCCCCAGAGCTGCCTAGTAAATTACTTTAAAAACCTGTCTAGTGCGTTTTTTTATTGACACTTTTTCCCCCAGGTGAATGGGTAGGGGTACCATGTACCCCATACTCATTCACATAGGGTGGGGGCCGGGATCTGGGGGCCCCCTTATTAAAGGGGACTCCCGGATTCCGATAAGCCCCCCGCCCACAGACCCCAACAACCAACAGCCAGGGTTGTCGTGAAGAGGCCCTTGTCCTCATCAACATGGGGACAAGGTGCTTTGGGGTGGGGGGGCCGCAGGGCACCCCCCTTAGATCAAAGCACCCACCCCACCATGTTAAGGGGATGTGGCCTGGTACAGTTCAGGTGGGGGCGCTCGCTTGTCCCCACACCCTTTCCTGACTGGCCGGGCTGCGTGCTCGGATAAGGGTCTGGTATGGATTTTGGGGGGACACACATGAACTTTAATGGCATCCCAGTCTTAGTCTGTAGGGTTCAATATGGAGTTGGCCCACCCTTTGCAGCTATGAAAGCTTCAACTCTTCTGGGAAGGCTGTCCACAAGGTTTAGGAGTGTGTCTTTGGGAATGTTTGACCATTCTTTCAGAAGCACAGAATTTGTGAGGTCAGGCACTGATGTTGGGAGAGAAGGCCTGGCTCGCAGTCTCCACTCTAATTCATCCCAAAGGTGTTCTATCGGGTTGAGGACAGGACTCTGTGCAGGCCAGTCAAGTTCCTCCACCCCAAACTCCCTCATTCATGTCTTTTGTGCACTATTCCAAATCATTTGGTGGAGGGGGGATTATTGTGTGGGGTTGTTTTTCAGGGGTTGGACTTGGCCCCTTAGTTCCAGTGAAGGGAACTCTTAAGGCATCAGCATACCAAGACATTTTGGATAATTTCATGCTCCCAACTTTGTGGCAACAGTTTGGGGATGTCCACTGTGATGGAACCGTCCAGCAGCCTGCTTTGATGCTTCCACCAGTATAACGCTTCCTCCAGTCTGGACATAGGAACAAGATAATATAGCTGACCATACAAGACTAGCCCACAAATAGCGTGTATGAGAACTGGCACACTTTATTGAACAGAAATACAGGCTTTTTATACACAGAGAAAAGGAGAGTGGGGACTAGGTGACAGAAATTCAGGATTCCCCAAAGAATATCTGTTAGTACAAGGTATAGAATTGTCTTGTTCTCGACTAGTTTTGCGATATTATCGCTTCCTCAGGAGGACCAATCTATAAAACAAATAATACAATGCAATACAAGCAAAAAGAATACATTGCACTACAAGTAGTGATCATAAAAACAGCATGTAAAAAAAGAAATAATCAAAAACATAAATGCTGGTTTGGCTTACCCTATGCTTGGGTGATCGTGCGCGGCACCGGTCGCCTAATTAACTCTCCCCCGCGGCGGACAAGGGGGATAATGTAGAGCTCTCTAAATGAAAGGCATAACACAAGTAAGGGGCCACATAAGTAGCTGGTTAAAAGGTACGATGGATTTGATCATACACATAGTAAGGGGGGGGTTGGGAGGACAAAGGAAAAAAACAAGGGGGAGGAAGGAGAAAATAGAAATGAGGGGGGGAAGGAAAAGGGAAGGGGAAGGGGGGGTGGAAGGGAAGGAGGAAAGGAAAGGAGGGAAGGAGGGAGAGGAAAGGAGGGTAGGAGGAAATGGACATGGGTAGGGGGGAAAACGGGGGGGAGGGAAAGGGGGGAAGGAACACCAAGGGAGGTGATAAGGCAGGAAGGGAAGAATTATGGGGAGGGGGGAGGGGAAGAAGGGGGATAAGAGACGGAGCAGGCTGGGACAAACAATGCACAGGGGAGGAGAGGATGGGGGAGGGGGGGACAAGGATTGAACCTTAGCTAGTGAACAAATGGGGCATATAGTATAGCTCACCGCAAGGGTTAAATCAAGGGTAACAAGGATGCTAGCCACAAGGAGACTTCCAATGGCACGGGGGTCGGATGGCCCGTAGGGAGCAGGAGAGCCAAACGTGTCCAGACACTGGAGCATCATGTAGGGTACAAGGTGTGAGAGCCCAACAGAGTGGGTAGATACCCACGGGGTTGCATGGGAATCTGTCAATAAAGCAGTATCAAATATAGCATAAGATACAGGATAGTGTCCATATGATGGTATCAGTGATAGATAGCGTCGGGTAAAGGATAGTATCCAGGGTAAGAAGGCAGAAAACGTACCTATAGATGTCCGCCAGTGAGGCATTGAAGGCCTCCCTTCCATCCCATCCCCACGTCAGCAGTCTACCGTGGAGAGAACTCTGATGCTCACTCACAGGCCCGAGGGCCCGTTAAGTGTGCTCCCCAACCCCGGGTCAGTTTCTCCGCACTGCGCAGGTGCGCGGCCCGCGCTACTGCGCAAGCGCGTTCGAGACGAGCACGTGGGCAGGAAGCCCTGGGCTCGGCGAGGACAAGCAGGAGATGAACAACAGAGCGTCATCTCCGCCAGGAGAAACACAAGTCCGCCGCAGTGGGAATGCACAGGCAGCCACGGACCGCACAGGACACCCAGGGGTCGCCAAACACACACAAACAAAACATTGAACATCATAAAGAATAAAATGTAAATTGTATGTAACAGTGTATGTAGAAAAGGTATGAGTGGCAGTGGAAATGCCACCCAACCCATTACGGTGTTGGTAAACACAAACGGGAGTTGGTCCCCGTAGTAGGCTCTGAAAACAAGAGGGACAGCATTGGCTACAGAGAGCCCATGTTGAGGAGTGAGAACAGTTGATAAGATGGGGCTTCCTATTGGTGAGTGATGGGAGTGAAGGTGGGAGTGGGAACGGGGAACGGGGGAGGGGGACGGGAAGGACGGAATATACCAATGCGAGGGGTAATGACTATATTACAGATATATTATGGGTAATGCGGTGAAAAGTGATAAAGGGATGAATAATTAAATGTATTGAATTATAATAAATGAAATATAAGAAAAATGTGAAACAGGGAAAATAGGTGCACTGTTAGTGAAAATAAAATAACTGAAGGTGATGGTGACGACCAACAGAAAGGAAACCATATCAATTGAATAAGTTAGATTAAAAATGTCCTCAAATAGCTAAATTAGGGGTCAAATAACATGAAAGGCAGGGAACTCCATACAGTGTCATGCTCAATACAGTGTCATATTCTATAGGTATATAAAGGTAATCGCGATGTAGCGATATTAAAATGGGTTTCAAAATGGAAGACAGAGGGCCATGGTGGGTGAAGATCAGCTACGGATTATAAATGTGGGTAACATCGATAATCACAGTTGGGCCGGAAATTAACCTGTCCATAACAACACATACTCTTGGGTAGAAGGTAGTGAATTTAAACTGACTAGACCCGACTAATGGCACATAGTGAGTAAATACTTGAAAACTATATTGGAACATGGTATATTGAGGTAGCTAAGAAGGAATGTCTAGCTGTATGGAACTAAACCTGCGTGGTCAATAATAAGACTGTCCCCATGTCTGAACCATGTAGGAGAGGGGGCCAACCTCCGACGTAATGGGATAATTAATATAAAAGGATGGTAATATAAGTTAAGAATTAGAGGCACTCAGGGAAAGAAAAGAACGGGCGTGTTATCCACCCAATGAATATGCACAGATTGTGAGTATAGCCTCATATAGTCAAGGATAACAGGTCTTAAACCGTACCATCATCCAAATTAATATACACAGAGAAAAGGAGAGTGGGGACTAGGGGACAGTGGCTGATGTTGGCCCCATGACAATCCCACCCTAAGAAGGCTGGACTATACCGGTACAGATAAACAATAATAAGCAAATTATATAAAAAGATTTTATTACAAAAAGGAAATACATAGTATACTTATTTAAAATGCAAAACAGAAATTCAGGATTCCCCAAAGAATATCTGTTAGTACAAGGTATAGAATGGTCTTGTTCTCGACTAGTTTCACGATATTATCGCTTCCTCAGGAGGACCAATCTATAAAACAAATAATACAATGCAATACAAGCAAAAAGAATACATTGCACTACAAGTAGTGATCATAAAAACAGCATGTAAAAAAAGAAATAATCAAAAACATAAATGCTGGTTTGGCTTACCCTATGCTTGGGTGATCGTGCGTGGCACCGGGCCGCCTAATTAACTCTCCCCCGCGGCGGACAAGGGGGATAATGTAGAGCTCTCTAAATGAAAGGCATAACACAAGTAAGGGGCCACATAAGTAGCTGGTTAAAAGGTACGATGGATTTGATCATACACATAGTAGCACATGTGTATGATCAAATCCATCGTACCTTTTAACCAGCTACCTATGTGGCCCCTTGTGTTATGCCTTTCATTTAGAGAGCTCTACATTATCCCCCTTGTCCGCCGCGGGGGAGAGTTAATTAGGCGGCCGGTGCCGCACACGATCACCCAAGCATAGGGTAAGCCAAACCAGCATTTATGTTTTTGATTATTTCTTTTTTTACATGCTGTTTTTATGATCACTACAGTACTTGTAGTGCAATGTATTCTTTTTGCTTGTATTGCATTGTATTATTTGTTTTATAGATTGGTCCTCCTGAGGAAGTGATAATATCGCAAAACTAGTCGAGAACAAGACCATTCTATACCTTGTACTAACAGATATTCTTTGGGGAATCCTGAATTTCTGTTTTGCATTTTAAATAAGTATACTATGTATTTCCTTTTTGTAATAAAATCTTTTTATATAATTTGCTTATTATTGTTTATCTGTACTGGTATAGTCCAGCCTTTTTAGGGTGGGATTGTCATGGGGCCAACATCAGCCACCCTCCCCTAGTCCCCACTCTCCTTTTCTCTGTGTATATTAATTTGGATGATGGTACGGTTTAAGACCTGTTATCCTTGACTATATGAGGCTATACTCACAATCTGTGCATATTCATTGGGTGGATAACACACCCGTTCTTTTCTTTCCCTGAGTGCCTCTAATTCTTAACTTATATTACCATCCTTTTATATTAATTATCCCATTACGTCGGAGGTTGGCCCCCTCTCCTACATGGTTCAGACATGGGGACAGTCTTATTATTGACCACGCAGGTTTAGTTCCATACAGCTAGACATTCCTTCTTAGCTACCTCAATATACCATGTTCCAATATAGTTTTCAAGTATTTACTCACTATGTGCCATTAGTCGGGTCTAGTCAGTTTAAATTCACTACCTTCTACCCAAGAGTATGTGTTGTTATGGACAGGTTAATTTCTGGCCCAACTGTGATTATCGATGTTACCCACATTTATAATCCGTAGCTGATCTTCACCCACCATGGCCCTCTGTCTTCCATTTTGAAACCCATTTTAATATCGCTACATCGCGATTACCTTTATATACCTATAGAATATGACACTGTATTGAGCTTGACACTGTATGGAGTTCCCTGCCTTTCATGTTATTTGACCCCTAATTTAGTTATTTGAGGACATTTTTAATCTAACTTATTCAATTGATATGGTTTCCTTTCTGTTGGTCGTCACCATCACCTTCAGTTATTTTATTTTCACTAACAGTGCACCTATTTTCACTGTTTCACATTTTTCTTATATTTCATTTATTATAATTCAATACATTTAATTATTCATTCCTTTATCACTTTTCACCGCATTACCCATAATATATCTGTAATATAGTCATTACCCCTCGCAATGGTATATTCCGTCCTTCCCGTCCCCCTCCCCCGTTCCCTGTTCCCACTCCCACCTTCACTCCCATCACTCACCAATAGGAAGCCCCACCTTATCAACTGTTCTCACTCCTCAACATGGGCTCTCTGTAGCCAATGCTGTCCCTCTTGTTTTCAGAGCCTACTACGGGGACCAACTCCCGTTTGTGTTTACCAACACCGTAATGGGTTGGGTGGCATTTCCACTGCCACTCATACCTTTTCTACATACACTGTTACATACAATTTACATTTTATTCTTTATGATGTTCAATGTTTTGTTTGTGTGTGTTTGGCGACCCCTGGGTGTCCTGTGCGGTCCGGGGCTGCCTGTGCATTCCCACAGCGGCGGACTTGTGTTTCTCCTGGCGGAGATGACGCTCTGTTGTTCATCTCCTGCTTGTCCTCGCCGAGCCCAGGGCTTCCTGCCCACGTGCTCGTCTTGAACGCGCTTGCACAGTGGCACGGGCCGCGCACCTGCGCAGTGCAGAGAAACTGACCCGGTGAGGTCAGACGCGGCCGGATGGCGGCGTCGTGGGCGTCTCCGGGTTGGGGAGCACACTTAACGGGCCCTCGGGCCTGTGAGTGAGCATCAGAGTTCTCTCCACGGTAGACTGCTGACCTGGGGATGGGATGGAAGGGAGGCCTTCAATGCCTCACTGGCGGACATCTATAGGTACGTTTTCTGCCTTCTTACCCTGGATACTATCCTTTACCCGATGCTATCTATCACTGATACCATCATATGGACACTATCCTGTATCTTATGCTGTATTTGATACTGCTTTATTGACAGATTCCCATGCAACCCCGTGGGTATCTACCCACTCTGTTGGGCTCTCACACCTTGTACCCTACATGATGCCCCAGTGTCTGGACACATTTGGCTCTCCTGCTCCCTACGGGCCATCCGACCCCCGCGCCATTGGAAGTCTCCTTGTGGCTAGCATCCTTGTTACCCTTGGTTTAACCCTTGCGGTGATCTATACTATATGCCCCATTTGTTCACTAGCTAAGGTTCAATCCTTGTCCCCCCCTCCCCCATCCTTCCCTCCCCTCCCCTGTGCATTGTTTGTCCCAGCCTGCTCCTTCTCTTATCCCCCTTCTTCCCCTCCCCCCTCCCCATAATTCTTCCCTTCCCCCCTTATCACCTCCCTTGGTGTTCCTTCCCCCCTTTCCCTTCCCCCCGTTTTCCCCCCTACCCATGTCCATTTCCTCCTACCCTCCTTTCCTCTCCCTCCTTCCCTCCTTCCCTCCTTTCCTTTCCTCCTTCCCTTCCACCCCCCCCTTCCCCTTCCCTCCCCCCCTCATTTCTATTTTCTCCTTCCTCCCCCTTGTTTTTTTCCTTTGTCCTCCCAACCCCCCCCCTTACTATGTGTATGATCAAATCCATCGTACCTTTTAACCAGCTACTTATGTGGCCCCTTACTTGTGTTATGCCTTTCATTTAGAGAGCTCTACATTATCCCCCTTGTCCGCCGCGGGGGAGAGTTAATTAGGCGACCGGTGCCGCGCACGATCACCCAAGCATAGGGTAAGCCAAACCAGCATTTATGTTTTTGATTATTTCTTTTTTTACATGCTGTTTTTATGATCACTACTTGTAGTGCAATGTATTCTTTTTGCTTGTATTGCATTGTATTATTTGTTTTATAGATTGGTCCTCCTGAGGAAGCGATAATATCGCAAAATTAGTCGAGAGCAAGACAATGCTATACCTTGTACTAACAGATATTCTTTGGGGAATCCTGAATTTCTGTTTTGCATTTTAAATAAGTATACTATGTATTTCCTTTTTGTAATAAAATCTTTTTATATAATTTGCTTATTATTGTTTATCTGTACCGGTATAGTCCAGCCTTTTTAGGGTGGGATTGTCATGGGGCCAACATCAGCCACTGTCCCCTAGTCCCCACTCTCCTTTTCTCTGTGTATATTAATTTGGAATGGTTTAAGACCTGTTATCCTTGACTATATGAGGCTATACTCACAATCTGTGCAGGCTTTTTATACACTTGAAAAATAGGTCAGTCACCACATGAACAATAACCCAAATATTTACCCAAAACATCACACAATAGTTCAGATAATAAAGTTGGCTAATCCAATCATAGACTCCAAGAGTTAGTCAAATTAACCACCAGACAGACACAATAGGTGAAGGGAAATTCACACCCAGACAATGCTTTGATTAATCAGGATCTCCCTGTAGCAGACTGTACAGTTCCTACATTGAAGCCAATAGAACAAGACCAATGTGACCAGCTCTTTCAATTAACATGTATAGTTCAGAATCAAACAAACCAGAAAATAGTCTTCATGGGGCAAATCCAAAAAAACAGTCTCTCAAAAATGTAACAGGAAGAGAAATATAGTAATAACAAATGAGAGGGTGAATGTGGGCAGAAAAGGTCCCTGCAGCCAGTGTCTGTGACAGTGCCTCCCCCATCCCATAGTTTGACAGACCCAGCCAGATCCACCACAGGTCAGCTTGGGGCTGTCCTGGAGTGTCTTATAGTTTCGTTTACCAGGAAAGCCCATCAGCGTTCCCATTTGAAGTAATCCAAACCACGCTCTCAGCATCCATTAAGTAGTTGTCCATCATTTTCTTTGTCACCCTGTGCCCCTAACATACACAGGTTGAACCAAACATAAGAGGGACACTGGGAGCTGAAACAAGAGTTTCCAGACCTCTCTAAGGTAAGCTGGGTTCTACAGGCCCCCCGCCCAAAGTGACTCTCTTGACAGCCCCTTCCTGTTCCAACATGACTGCGCACTAGTGCACAAAACAAGGTCCATAAAGACATGGATGAGCGAGTTTGGGGTGGAGAAACTTGAGTGGCCTGCACAGAGTCCTGACCTCAACCTGATAGAACACCTTTGGGATTAATTAGAGTGGAGACTGTGAGCCAGGCCTTCTCATCCAACATCAGTGCCTGACCTTACAAATATGCTTCTGTAAGAATGGTCAAACATTCCCATAGACACACTCCTAAACCTAGGGGACAGTTGGGATGAGCCGAACACCCCCCTGTTCTGTTCGCACCAGAATATGCGAACAGGCAAAAAATTTGTTCGAACGCGCGAACACTGTTAAAGTCTATGGGACACAAACATGAATAATCAAAAGTGCTAATTTTAAAGGCTTATATGCAAGTTATTGTCATAAAAAGTGTTTGGGGACCCGGGTCCTGCCCCAGGGGACATGGATCAATGCAAAAAAAAGTTTTAAAAATGGCCGTTTTTTCGGGAGCAGTGATTTTAATAATGCTTAAAGTGAAACAAGAAAACTGTAATACTCCTTTAAATTTTGTACCTGGGGGTGTCTATGGTATGCCTGTAAAGGGGCGCATGTTTCCCGTGTTTAGAATAGTCTGACAGCAAAATGACATTTCAAAGGAAAAAAAGTCATTTAAAACTACTCGCGGCTATTAATGCATTGCCGGTCTGACAATACACATAGAAGTTCATTGATAAAAATGGCATGAGAATTCCCTACAGGGGAACCCCGAACCAAAATTAAACAAAAATGACGTGGGGGTCCCCCTAAATTCCATACCAGGCCCTTCAGGTCTGGTATGGATATTAAGGGGAACCCCGGCCAAAATTTAAAAACAAATGGCGTGGGGTCGCCCTCAAAATCTATACCAGAACCTTCAGGTCTGGTATGGATTTTAAGGGGAACCCCGCGCCAAAATTTAAAAAAAAAATGGCGTGGGGTGCCTCCAAAAATCCATACCAGATCCTTATCTGAGCACGCAACCTGGCAGGCCACAGGAAAAGAGGGGGGACAAGAGAGCGCCCCCCCTTCTGAACCGTACCAGGCCACATGCCCTCAACATTGGGAGGGTGCTTTGGTTGAGCTTTGGTTTTATTTAAGAACCGTCAGAAGAGGAGAAGCGTCACACAGCAGGAAACTCCCATCATGCTATCATGGATGCGGAGTGGCCCAAGGAGAAGAAGGGAAAAGACGCCGCGGAGGAAGATGTCGAACGAGAACACCGGAGGAAGAACCAGAAGAACCAGAAGAAGATGGAGGAAGAAACCGAAGGAAGATAGAAGACAGAAGAAAGAAGAAGCATTTAAATAAAGGAATTGTCAAAAACTGTCTCTTGTCATTTTAAACAGTTTTTTTGTGAAATGGTAAGGGTACTTTTGTACCCCCTTACCATTTCACACAGGGGGGAGGGCTGGGATCTGGGGGTCCCCTTGTTAAAGGGGGCTTCCAGATTCTGATAAGCCCCCCGCCCGCAGACCCCCACAACCACCGGCCAAGGGTTGGGGGGATGAGGCCCTTGTCCCCATCAACATGGGGACAAGGTGTTTTGGGGGGCTACCCCAAAGCACCCTCCCAATGTTGAGGGCATGTGGCCTGGTACGGTTCAGGGGGGGTGCTCTCTTGTCCCCCCTCTTTTCCTGCGGCCTGCCAGGTTGCATGCTTGGATAAGGGTCTGGTAAGAATTTTTGGGGGACCCCACGCCAATTTTTTTAAATTTTAGCGCGGGGTTCCCCTTATAATCCATACCAGACCCAAAGGGTCTGGTATAGATTTTGAGAGGGACCCCACGCAATTTTTTTAAAAATTTTGGCCGGGGTTCCCCTTAATATCCATACCAGACCTGAAGGGCCTGGTATGGAATTTAGAGAGACCCACACGTCATTTTTTTAAAAAATTTTGGTTCGAGGTTCCCATGTGGGGAATTCCCATGCCGTTTTTATCAATGAACTTTTATGTGTATTGTTGGACCGGCAATTCATTAATAGCCGCGAGTAGTTTTAAATGACTTTTTTCCTTTGAAATGTCATTTTGCTGTCAGACTGTTCTAAACACGAGAAACATGCGCCCCTTTACAGGCATACTATAGACACCCCCAGGTATGAAATTTAAAGGGATATTACACTTTTATTGTTTCACTTCAAGCATTATTAAAATCACTGCTCCTGAAAAAAACGGACGCTTTTTAAAACTTTTTTTTGCATTGATCCATTTCCCCTGGGGCAGGACCCGGGTCCCCAAACACTTTTTTTGACAATACTATGCATATAAGCCTTTAAAATTAGCACTTTTGATTTCTCCCATAGACTTTTAAAGGGTGTTCCACGGCTTTCGAATTTGCCTCGAACACCCCAAATTGTTCGCTGTTCGGGGAACAGCAGATGTTTGAGTTGAACATTAGTTCGACTCAAACTCGAAGCTCATCCCTAGTGGACAGCCTCTCCAGAAGAGCTGAAGCTGTTATAGCTGCACAGGGTGGGCCAACTCTATATTGAACCCTACAGACTAATAGGGCGTACACACGGTCGGACTTTGTTCGGACATTCCGACAACAAAATCCATGGATTTTTTCCGACGGATGTTGGCTCAAACTTGTCTTGCATACACACGGTCACACAAAGTTGACGGAAAATCCGATCGTTCTGAACACGGTGACGTAAAACACGTACGTTGGGACTATAAACGGGGCAGTGACCAATAGCTTTCATCTCTTTATTTATTCTGAGCATGCGTGGCACTTTGTCCGTCGGATTTGTGTACACACGATCGGAATTTCCGACAACGGATTTTGTTGTCGGAAAATTTTATCTCCTGCTCTCCAACTTTGTGTGTCGGAAAATCCGATGGAAAATGTTCGATGGAGCCCACACACGGTCAGAATTTCCGACAACACGCTCCGATCGGACATTTTCCATCGGAAAATCCGACCGTGTGTACGGGGCATAAGACTGAAATGCCATTAAAGTTCATGTGTAGGGATGAGCTTCATGTTCAAGTCGAACCCATGTTCGACTCGAACATCGTCTGTTCGCCCGTTCGCTGAATTGCGAACGATATGGGCCCATAATTCACTGCGGCATCGCAGTGCATTGCTGGCTGATGATTGGCCAAGCATGCACTATGACCCGCATGCTTGGCCAATCACAGCGCCGTCTGAACAGAGAGCCGTAATTGGCTAAAGCCAAGGAGGCTTTGGCCAATTATGGCTCAGGGGATTTAGTACACGCCCCACACTATATAAGGCCGCCTGCACGGCGGCCCTGTATAGTGTGTGTTCCGGCGTTCATTGAGAGACAGACAGACAGACAGACAGTGACATTTGATTTGAGTTAGATAGATTAGGCAGAACAGTCAGTCAGTTAGCTGCACTTACAGTGTATTGTGTATATATATGCATCCCAGGTGTTGCATATATATATATATACACTGTATTCAGTTTAGCTAGATCCGTTCCTGTTATCTTCCTACTGACAGGCAGGCTTGTCTTGTTACAGTATTTACAGCTACCTGAAGAAAATTACTGGTGTTCTTTTAATCCTATTAGTACCACAGTCAGGCAGCTAGACTATTTACAGTTAGTGCAGTGCGTCCTGCTCACAGTGTTCAGCTAAACCTACAAGTTAGTGGGGTGCGTCCTGCTCACAGTGTTCAGCTAAACCTGCAAGTTAGTGGGGTGCGTCCTGCTCACAGTGTTCAGCTAAACCTACAAGTTAGTGGGGTGCGTCCTGCTCACAGTGTTCAGCTAGATCCGTTCCTGTTATCTTCTTACTGACAGGCAGGCTTGTCTTGTTACAGTATATACAGCTACCTGAAGAAAATTACTGGTGTTCTTTTGATCCCATTAGTACCACAGTCAGGCAGCTAGACTATTTACAGTTAGTGCAGTGCATCCTGCTCACAGTGTTCAGCTAAACCTACAAGTTAGTGGGGTGCGTCCTGCTCACAGTGTTCAGCTAAACCTACAAGTTAGTGGGGTGCGTCCACCTCACAGTGTTCAGCTAAAGCTACCTGTAGAAGGTTGGTGGTGTTCTCATATTACAGGCAGGCAGTTGATTTTGCTAGCTGCAGTATCAGTACATATATATATATATATATATCCCAGCTTAGTGCAGCTACAGGCCATTAGTATGTCTGGAAGGCCAAGATGAGAGGCAGACAGTCACAAGCCAATAAGAGAGGTCAAGCAGGCTCTGTGTCTAGTGCTGGTCGTGGAGATGGTGCATCCTCATCAGCACGTGGCCGTGGGACATGCTTGGCCTTTTTTTCGGCAGCTCGCCGTGTTGAGCCGCAACATGTGGAAGACTTGGTCGAGTGGATGACCAAGCCGTCCTCATCCTCCTCATCCTCTCTCACCCATGCCCAGGGTACTTTGTCTGGCAAAGCAGCGGCCTCTTCCCTCGGCTCACTGTCATCAGTGACTCCTTCCCTAGCCCCACCATGTCCTCCTGAGTAGTCCCTCGAACTGTTTGACCACAGTGTTGGGTACATGCTCCAGGAGGATGCCCAGCGTTTGGAAGGCTCTGATGATGATACTGAGCTCGATGAAGGCAGTATCATGAGCACGGACAGAGGGGGTGCCCAAGAAGGACAGCAATCTGGTAGTCATGCTCCCCCTGCTGCAGGATAATGCCAGGTTTGCTCCAGTGATGAGGAGGGAGGGGATGATGAGGTCACTGACTCAACGTGGGTGCCTGATAGGAGAGAGGAGGAGGAGGAGGTGGCACATCACCAACGAGGCAGGATGCCCTCCAGGGGCCAGCCTAAGGGCAGCACATTGACTGCATCACACCCCAAAGCTCCACATGTGCAGGGTGCTGCAGTCTCTGCGCGTTATTCAAAAAGTTCTTTGGTGTGGGCCTTTTTTGAGAGGAGTGCATCAGATCGCACCGCTGCTATTTGCAACATATGTCTCAAGCGTATCTGGCGTGGCCAAAACATCTCCCGCTTGGGTACCACATGCTTGACCAGACATATGTTGACCTGCCAGGCAGTTCATTGGCAAGTGTATCTGAAAGACCCACACCAAAGAACAAAGAGGACCTCTTCTTGCTCCTCATCAGCTGAGATCTCCAACCTCACTATACCTTCAGTCCTCTCTGAGACCTGCAATGAGAGGAATGAAGGTGTAGAATTAGGTGTGTCACAGCCAAGTACTTGTGGGCAATCTGCTTTTGGTACACCGATGTCAGATTGTACCAGGCAAATTTCCCTGCCCCAGCTGCTGCACCGCCAAAAGAAGTTTGCTCCCAGCCATCCACATGCGCAGCGGTTGAATGCTAGCTTGGCAAAATTGCTAGCACTTCAACTGCTGCCTTTTCAGTTGGTAGACTCTGCCCCCTTCCGTGAGTTTGTGGAATGTGCGGTTCCTCAGTGGCAGGTACCCAAACACCACTTTTTCTCACGGAAGGCGATTCCGGCTCTCTACCGGCATGTGGAAGGCAATGTCCATGCCTCGCTGGACAGGGCGGTCAGCGGTAAGGTGCCTATTAACGCTGGCTCATGGTCCAGCAGGCATGGAAAGGGACGTTACCTAAGTTTCACGGCGCATTGGGTGACTCTGCTGGCAGCTGGGAAGGATGCAGGACAAGGTGCAGTAGTGTTGGAGGTTGTTCCGCCACCACGCCTCCAAAATGCTAATGATTATGACACACCTCTCTCCTCCACCCCTTCCTCTTCTTCTTCCTCCATGGCCTCTTCCTGTGCTTTGTCCTCGGAACCAGCGGTGCTCCGTAGCCGTTCAAGGGGCTACGCAAGTACGCAGGCCAAAAGATGCCATGCGGTGCTTGAGCTGGTGTGCTTGGGGGACAGGAGCCACACTGGGGCAGAGGTTCTGTCAGCTCTACAGGGGCAGGTTCAGAGGTGGTTGACGCCACGCCAACTTAAGGCAGGAATGGTGGTTTGCGACACCAACCTCCTCTCTGCCCTCCGACAGGGACAAATGACCCATGTGCCCTGTTTGGCTCACGTCCTTAACTTGGTGGTGCAGCGGTTCTTGGGCAAGTACCCGGGCTTACAGGATGTCCTGAGGCAGGCCAGGAAAGTCTGTGTGCATTTCCGCCGGTCATATAATGCCATTGCTTGGCTGACGGACCTCCAAAAGGAGTTTAACCTGCCCAAGAACCGCCTAATCTGTGACATGCCCACCAGGTAGAACTCAACGTTGGCCATGCTGCAGCGGCTGCACACGCAGCAGAGGGCCATCAATGAGTACCTGTGTGACTATGGCACCAGGACAGGGTCAGGGGAGCTTGTTTTTTTTTCCCCACGCCAGTGGGCCATGATCAGGGATGCATGCACTGTCCTGTCACCATTTGAGGAGGCCACGAGGATGGTGAGCAGTGACAGTGCATGCATCAGTGACACTGTCCCCCTTGTCCACCTGTTGGAGCACACGCGGACGAGGAGGAGGAGGAGGAGGAGGAGGAAGATTGTGTCAGTATGGAGGTGGATCCTGGCACTCAGCATCAGCAGCAGTCTTTAAGGGATCAGTCCCAAGAAACACATGAACTTGTACGTGGCTGGGAGGAGGTGGCTGCGGACCATGTCGTCCTTAGTGACCCAGAGGACTCCGGACCGAATGCCTCAGCAAACCTACGCTGCATGGCCTCCCTGATCCTGCAAAGCCTGCTTAAGGATCCTCGTATTCGTGGTACCAAGGAGAAGGACCAATACTGGCTGGCAACCCTCCTTGATCCACGTTACAAGGGTAAGGTTGCGGACCTTATCTTGCCATCGCAGAGGGAGCAGAGGATGAAACATCTTCGGGAGGCCTTGCAGAAAGGTCTGTGCAACACGTTCCCAGAGACTGGGAGGTTACAAACTCCTGTTTCTGGACAACGTGTTACTGAGGCTTCGGTCAGTCAAAGAAGGAGCGGTGGAGAAGGTGGCCGTCTGACCGATGCGTTCAGACAATTTTTTGGTCCGCAGCCCCAAGGTATGATCGGTTCCAGCAACCATCGCCAGCATCTGTTTTACATGGTGCAGGAATACCTAGGGGCAAGATCAGACTTGGACACCTTTCCCACCGAAAATCCTCTGGGTTACTGGGTCTTGAGGATGGATCACTGGCCAGAGCTTGCACAGTATGCAATTGAGCTACTGGCCTGTCCTGCATCCAGCGTTCTTTCGGAACGCACATTCAGTGCTGCTGGAGGCTTTGTAACCGATCACAGGGTGCGTCTGTCCACCGACTCGGTCGATCAACTGACCTTCATAAAAATGAATCAGTCTTGGATCACCACCAGCTACCAAGCACCTGATGCTGATGTAACCGAATAATTTTTTTTGAAATCTCAGATCCCTTCAAAGACTGCCTATGCTGATGCTGAGTGACTATCCCTGAGTAATTATCCTCTTTCTCCTCAATGAATACGCTGATAGCTTGTAAGAACATTTTTGGTTCTGGGCGCCACCACCAGTGCCTAAGGCACAATTTTTCAGCCCCTGTTTGACAGGGGCGTGTAATTATAATTTTTGATGCAATACTTTGCAGCAGGGCTCATTTCAGCATTCCAACTAGAGTACAGTAGGTGACCGCGATATTGTGTCAATCTCACCGCACTTCTCGGCGAGATTTGACACCTACGAGCCCCGTCGCAGGAGCCAGCGCCGAGATGGCTCACTCATCGGGAAAGGAAAACGTTGTTTTCCTCCCGCGATGAGTGACAGGCAGCGCTGACAGCTGTCTAGTATGAATCCTGAGGCGGGAAGACCGCGCCAAATTTTAAATGAAAAAACCGGCGTGGGTTCCCCCCTCGGGGGCATGCCAGGCCCTTAGGTCTGGCAAGGATTGTAAGGGGAACCCCCTATGCCGAAAAATCGGCGTGGGGGTCCCCCCCAAATCCATACCAGACCCTTATCCGAGCACGCAGCCCGGCCGGCCAGGAAGGGGGGTGGGGACGAGCGAGCGGCCCCCCCCCTCCTGAGCCGTACCAGGCCGCACGCCCTCAACATGGGGGGGTGGGTGCCTTGGGGGAGGGGGGCGCCCTGCGGCCCCCCCACCCCAAAGCACCTTGTCCCCATGTTGATGAGGACAAGGGCCTCTTCCCGACAACCCTGGCCGTTGGTTGTCGGGGTCTGCGGGCGGGGGGCTTATCGGAATCCGGGAACCCCCCTTAATAAGGGGGCCCCCAGATCCCGGCCCCCCACCCTGTGTGAATGAGTTTGGGGTACATGGTACCCCTACCCATTCACCTAGGCAAAAGTGTCAATATAAAAAAAACACACTACACAGGTTTTAAGAATAATTTATTAGTCAGCTCCGGGGTCTTCTTCCGACTTCGGGGGGACTCCTTCCGACTTCTCCCGGTGTTCGGCCTCTTCTCCCGGGCCCCGCCGCTATCTTCTTCCAGCTCTATTGCCAGCGAGGGGCCCGGTCTGCTGCCGCTGTCTTGTCGCCGCTGTCTCGCCGCCGCCGCTGTCTCTCCGCTTCTTCTCTTCTTTTCTTCTTCCCCGATGTTGACACGACGCTCTCTCCGGCTCGAATGCTGTGTGCGAGCTGCGGAGCCATTTATATAGGCAGTAACCCCGCCCCCTTACGACGTCATGGTCCCAGCATGCGCAGGGACTCTGGGGCCACGCCCCCTTATGACGCCAGAGTCCCTGCGCATGCTGGGACCATGACGTCGTAAGGGGGCGGGGTTACCGCCTATATAAATGGCTCCGCAGCTCGCACACAGCATTCGAGCCGGAGAGAGCGTCGTGTCAACATCGGGGAAGAAGAAAAGAAGAGAAGAAGCGGAGAGACAGCGGTGGCGGCGAGACAGCGGCGACAAGACAGCGGCAGCAGACCGGGCCCCTCGCTGGCAATAGAGCTGGAAGAAGATAGCGGCGGGGCCCGGGAGAAGAGGCCGAACACCGGGAGAAGTCGGAAGGAGTCCCCCCGAAGTCGGAAGAAGACCCCGGAGCTGACTAATAAATTATTCTTAAAACCTGTGTAGTGTGTTTTTTTTATATTGACACTTTTGCCTAGGTGAATGGGTAGGGGTACCATGTACCCCAAACTCATTCACACAGGGTGGGGGGCCGGGATCTGGGGGCCCCCTTATTAAGGGGGGCTCCCGGATTCCGATAAGCCCCCCCGCCCGCAGACCCCGACAACCAACGGCCAGGGTTGTCGGGAAGAGGCCCTTGTCCTCATCAACATGGGGACAAGGTGCTTTGGGGTGGGGGGGCCGCAGGGCGCCCCCCTCCCCCAAGGCACCCACCCCCTATGTTGAGGGCGTGCGGCCTGGTACGGCTCAGGAGGGGGGGCCGCTCGCTCGTCCCCACCCCCCTTCCTGGCCGGCCGGGCTGCGTGCTCGGATAAGGGTCTGGTATGGATTTGGGGGGGACCCCCACGCCGATTTTTCGGCATAGGGGGTTCCCCTTACAATCCATGCCAGACCTAAGGGCCTGGTATGCCCCCCGAGGGGGGAACCCACGCCGGTTTTTTCATTTAAAATTTGGCGCGGTGTTCCGGCCTCAGGATTCATACTAGACAGCTGTCAGCGCTGCCTGTCACTCATCGCGGGAGGAAAACAACGTTTTCCTTTCCCGATGAGCGAGCCAGCGCGACATTCACAGTACCCTGTCGCCGAGAACCAGCGCGATGGTATCGCGCTGGAAACACAATCTCGCGGTCAGGTACTGTATCTGTGAGGGGTTGCAGTGTTGTGGCAATAGCACCAGTGCCTAAGGCCCAATTTTTCTGCCCCTGTTTAAAAGGAGCGAGTAATTACAATTTTTGATGCAATACTTTGCAGCAGGGCTCGTTCCTGCGTTCCAACTAGAGTGTCTGTGAGGGGTTGCAGTGTTGTGGCACCAGCACCAGTGCCTAAGGCCCAATTTTTCAGCCCTTGTTTTACAGGGGCGTGTAATTACAATATTTGATGCAATACTTTGCAGCAGGGCTCGTTCCTGCGTTCCAACTAGAGTATCTGTGAGGGGTTGCAGTGTTGTGGCAACAGCGCCTAAGGTCTAATTTTTCATCCCCTGTTCAACAGGGGCATGTAATTACAATTCTTGATCTAATATTTCACAGCAGGGCCCATTTCAGCACCCACCAAGAGCGAGTGAGGACTTACAGTGTTGTGGCACCAGCACCACCACCCCCACCACCAAAGGCCCAATTTTTCTGCCCTTGTATAACAGGGGCATGTAATTACAATTCTTGATCTAATATTTCACAGCAGGGCCCATTTCTGCACCCACCAAGAGCGAGTGAGGACTTACAGTGTTGTGGCACCAGCACCACCACCACCACCACCAAAGGCCCATTTTTTCTGCCCTTGTTCAACAGGGGCATGTAATTACAATTCTTGATCTAATATATCACAGCAGGGCTCTGTGAGGGCTTACAGTGTTGTGGCCACAACAACACCTAAGGCCCAAATTTCTGCTGAGTATATAGCGCAGGCCCCTACTTTCAAACATCTAACTTACAAACGACTCCTACTTGCAAACGGAAGGAGACAACAGGAAGTGAGATGAAATCTACCCCTAGGAAGGGAAATTCTCTCCTGTAAGAGTTAATATGGGAAAAACATTTCTCCTTTCCACTGATGCTTTCCAATCCTTGTTCCACACAAAACCCCAAATTTTCAAAAAACATTTGTCATTGGGACAAAAAGTGAGGTGAAATCTTCTGAAGAGGAGGAAAGACAGCAAAACAAATGTCACAGGGGTGATAACCCTTCCCTATGTTTTCCAAAAAGCTTAAAAAAGATTTTTTGGCTGGAGCTAAACATGTTAAAAATGTACCCGTTCAAAATTACAAACAGATTCTACTTAACAACAAACCTACAGTCCCTGTCTTGTTTGCACCGCCTGTATACTGCTGTTCAGAGTATATAGGGCCTGGTGGCCCCACACCTTTCCTTATTTTAATTTGGGTGCGGAGTTCCCCTTAATATCCATACAAGACCCAAAGGGCTTGGTAATGGACTGGGGGGTACCCATGCCGTTTGTCTCACTGATTTTCATCCATATTGCCAGGACCCGACATTACATTAAACCCGCAAGCAGTTTTAAATGAGATTTTTTCCTTTAAAAATGACATTTTGTGCAGGGACTGTTCTAAACACGGGAAACACGCGCCACTTTACAGGCATACTATAGACACCCCTCAGGTACGATATTTAAAGGAATATTTCACTTTTTTTTTTACTTTAAGCATCATTAAAATCACTGCTCCCGAAAAAACGTTTTTTGCATTGATACATGTCCCCTGGGGTAGGACCCGGGTCCCCAAACAATTTTTAGGACAATACCATGCAAATTAGCCTTTAAAATGAGCACTTTTGATTTTGAACGTTCGAGTCCCATGGACGTCAATGGGGTTCTAACGTTCGTGCGAATTTTTGGTCCATTCGCAGGTTCTGGTGCGAACCGAACCGGGGGGTGTTCGGCTCATCCCTATTTATGTTTGTAAAGGCAGGTGTCCCAATACTTTTGACAACATAGTGTATATGCAACATAAAGAATTAGCTCATTGTCACTTGCATAAATTTGGCAATAAGAATGGTCGGCTCTTAGCTCAATTGATTAGGGTTCCCGCATGTAAATATCTAAGATATCATGCTCATCTCAGGGCTTGCTAGATTCCTCTGAAGCCATAGCCAAAGCTTTTCAGTTATATTCCTCATCCTTATATAACATTTCAGCCATGTCATTGGATACTCGTGATTATTCACCTTCTACTTCATTATTACACTATATTCAGTCACCTGCTATCCCAACTTTATCAGCGGATGCTGCTGAGGAACTCTCAAAGCCATTCAAGTCCTCTGACATTGTCTCTGCAATAAATCTTTTCCTGTGAGGGAGAAGTCCAGGTCCGGGTGGCTTTACTCACATTTCTATTCTCATTTTTTAGACTATTTGTCTCCAGTTATGGAAGAAGTGTTCAATTCCATCTCACAGACGTGTCCTTTTCCACGGCACTCTCAAGACACGCATACAACTGTTATTCCAAAAGCCAACAAGATCCGGCACTAAGCTGTAGCTACAGACCCATTTATTTCATTCATTTGGATTAATCATTTTACAATCGTCCTGTTGTAGCTTCACTGCTACAGGATGGCGTCTGTGCGCAGGATCATGTATATATATACGTGATTCCGGGTCACTGCTTGTATAATCACAGCAGGAACCAATCAGCAGGTACTCGATGTCCTCCGGCACCCACAGATTGTTCAGTACAGAGGCAGAATGGCAGTCTATGTAAACAATGCAGATTGTCCTTCTGTCAGTACAGAAGGCATGAATCCCGAGTCTCTGCAAAGTAGAAACATATATCCATGCCTTCCCCTTGTAAAAGAACCTCCACCACAGTAAGAAAAAACCAGCTAGGCAGACAGGTAACCCTTTGATCACTCCAGATGTTAACTCCTTCCCATCCCGTGTCATTAGTACAGTGACAGTGCATATTTTTAGCACTGATCTCTGTAATCATGTCACTGGTCCCCAAAAAAGTGTCAAATATGTCAGTTAAGTTTCCGACTTTTCTGCCGCAATATCGCAATTTCGCTATAAGTCACTGATCGCAGCCATTACTAGTAGTTGCATGTAGGCTTCAGTCTTATATACCTTCCCTGATTCATTTAGATCAGGGTGGGATTGTCCCTGGTAGAGAGGCCAGGGACAACACTACTTAAACAATCACTCTCATTGATTATGTTAGCAAAAAACGTTTCCCTTCTCACAATTGATGTGGAGAAGGCTTTTGACTGCTTCTCATGGGATTTTATCTCTCTCCTTACACAGATTGGTTGACCATCAGGCTTGTTAAATAAAATATTGTCTCTCTATGAAACCCTCATCGGCTAGAGTTAGGATCAATGGTATCCTCTCCAATTCCATTCATATACATAATTACACTCAGAGTGCCCACTCTCACCCTTACTTATAGGGCTTCCAATAGGGCGATGTGAGATTAAGCTGAGTTTATAAACAGATTATCTAATATTATATATATCAAACCCCTCAGTGATATTTCCAGCACTCATACATGAATTTACACACTTTGGACATCATAGTAATTTTAAGGTAAACATACATAAGACCGAGGTCTTCAATGTCTCTATATCAGATTCTACCATTGTCAGTTTACGTAAATCATTTCCTTTTTACGAAAACCAAAAGTCATCAAGTTTATAGGAATGCAAATTCCATCTAAGCTAGACGATCTTCATGACCTAAACTATAAACCTCTTTTATCATTTGTAAACTTAAGGAATGGTGAACTCTGAAACATTCCTGGTTCAGGCGGATGGCTTTATTAAAAAATTACATTTTACCACAAATTCTTTATGTTTTTCAAACAGTCCCCACAGACCCTCCACGGACCTTTTTTAGTTCATTAAAATCTTTATTTCTGTGATATACATGGGCTGACTCCCCAGCCAGGATCAGATACAATATCATCACTAGGCTTAAATCTTGGGGGGGGCAATCTTACCCCATTTGGGTTACTATCACAAGGCGAAACACCTTACCAGTATTTTGGATTGGTTTCATAATTTCTCTGGGAAACTATTGGTTCAAATAGAGGAAGAGTTGTCCGATTCTCCTATTACATCTCTATTGTGGACTTTGCCTTCTTTAAAAACACAAACAGGCTTTATATCTCTGGGTGTCTCATTAGCTCTTATGCCGTGTACACACGACTGGTTTTCCCGCCGGAATAAACTCTGAAGGTTTTTCTGACGGAATTCCGCTGAAACTGTCTTGTGTACACACAATCACCCCAAAGTCCGACCGCCCACGTGTTGTACGGTGACGTACAACACGTATGACGGGACTAGAAAAAGTAGATTCAATAGCCAGTAGCCAATAGCTTCTGTCTCGTACTTGCTTCAGAGCATGCGTCGTTTTTGGTACGACGGAACAGCATACAGACGATCGGTTTTCCCGGTAGGAATTGGTTCCATCGGAAAAATTTAGAACATGTTCTATTTCTAGGCCCGTCAGAATTTTCGACGTAAAAAGTCCGATGGGGCATACACATGAATGGAATAGACGATGAAAAGCTTCCATCGGACTTTTTCTGTCGGACATTCCACTCGTGTGTACGGGCCATTAGAGTTTGGGACCATTTACTTCAAATCTGTCAGCTGTCCTCTTATGTGAGTGTTGAATTCTATTTGATACACTTTTGAGATCTGCACCAGATTGGTATTGTTATATGAGTGGTGGGAGGATGTATTCCCTCACATCCTGCTCCCTATATGATTTGTGATTTTATTTGTAGTGGTTCTTTCACTCTGTTTCTTTGTAATTATTGTTATACTCTAATAAAAAATATATTGCTACATATATTATAAAAAGAAGCAAAAAAGGAATGATTAGTGTCTCACCTTGTTAGATCTGTCTATACATCCTCAGATTGTTTGTTATCTTCCGACAATGAATAGATCTGAAAATAGTTCTAGTGAGCAAAGATGTTTTTTTGCCTCGGAGGTAGAGAGGGGTGGGAGGGGGAGGGGGGATTTCCAGTAACATAACACTCCTCCACCCGTATAGACTATTCAGACGTCCTTATTCTCTAATACAACACAGCACTGGGTGTGTCCACATTCCTCATCCTGTATAACGAGCTGAACACGTCTCATCCAGAGGCTTGCCATATATTATACAATTTTCTTATTTAATTTCCTTTAGATTTACCTTCAATTATATAGTGCAAGGACCTGCCTGATTGCATGCAGATTGAAAGTGTTTAGGTTTGACCTTATATCATCTGGTTTTGGTAAATCTAAAGGAAAATGGTATCATGTATGGCCAGCCTAAGGGGGTCTATTCATAAAAAGATCTGGAGACTAGGGATGAGCTGAACACACCCCCCGGTTCGGTTCGCACCAGAACCTGCGAACGGACCGAAAATTTGCACAAACATTAGAACCCCATTGACGTCTATGGGACTCGAATGTTCAAAATCAAAAGTGCTCATTTTAAAGGCTAATTTGCATGGTATTGTCCTAAAAATGGTTTGGGGACCCGGGTCCTGCCCCGGGGCACATGTATCAATGCAAAAAAAAAACGTTTAAAACGGCCGTTTTTTCAGGAGCAGTGATTTTAATGATGCTTAAAGTAAAAAAAAAGTGAAATATTCCTTTAAATATCGTGCCCCTTTGAAGACGTGATGATGTCACGAAACGCGTAGGGTGGAGCCAGACGACGCACTGACGTCACCCCCGAGCGAATTGTACTCCAGTAGGACGGGTTTGTCCGAGCTCCGGTGGCCACGGAGCCGGACTTAAGGCTGCTTATTCCATCAAGTTTTTGTAAGTGTGCATTCTGTTATTCGTTTTTAATAAACCTATCAGTTTTACACTATGTGAGCTTCCTCTGTGTTTTATGGGATCGCTGCCATGGGCTCATTGCGGTGACTGATGGTGAGAGGACCTCTAGTGGATATCGTGGGCAGTTCCTAACTCTGGCCTGTAAAGATTTCTGCTTGCTGTGATCCTCTGTAGTGGGGGGTCACGGCCATCTGGTAAGGAGCTACCCCTTCTATTTCCTGGTGGTGGACCCTTCCCTGCTGTCACGGATTAATTGTTAACATCACTTGGACTTTTGTTGGGTTTTGTTGATGTTTTTGGGACTCACTAAGATAGCATTTTTTATAGCCTCATTTGTTGAATGTATTTCACATGTTATGTTTGCACAATATTTTTGATTTATTCACAGTTAAGACTCAATTATCTTCACTGTAGATACTATATTGATGAACACAGTTATTAGCGCAACCCCTTATTTTTTCTTTACTTATCCACAATTGATGTTTGTTGTGGGGATTGCAGCTTTTCGCATTATAGAGTACTTTGGTTTATCAGCGCGGTTTTCCTAATTTTCCACTATCACGAAACATGTAGGGCATGGCTACGCAGTGTACCCCAGATCGCCATAGAGCCCCATGTAACCTAGCACGGGCGTCTCTGTTGTTTTTATACTTTGCCGGCTTTTATGTTTTGGATGTTTTAAAGATGCCTAGTTGTCTGAGGCAATAAAATTCCCCTTTTTTACATACTATACCATTGGAGTTTTTTCTTTCTCCCCTTCTTTACCCACGAGTCCAAACGAGGGAGTATTTACATCAATGCGGAAGTGTCGGAACCATCTCCAGCTGTGTGGTGAGCTGACATCTACTGTCCCTGCAGAGGGCTAAATCTGCATGCTTCTAAGACCTTGCTATTAAGGAGGTCCAACGTGTCTGGTAAGGATACATCTATTATCAACCTTCAGATCCACTGGTAGTTGGAGGTCCCTTCACATCCCCTTAGTCCTTTATACACACTAAGGAATACAATTCATGAACTTTGGATATGTGTTTTTCCTGCGACTCAGGATGCAATTTTGAACTTTTTCGCTTATGACTTTGCACTTGGGTGGAATAACCTTTGTTTTTTTGTTTTTTCTTTTTTGCACACCAGTTTATAACTTTATTGTTGGTTTATATGTATGCAATGGTCAATATTAGTATTTGACTTACATGTCGCTATTTGCTCTGTAGCATAGCGACTTTCTAATTCACTCACAATTAACTTTGATGGTGTTTTTTATTTATCTTTTTATTTATTTGTTTATCTACTTATGATAATCATGTAGTAATATAGATTTAAATATCTAATGCAAGCGCACAATTTTTTCTTTGTATGCTTTAAATATCGTACCTGGGGTGTGTCTATAGTATGCCTGTAAAGTGGCGCGTGTTTCCCGTGTTTAGAACAGTCCCTGCACAAAATGTCATTTTTAAAGGAATAAAAGTCATTTAAAACTGCTTGCGGCTTTAATGTAATGTCGGGTCCTGGCAATATGGATGAAAATCAGTGAGACAAATGGCATGGGTACCCCCCAGTCCATTACCAGGCCCTTTGGGTCTTGTATGGATATTAAGGGGAACCCCGCACCCAAATTAAAAAAAGGAAAGGTGTGGGGCCACCAGGCCCTATATACTCTGAACAGCAGTATACAGGCGGTGCAAACAAGACAGGGACTGTAGGTATGTTGTTAAGTAGAATCTGTTTGTAATTTTGAACTGGTACATTTTTAACGTGTTTAGCTCCAGCCAAAAAATCTTTTTTAAGCTTTTTGGAAAACATGGGGAAGGGTTATCACCCCTGTGATGTTTGTTTTGCTGTCTGTGCTCCTCTTCAGAAGATTTCACCTCACTTTTTCTCCTAATGACAAATGTTTTTTGAAAATTTGGGTTTTTTGTGAAAAAAGGATTGGTGATAAAGCATCAGTGGAAAGGAGAAATGTTTTTCCCATATTAACTCTTACAGGAGAGAATTTTCCTTTCCTAGGGGTAGATTTCATCTCACTTCCTGTTGTCTCCTTCCGTTTGCAACTAGGAGTCATTTGTAAGTTGGATGTTTGAAAGTAGGGTCCTGCCCTATATATTATGCAGAAATTGGGGCCTTAGGTGTTGTTGTGGCCACAACACTGTAAGCCCTCACAGGGCACTGCTGTGAAATATTAGATCAAGCATTGTAATTACATGCCCCTGTTGAACAGGGGCTGAAAAATTGGGCCTTTGGTGGTGGTGGTGGTGCTGGTGCCACAACACTGTAAGTCCTCACAGTTACTCTAGCTGGAGCGCAGGAACGAGCCCTGCTGCAAAGAATTGCATCAAAAATTGAAATTACATGCCCCTATTAAACAGGTGCTTAGGCACTGGTGGCTGCGCCCAGAACCAAAAATGTTCTTACAAGCTATCAGCATGATCATTGAGGAGGAAGAGGATAGTCACTCAGCATAACAGGATAGTCACTCAGCATCAGCATAGGCAGTCTTTGAAGGGATCTGAGATTTCAAAAAATATTCTTTGGTTACATCAGCATCAGGTGCTTGGTAGCTGGTGGTGATCCAAGACTGATTCATTTTTATGAAGGTCAGTCGATCGACTGAGTCGGTGGACAGATGCACCCTGTGTTTGGTTACACAGCCTCCAGCAGCACTGAATGTGCGTTCCGAAAGAACGCTGGATGCAGGACAGGCCAGTAGCTCAATTGCATACTGTGCAAGCTCTGGCCAGTGATCCATCCTCAAGACCCAGTAACCCAGAGGATTTTCGGTGGGAAAGGTGTCCAAGTCAGATCTTGCCGCTAGGTATTCCTGCACCATGTAAAACAGACGCTGGCGATGGATGCTGGAACCGATCATACCTTGGGGCTGCGGACTAAAAAATTGTCTGAACGCATTGGTCAGACGGCCACCTTCTCCACCGCTCCTTCTTTGACTGACCGAAGCCTCAGCAACGCGTTGTCCAGAAACAGGAGTTTGTAACCTCCCAGTCTCTGGGAACGCGTTGCACAGACCTTTCTGCAAGGCCTCCTGAAGATGTTTCATGTGTCAGAATCACTAGTAGTGGCATTTTGGAGGTGTGGTGGTGTAACAACCTCCAACACTACTGCACCTTGTCCTGCATCCTTCCCAGCTGCCAGCAGAGTCACCCAATGCACCGGGAAACTTAGGTAACGTCCCTGTCCATGCCTGCTGGACCATGAGTCAGCGGTAATATGCACCTTACCGCTGACTGCCCTGTTAAGAGAGGCCAAGACATTGCCTTTCACATGCCGGAATTGCCTTCTGTGAGAAAAAGTGGCATTTGGGAACCTGCCACTGAGGAACCGCACATTCCATAAACTCATGGAAGGGGGCAGAGTCTACCAACTAAAAAGGTAGCAGTTGAAGTGCTAGCAATTTTGCCAAGCTAGCATTCAACCGCTGGGCATGTGGATGGCTGGGAGCAAACGTCTTTTTGTGGTGCAAGAGCTGGGGCAGGGAAATTTGCCTGGTACAATCTGACGTCGGTGTACCGATAGCAGATTGCCCGCAAGTACTTGGCTGTGACACACCTAATTCTACTCATAGAAAATAATAAAAAAGATGCGGCGCTAAAAACATAACTGAGAAAACACACTAAATAAATATATATATAAACCCAATGTGAAGTAGATAAACGTAGGGATATATGTAGAAATATACACTAATATCCAAAAAATTATTAATAATTAATAAATACCAGATGTGAATAAATATATATCAGTGAAGACATCCCAAAAATTAAAATCCAAAAACTAAAATAAAGAGTCCGTGATTGAAAAAGGAAAGTGCCAAAAAGTGCCAAAAAAGAAAATAAAGTAAATAAAGATGCAGATGGAGAAATCTTCTATGTCTCTTCACACCCAAGGTGGAATATCAGATGCGCTTACCAGATCCTGGTGACTGCTATTACGGCAGTCATAAACAGCACAGGGAATTTGGGTCACCACGTCCGTTCTCGTGTTGGGCTTTACACAAACTTAGGAAGCGGAGGCAGCAGACGGAGACGCCGATTCTCGTTGACATCACGGTTTATACTGTTTATTCATCGATTTCTTGTAAGTGCAATAGGACAGAGCCCCCCCCATCCCCCTTCCCCCCCCCCTCCTTCCTCCTCCTTCCTACCCCTTACCCACAACCCCTCCCCCCTCCCGTTTCCCTCCCTCCCCCCCCCCTCCCCCCTTCCCCCAATTCTTCCACCCCTCCCCTCCTTTTTATCACTTTCCTCCCTTCTTTTTTCTTTCCCTCCCCTCCTCCTTCCCTCAACTACTCTAATTCCAGTCTCTGTCCTCTGCACACTGGGTTCCAAACTTAGAGGTAATTATGGGTACCCTTTTACTCTATCACGCCTTACCTTGTTTTGTGGTTTAGTGACCCACACATAAACCAATTACCTAAATATTTTACCCACCAGAGGCTGTTCTGTTATCCCCTGTGTTCGTCGCAGGGGGAATTGTAAGGGGCCCCATATATCTACAGAGAATACCTGAGCGGGTGAGCCTGTCCTTTCTATATTCAACTTGTATATTATTGTTCAATGTATTATTTAATGACCTCGCTGCCACCATCACAAAAACTTTATGCATCTGTGAATCTTTGTATATTTATTATTTGTCTCTTATGCTACATTATAGACTTTACTCTCCTGAGGAAGCGGTGAATACCGCAAAACCGGTCGAGAATCCAAGTCATTGTTACAATCTCTGTTATTACTGGATGCAATTCATGTGGTTGTATATATTGCCTTGTCCTGTATTACAACTGTATATGTTATTGCATTATTGTGATATATATATCTTTTTAAAATGGCTTTCTATTAAAAATATAGTTTTTATCCTATTATCTTCTCTTCACCTTTTTGTACTAATACCCTACTACCTTCAGTACCGAAATAGTCCCTTGTGTTTTTCCCTGTGTGTGGGGGGTTGGGACATCTGCCGACAGAAGCAGCAAACTGCGGCATTCCCTACTCCCTGCCTCCTTTTGTAGTTCTTGTAAGTGCAATTCCTTTTTAATAAATTGACTGTGCAGACTTATTACGCTATGGATTGTCCTCTTGTTTTTCATTCCTGAGAAATCATCTGCCGCTCACCGGTACCTTATGCTGAGGTTGTGGGGAGACCCAAATTCCCTGTGCTGTTTATGACTGCCGTAATAGCAGTCACCAGGATCTGGTAAGCGCATCTGATATTCCACCTTGGGTGTGAAGAGACATAGAAGATTTCTCCATCTGCATCTTTATTTACTTTATTTTATTTTTTGGCACTTTTTGGCACTTTCCTTTTTCAATCACGGACTCTTTATTTTAGTTTTTGGATTTTAATTTTTGTCTTCACTGATATATATTTATTCACATCTGGTATTTATCAATTATTAATAATTTTTTTGGATATTAGTGTATATTTCTACATATATCCCTACGTTTATCTACTTCACATTGGGTTTATATATATATTTATTTAGTGTGTTTTCTCAGTTATGTTTTTAGCGCCGCATCTTTTTTATTATTTTCTATGATGAGATTTGGAGACTAGATCTTGGTGCAGGCTGCTTTGGTTTCACAACATATATTATTTGTTTCAAACCTTGAGCGCAGCTTTTAATTTTGTTTTTTCCACACCTAATTCTACACCTTCATTCCTCTCAGTGCAGGTCTCAGAGAGGACTGAAGGTATAGTGGAGTTGGAGATCCCAGCTGATGAGGAGTAAGGAGAGGTCCTCTTTGTTTTTTGGTGTGGGTCTTTTAGGTACACTTGCCAACGAACTGCATGGCAGGTCAACTTATGTCTGGTCAAGCATGTGGTGCCCAAGCGGGAAATGTTTTGGCCATGCGAGATACGCTTGAGACATATGTTGCAAACAGCAGTGGTGCCATCTGATGCACTTGTCTCAAAAAAGGCCCACACCAAAGAACTTTTGAAATAATGCGCAGAGACAGCTGCGCCCTGTACATGCGGAGCTCTGAGGTGTGATGCGGTCAGTGTGCTGCCCTTAGGCTGGCCCCTGGAGGGCATCCTGCCTCGTTGGTGATGTGCCTTGTCCTCCTCCTCTCTCCTATCAGGCACCCACGTTGAGTCAGTGACCTCATCATCCCCTCCCTCCTCATCACTGGAGCAAACCTGACAGTATGCTGCAGCAGGAGGAACATGACTGCCAGATTGCTGTCCTTCTTGGGCACGCCCTCTTTCTGTGCTCACATTACTGCCTTCATCTAGCTCAGTATCATCATCAAAGTCTTCTAAACACTGGGCATCCTCCTGGAGCATGTACCCAACACTGTGGTCAAACAGTTTGAGGGACTCCTCAGGAGGACATGGTGGGGCTAGGGAAGGAGTCACTGATGCCATTGAGCCAAGGGAAGAGGCCGTGTTGGCAGCTGCTTTGCCAGACAAAGTACCCTGAGCATGGGTGAGAGAGGATGAGGAGGATGAGGACGTCATTCACTCAACCAAGTCTTCCGCATGTTGCAGCTCAACACGGCCAGCTGCCGAAAAAAAGGCCAAGCGTATCCCATGGCTACGTGCTCATGAGGATGCACCGTCTCCACGACCAGCACTGTTGCCTCTAGACACAGAGCCTGCTTGCCCTCTTTTATTGGCTTGTGACTGTCTGCCTCTCCTTGTTGGCCTTCCAGACATACTAATGGCCTGCAGTGAGATGTAGCTGCACTAAGCTGGGACACTAACTTGTAGTTTTAGCTGAACACTGTGCAGAGCTGCCTGCGGTAGTGATAGGATCGGGAAAACACCACCAACCTTCTACAGTTAGCTTTAGCTGAACACTGTGCAGAGGTCGCACTACAATAACGTGTAAATAATTTAGCTGCCTGCGGTAGTGATAGGATCAGAAAAACACCACCAATCTTCTACATGTAGCTATAGCTGAACACTGTGCAGAGGTCGCACTACACTAACTTGTAGCTTTAGCTGAACACTGTGCAGAGGACGCACTACACTAACGTTTAAATAATGTAGCTGCCTGCGGTAGTAATAGGATAAGGAAAACACCTCCAACCTTCTACAGGTAGCTTTCGCTGAACACTGTGCAGAGGTCTCACTACACTAACTTGTAGCTTATTTAGCTGCCTGTGGTAGTGATAGGATCAGGAAAACACCACCAACCTTCTACAGGTAGCTTTAGCTGAACACTGTGCAGAGATTGGACTACGCTAACTTGTAGCTTTAGCTGAACACTGTGCAGCGGTCACACTACACTAACTTGTAGCTTTATCTGAACAATGTGCAGAGGTCGCACTACACTAACTTGTAAATAATGTAGCTGCCTGTGGTAGTGATAGAATCAGAAAAACACCACCAATCTTCTACAAGTAGCTTTAGCTGAACACTGTGCAGAGGACACACTACACTAACTGTAAATACTGTAGCTAATAGGACTAATAGGATCAGAAGAACACCAGCAATTTTCTTCAGGTAGCTGTAAATACTGTAACAACACCTGCCTGTCAGTAGGAAGATAATAACAGGAACAGATCTAGCTAAACCGAATACAGTGTATATATATATATATATATATATATATATATATATATATATATATATATATATATATATATATATATACACAACACCTGGGATGCATATATATATATATACACAATACACTGTAAGTGCAGCAAACTAACTGACTGTCCTGCCTAATCTATCTAACTTAAATCAAATGACACTGTCTCTCTGTCTCTGTCTCTCAATGCCGGAACACACTACACAGGGCCGACATGCAGGCAGCCTTATATAGTGTGGAGCGTGTACTAAACCCCCCAATCCATAATTGGCCAAAGCCACCCTGACTTTGGCCAATTACAGCTCTCTGTACAGACGGCGCTGTGATTGGCCAAGCATGTGGGTCATAGTGCATGCTTGGCCAATCATCAGCCAGCAATGCATTGTGATGCCGCAATGAATTATGGGCCGTGACGGGCCACTCAAATTTGGAGCGAATGGCCCATATCATTCGCAATTCGGCGAACGATCGAACAGACGATGTTCGAGTTGTACATGGGTTTGACTCGAACGCGAAGCTCATCCCTACTAGAGAGCTATTCAACCAGCAAACTGCATGTCTATCGGTCATGGATGGGGGACTGAGGGTGGGGGGATGGGGGAGCCTGGTATCTCCATATGTTGTATGTCCTCAGAAATCAACCAACATTCTTGCAGATTTCTTTATATATTGCTGAACAACTTGGATAGGATACAGGGAGCAGAGGGATAATACAGAACACTAAACAGTACTAGGAGGACTCTTCACTCTGCAGATACTTCTTGGAAGAGTCCCTTCAAATGGTAGCTCAGGGAATGGACAGCACTGGGACACCATAAGCAATGTTCCAGGACAGGCAAGTCTTAGCATTAGTGCACCAGGGGTTAACCGCAGCAACAGTCACCCAGATCCTGCCCTCAGCTCTGTACTCACAAGTCCTCGGGTACTTGGATGCCTCCTTCCATTGTCAGACATAAATTCCCTTAGTGAACTCTCCAGACCAGATCCTAGGTGAAATCCCCCTTCTTTAGCTTCAGAGGTTTTTATCAAGTAGGCCTCCCCCCAGCTTTAGCATAGTCGGGACCTTAATGAGCTCAAGTAAATCTCAGCTGGGCTGCCTGGGTGGGCAGCAGCCCCCCAGGCTGGGAACTTCTCCTCCTGGACAAGAACAAGAACTTCTGTAGGCCTCAGGCTTTTTATGTGCTGTGCAGCCACCTACTGGGCACACCTCCCCACGGATTGGCTGAGACCTCATAAATATTCTGTATACTCATTTGGCCTATTCCACTCCTATGTTCTGAGTTTTCCAGAAGACAGGGTGGAGCAATCTATCTGGCAGCCTGTAAAACCCTGATCAGTCCAAAGCAATCAATCACTGCTCCACTGATTACAGAACAGCCCCCAAAAAATAAATATACCTGACATCCCAGCACCTAGCTAGGAGGGTGCTACATATAGATGAAGGGATTCTCTGGCCATGTGAACAAAGGAGCCAGACATAGTTCTTTTCTTTCAGAGGGCCAGCGCTTTATTTAGGACAATATATAACACTCTGACTTTCCTTGTAGAAAGAATAAAATAAATGTACTAGTGTCAGAGTAAGGAAAAGGGATTATGGGCACTCAGGATGACTTCCAAAAAATGGTGTTCCTTTATTGAAAAGTTAAGTACAATGCTGTAAGAACAGCCTCAGATCAAAGCATAGGCTGTTTTCACAGCGTTGTACACGTCTTTTCAATAAAGGAATACCATTTTATGGATATCATCTTGAGTGCCGACCATCCCTTTCCTTAATCTGGTACACTGGAGGTGTTGGCAGTCTGGAGGTCTGAGCACCAGGTGGAGCTGTTATGTGGGAAGCGCCTACATACTTGTTTTCCCTAAATGTACCAGTATATCTTAAAACAGGCCCTTCATATTGACATACAGGAATGCAAATCAGCGCAAGAAAACTCTGTAACATTTCAGCCTTTTTAACAATTTTGTATAAAACTTGGATGTTCAGCTTGAAGAGGTAGGCAGCTAATGAACTAAAACAAACATGTAAGTGTGGACAGGGCTGGACTGGCCTACCTGAAAAACGGAAAATTTCCCGGTAGGCCGCCTGCCCTGGGGCCGCTTTGAGCTGTGGCTCAAGCAGGACCAATCCCTTGTGGCTGCACTGTGGCTGGTCGCCGAAGCTTCCGTGCTTTCCTGCCCTCCCTTTCCTTGTGTTTGCCACACACACACACAGCGATGTTCTCCTAGCTCCCATTGTGTCTGAACTGTTTGGTGGCTCTGTAAGAAAGCCCCGTCTTCTAGGCCGGCTTCTCTGACTGATGGAAAAATGATCCAATGGGGCATTGAATCAGTGTGACGTGTGTCACAGGAAGCAGGACTTTCTTACAGCGGCCGCCCGGGCAAGCAATTGAAATCCAAGTTTCATGAGGAGATCGTGAACCAGGTACTGGTGGGCACTGCACAGGTAGGCTAAATTAGGTGGGCACTGGACAGGTGGGCTGCATGAGGTGGGCACTGCACAGATGGGCTGCATGAGGTGGGCACTGGACAGGTGGGCTGTATGAGGTGGGCACTGGACAGGTGGGCTTCATGAGGTTGACACTGCACAGGTAGGCTGCATGAGGTGGGCACTGGACAGGTGGGCTGCATGAGGTGGGCTGCATGAGGTGGGCACTGCACAGGGAGGCTGCATGAGGTGGGCACTGGACAGGTGGGCTGCATGAGGTGGGCTGCATGAGGTGGGCACTGCACAGGTGGGCTGCATTAGGTGGGCACTGCACAGATGGGCTGCATTAGGTTGGCATTGCACAGGTAGGCTGCATGAGGTGGGCACTGGACAGGTGGGCTGCATGAGGTGGGCTGCATGAGGTGGGCACTGCACAGGTAGGCTGCATTAGGTGGGCACTGGACAGGTAGGCTGCATGAGGTGGGCACTGGACAGGTGGGCTGCATTAGGTGGACTGCATAAGGTGGACACTGCATAGGTGGGCTGCATTAGGTGGGCTGCATGAGGTGGGCACTGCACAGATGGGCTGCCTGAGGTGGGCACTGGACAGGTGGGCTGCATTAGGTGGACTGCATGAGGTGGGCACTGCACAAGTGGGCTGCATTAGGTGGGCACTGCACAGATGGGCTGCATTAGGTTGGCATTGCACAGGTAGGCTGCATTAGGTGGGCACTGGACAGGTGGGCTGCATGAGGTGGGCACTGGACAGGTGGGCTGCATGAGGTGGACTGCATGAGGTGGGCACTTTACAGGTGGGCTGCATTAGGTGGGCTGCATGAGGTGGGCACTGCACAGATGGCCTGCATTAGGTTGGCATTGCACAGGTATACTTAATTAGGTGGGCACTGGACAGGTGGGCTGCATGGGGTGGGCACTGGACAGGTGTGCTGCATGAGGTGGGCTGCATGAGATGGGCACTGCACAGGTAGGCTGCATTAGGTGGGCACTGGACTGGTGGGTTGCATGAGGTGGGCACTGGACAGGTGGGCTACATTAGGTGGCCTGCATGAGGTGGGCACTGCACAGGTGGGCTGTTTAGGTGGGCTGCATGAGGTGGGAACTGCACAGATGGGCTGCATTAGGTTGGCATTGCACAGGTAGGCTGTATTAAGTGGGCACTGGACAGGTGGGCTGCATTAGGTGGACTGCATGAGGTGGGCACTGAAAAGGTGGGCTGCGTTAGGTGGGCTGCATGAGGTGGGCACTGCACAGGTGTGCTGCATGAGGTGGGCACTGCACAGGTAGGCTGCCTTCGGTGGGCACTGGACAGGTGGGCTGCATGGGGTGGGCACTGCACAGATGGGCTGAATGAGGTAGGCACTGCACATAAGGGCTGCATGAGGTAGGCACCGAACAGATGGGCTGCATGAGGTAGGCACTGCACAGATAGGCTGCATGGGGTGGGTACTGCACAGGTGGGTTTCATTTGCTGGGCACTGAGCAGGTGGGCTGCATTAGGTGGGCACTGCACAGGTTGGCTGCATTTGGTGGGCACTGCACAGGTGGGCTACATTTGGTGTGCACTGCACTGGGAGGTTGCATTTGGTGGGCACTGATAAGGCTACATTTGGTGGGCACTGGTAGGTTGCATTTGATGGGCACTGGTAGGTTGCATTTGATGGGCACTGATGAGGCTGCATTTTATGCACTGATCTCTTGCACCTGAGAGGAGGTCAGCATCAGTGCCGCCAAACCAGTCTGGGGTCACTGATGTAAGGGGGGAGTGACTACAATAATGTAAAAGTTCTGAAAGTTCTTAAAGCGGAGTTCCACACAAAAATGGAACTTCCGCTTTTCGGAACCCTCCCCCCCTCCGGTGTCACATTTGGCACCTTTCAGGGGGGAGGGGGGTGCAGATACCTGTCTAAGACAGGTATTTGCACCCACTTCTGGCATAGACTCCCATGGGAGTCTGTGCCTCTTTCCGTCCCCACCGCGCTGTCTGCTGGGAAACACACAGCTCCCAGGAGAGAGCGGGGACGACTTGGGACGTGCAGCGCGACTCGCGCATGAGAGTGCGGCCCCCCCTCCTGAACCGTACCAGGCCACATGCCCTCAACATTGGGAGGGTGCTTTGGGGTAGCCCCCCAAAACACCTTGTCCCCATGTTGATTAGGACAAGGGCCTCATCCCCACAACCCTGGCCGGTGGTTGTGGGGGTCTGTGGGCGGGGGGCTTATCGGAATCTGAAAGCCCCCTTTAACAAGGGGACCCCCAGATCCCGGCCCCCCCTGTGTGAAATGGTAAGGGGGTACTTACCCCTACTATTTCACTAAAAAACTGTCAAAAATGTTAAAAATGACAAGAGACAGTTTTTGACAATTCATTTATTTAAATGCTTCTTCTTTCTTCTATCTTCCTTCATCTTCTGGTTCTTTTGGTTCTTCTGGTTCTTCCTCCGGCGTTATCGTCCAGCATCTCCTCCGCGGCGTCTTCTATCTTCTTCTCCTCGGGCCGCTCCGCACCCATGGCATGGGGGAGGCTCCCGCTCTTCTTTTCTTCTTTTCTTCTCTTCTTTATTTTCTTCTCCGGGCCGCTCCGCACTCATGCTGGCATGGAGGGAGGCTCCCGCTGTGTGACGGCGCTCCTCGTCTGACAGTTCTTAAATAACGGGGGACGGGGCCACCCGGTGACCCCGCCCCCCTCTGACGCACGGGACATGACGGGACTTCCCTGTGGCATTCCCCGTGACGTCACAGGGAAGTCCCACCAAGTCACCGTGCGTCAGAGGGGGGCGGGGTCACCGTTTTTTTTTTGGCATGGGGTTCCCCTTAAAATCCATACCAGACCTGAAGGGTCTGGTATGGAATTTAGGGGGAACCCCACGTCATTTTTAAAAAAAAATTTGGCCGGGGTTCCCCTTAATATCCATACCAGACCTGAAGGGCCTGGTATGGAATTTAGGGGGACTCCCACGTCATTTTTTTTTTAAATTTTGGTTCGGGGTTTCCCTGTGTTGAATTCCCATGCCGTTTTTATCAATGAACTTCTATGTGTATTGTCGGAAATGCAATAGCCGCGGGTAGTTTTAAGCATTATTAAAATCACTGCTCCTGAAAAAACAACCGTTTTAAAGCGTTTTTTTGCATTGATCTATGTCCCCTGGGGCAGGACCCAGGTCCCCAAACACTTTTTATGACAATAACTTGCATATAAGCCTTTAAAATTAGCACTTTTGATTATTCATGTTCATGTCCCATAGACTTTAACGGTGTTCGCGTGTTCGAGCGAACTTTTTTCCTGTTCGCATGTTCTGGTGCAAACCGAACAGGGGGGTGTTCGGCTCATCCCTAGTAATGAAGATATTATTGTACATTAGATGTAATGATGATATTATTGTACATTAGATGTAATGATGATATTATTGTACATTAGATATAATGATGATATTATTGTACATTAGATGTAATGATGATATTATTGTACATTGGATGTAATGATGATATTATTGTACATTGGATGTAATGATGATATTATTGTACATTAGATATAATGATGATATTACTTATTAAAGTTTTCATTGGTTAAGAAAATGTGTTTAAGCTCTTATCTGATTAAGTGTGGTATAAATTGTGTGAATTTACAATAAAGGGAGTTCCAGTTTGCACCAAAGCTAGTGTCGTCTAGTCCTCAGGTACAATTCCCAGCTATAATTCCTTGTTCCGGTGCTCCAGCAGCGAGGACGCAGCACCCAGGCGGGGTGCCAGGCGGTCTGTCACAGTACTTTTTTTGATATTTTTCAATGCTGCATTCTAACATGATCTGGGTCTACAAATGGCTTCTACAGTAACATGACTTTTAAATGTGAGGAGAAAAAAATACTTGGGGCTCAGCAGCAAAGGGGTTAAAATGGATATTAGCCATTTATAATAGTAAAGTAAAATGACAAGTGTCCTGACCCCCCACTCACTGTAGTACTTTATATTGGTTTCAGTTAACCACTTGAGCCCCGGACCATTATGCTGCCTAAGGACCAGAGGTTTTTTTCCAATTTGGCACTGCGTCGCTTTAACTGCTAATTGCGCGGTCATGCAATGCTGTAACCAAAGGAAATTTGCGTCCTTTTCTTCCCACAAATAGAGCTTTCTTTTGATGGTATTTGATCACCTCTGCGGTTTTTATTTTTTGCGCTATAAACGGAAAAAGACCGAAAATTTTGAAAAAAAATGATATTTTCTAATTTTTGTTTTAAAAAAACCCCAATAAACTCAATTTTAGTCATACATTTAGGCCAAAATGTATTTGGCCACATGTCTTTGGTAAAAAAAATGTCAATAAGCGTATATTTATTGGTTTGCGCAAAAGTTACAGCATCTACAAACTAGGGTACATTTTCTGGAATTTACACAGCTTTTAGTTTATGACTGCCTATGTCATTTCTTGAGGTGCTAAAATGGCAGGGCAATACAAACCCCCCCCCCCCCAATGACCCAATTTTGGAAAGTAGACACCCCAAGGAAATTGCTGAGAGGCATGTTGAACCCATTGAATATTTTTTTTTTTGTCCTAAGTGATTGAATAATGACAAAAAAAAAAAAAAATTTACAAAAAGTTGTCACTAAATGATATATTGCTCACACAGGCCATGGGCATATGTGGAATTGCACCCCAAAATACATTTAGCTGCTTCTCCTGAGTATGGGGATACCACATGTGTGGGACTTTTTGGGAGCCTAGCCGCGTACGGGGCCCCGAAAACCAATCACCGCCTTCAGGATTTCTAAGGGCGTAAATTTTTGATTTCACTCTTCACTGCCTATCACAGTTTCGGAGGCCATGGAATGCCCAGGTGGCACAAACCCCCCCCCCCCCAAATGACCCCATTTTGGAAAGTAGACACCCCAAGCTATTTGCTGAGAGGCATGGTGAGTATTTTGCAGCTCTCATTTGTTTTTGAAAATGAAGAAAGACAAGAAAAAACATTTTTTTTTATTTTTTCAATTTTCAAAACTTTGTGACAAAAAGTGAGGTCTGCAAAATACTCACTATACCTCTCAGCAAATAGCTTTGGGTGTCTACTTTCCAAAATGGGGTCATTTGGGGGGGTTTGTGCAACCTGGACATTCCATGGCCTCCAAAACTGTGATAGGCAGTGAAGAGTGAAATAAAAAATTCATACCCTTAGAAAGCCTGAAGGCGGTGCTTGGTTTTCGGGGTCCTGTACGCGGCTAGGCTCCCAAAAAGTCTCACACATGTGGTATCCCCGTACTCAGGAGAAGCAGCAGAATGTATTTTGGGATGTAATTTCACATATTCCCATGGCATGTTTGAGCAATATATCATTTAGTGACAACTTTGTGCAAAAAAAAATTTAAAAAAATTGTCTCATTCCCGCAACTTGTGTCGCAATATAAAATATTCCATGGACTCGACATGCCTCTCAGCAAATAGCTTGGGGTGTCTACTTTCCAAAATGGGGTCATTTGGGGGGTTTTGAACTGTCCTGGCATTTTATGCACAACATTTAGAAGCTTATGTCACACATCACCCAATCTTCTAACCACTTGAAGACAAAGCCCTTTCTGACACTTATTGTTTACATGAAAATTTTTTTTTTTGCAAGAAAATTACTTTGAACCCCCAAACATTAAATATTTTTTAAAGCAAATGCCCTACAGATTAAAATGGTGGGTGTTTCATTTTTTTTTTTCACACAGTATTTGCGCAGCGATTTTTCAAACGCATTTTTTTGGGAAAAAACACACTTTTTTAAATTTTAATGCACTAAAACACACTATATTGCCCAAATGTTTGATGAAATAAAAAGATGATCTTAGGCCGAGTACATGGATACCAAACATGACATGCTTTACAATTGCGCACAAACGTGCAGTGGCAACAAAATAAATACCTTTTTAAAAGCCTTTAAAAGCCTTTACAGGTTACCACTTTAGATTTACAGAGGAGGTCTACTGCAAAAATTACTGTCCTCGATCTGACCTTCGCGGTGATACCTCACATGCATGGTGCAATTGCTGTTTACGTTTGACGACAGACCGCCGCTTGCATTCACCTTAGCGCGAGAGCAGGGGGCGACAGGGGTGCTTTTTTTTTTTTTTCTTTATTATTTTTTTGCTTTTTTATCTTATTTTTAAACTGTTCCTTTCATTTTTTTTTTTAATCATTTTTATTGTTATCTCGGGGAATGTAAATATCCCCTATGATAGCAATAGGTAGTGACAGGTACTCTTTTTTGAAAAAATTGGGGTCTATTAGACCCTAGATCTCTCCTCTGCCCTCAAAGCATCTGACCACACCAAGATCAGTGTGATAAAATGCTTCCCCAATTTTGTGAGGGTAGTGGTCAACTGGTCAACTGGTCAAGTGCGCCCCCAAACCTTTTCCTTGCTCGAGCTGAACTTGGACATCAGGAAGGCCTCTTCAATCGATTGGAAAAATGAGTGATATAAATGACACCACACAGTATAGTTGGATATTGTAAAATATATCTTTATGTTTTTCTTTCCCTGGTATATATGATAACAATTCAATATACATCATAAGGGGCAAACCAAGGGGCAGTCCCTTAGCTTATCCAATCACAAGAGTACAAGTATCACAAGTTACATGGTATATGGCATATAGGAAAAAGACAATGACCTTTCTGCTAGATGACGTGCTTAAAAAGTACCTAATAAAAAAAGTTACCCCAAAGTTTCCTTATAAAATATATATATTTTATTTTATTTATTTTAGGTACTTATATAGCGCCGTCAATTTATGCAGCGCTTTACATATACATTGTACATTCACATCAGTCCCTACCCTCAAGGAGCTTACAATCTAAGGTCCCAACTCACATTCATACATACTAGGGACAATTTAGACAGGATCTAATTAACCTACCAGCATGTCTTTGGAGTGTGGGAGGAAACCGGAGTACCCGGAGGAAACCCACGCAGGCACAGGGAGAACATGCAAACTCCAAGCAGGTAGTGTCATGGTTGGGATTTGAACCAGCAACCCTTCTTACTGCTAGGCGAGAGTGCTACCGACTACACCACTGTGCCGCCCATATATATATATATATTTTTCTTAGCTTAATTCCAACAAAAGAGAGTAATATAGAAATAACCTTTAAAGGTACTTTCGATAAGGTGCCTCCTGGCATTAGGCCCAGACTTGTGGTGAGATGTCCTGTCTTATTCTGGTACATATTCTAAGGAACCTGTCACCACAAGTTTGTATTTTGCAGACAGCTCGCTCACTAAAATTTCCACTTAAACTTTGTCAAAGCCTTGCATAAAAAAAACGTTTCACCTATCTTGTATAATATAAGAAATATGTTCTTAAGAAAAACATATATATATTGAACCAAAGTGCAGCCATTTTCCTTACAACCCCTCCTTTGATCAGGGAGGATTTTACTCTCCCTGATCATTAATTCCCTAAACAACTAAAACGGATAAACCTAATGTTTGGAGTACCAGGTATGTTCTGTGTAGAACATAGCTGTGGCTTCCTCTGGCTCAATGTAGAGGGGGTCAATGTAGAACATGGCCATGGTTTCCTTGAGCTCAGTGTCCGGTTTAATCTTTGCTGTAATATCAGGGACTTTACTGGTTATGTAGAATAGGAATTTAATAGTGGCATAAATGGCGATACCCAGGAGTACTATCATGATCAATATCATGCCTGCCTTTTTAAAGAAACTCATTACACTATCCCAAAATGATCCGAACCAACCGCCAATTCCTGAGAGTGGGTTCCAAGAGTCTCCCAATCTCCTCATTTGTGTCTGCAACTTTGCCCTTTCCTCCTGGTGTCCTTTGATTATATCATAATAATCTGGTACCTCTAAATCTTTACTGGGTTTGGTTAAGTTGTTCATATATGTGCAACATAGGCTTTTATCCCCTGTCACATCACATAGCCCTGTCAGTACCATCATCATCCTTTCTTGACGCTGCTTGATTATTTCCTGTTCAAACAGGATTTTCCTCAATTCCTCATTGATGAAGCCCACATCAGCTGATGTTTTATTCATCCAGGAATCTACTAGTTCCCCAAACTCATCTACCTTTGTTAGTGCATTGTACATGCCTGCCCCTCCCATGGAAGTGAATACCTTGTCCCACCACGTTGTGACCTCTCTTCTGTGCCTCCCAAACTCTAAATGACCATGTGCTGGTATCATCTCAACATGGGAGTCCCCTGGAGTAGCACCCATGAAAGGAATCATTTCTACCAGGGTGCACCACCCTGAGGTCTTTCTATCAAGGGGATAGGGGATGGTGGTGTGGCACCAAAGGCCGCAGCACACCATCCATCCGTGGGGCATATGAGGGGCGGGTACATCCCCAGTTGAATGTAGGTTGAACCTTAGTCCCACTAGGCACATCCAGTCCCCTATGAAGGGTGCCTCATCCTCCCGCTCCTCCATCCATGAACTATTCATATGTGTGCTGATAAGCCAAGATTCTGTGATCAAGCTATTCCCTTTCATACAATTTGAAATACTATAGGAGGACATGTTCCCAATGCGTTCATCAGGGTCTGTTATGTTGTGTGTGAGAAGTCCTTCTATATCTAGTGTGCCATTGGCTATGAGCCCCAAATCTACCAGTGTAAAATTTACTACTGTGTCTCTGCAAAATCTACCGTTATACAAGTCTTTACCTGCTCCATTAAGAAAACAAAATTGTGGACTCCTGGTGTATCCTGTAAAGAGAAGGGGTTTACTATTGGTTGTGAGGTCCCGGGTACTGAATAAGTTTCAGGATCTAGCTGTGCCCCATTATTAATACTTCTAAAGTCTGGTCTTAGGAGTTCCCTTCTGGATTCTAAAAATTGGAATTCTGATTTGGGGGCCTTTTTCATACTAGTATCATTTAATGGTGCAAAGGGAGAATAATTTTATCTTTTATTTTGAATAACTTGGCTGATTCCTATATCTCTGAGTTTGGCCTTTTTAAACTTGGACACCAGGCTCTGACTTGGTTTATGATTGGGATCCATACACCAAGTCCTTTCTACTCCCTTATATTTGGCTGTAAAGACAATGGCTGCTATGTGACAATTCCCATCCCTCCTTTGAATATGATAGCCCGTAACGGTTTGAGTTTGGGCTTTGGACATCTGTCCGGCTTTTTGAGTGCAGCAGGGATAAATAGAATTTCCTATAAAACCTCGCCGAGTACGGTTAGTATAATTAGAGGGGAGCTGAAAATTACAACTGTTAGTCATCCAACATACAAAGGTAGTTATCAGAATAATCTTAAAAGTAACCAGGATGGCAAAGACTAAAATTATTTGAGTGGTACATTTCCGGGGCTGTTCAGGTGGGTCCTGGGAACCTGGGGGAAATACCTGAACATCTATTACTCGAATGTCATTAGGTCTAAGGTCTCTGGGGCTCCGGAGTCCTTTAGGGAGGGTGCTGCAGGGGGTTTGCTTAATGTTCCTGGGGCTCCCAAGTCCTCTAGGGAGGGTGCTGCAGAGGGATTGCTGTTGTTTAAGATCTCTAGGGATTGGGGGGGGTTGGGGGGCTTTCGGGTGGAGATAGTAGAGGGCTTGGGCAGGGGTTTGAGTTCAATGTCTCTTTCTTTTGTGGTCCTTGGCTTGCTTCTAGGCTTGGTTTCTTTTTCTTTCGTGGTCCTTGGCTTGCTTCCAGGCTTGGTGCTTTCTTTATCCTTGATGCGTGGATCCATTGTGGTCCTTGGTCTGTGAGGATGGCAGTTCGGGTTGCTTTAAGTACTTCAAATGGTCCTTGGTAGATGGGCCCTGGTACCTTCCTTGCTGCAAGCTGCTTTATCAAGACTCTGTCACCGGGTATGAAGGGGTGTGTAGGTTCTGCGGAAAGAGGAGGAAAAGTGACAGCTACCTTGTCATAGTTTTCAGTAAGGCTACTTACCAGATGTTTCACGTACTCTTCCTGTAAGGAATAAAGATTAACCTCCTCTCCCTCAATTGCTTTCTTTTGGGCCGGCCTTCCCATTAGTATTTCATATGGGGATAAGCCTGTCCTACTGTGGGGGGTGGTTCTTATCTGGAAGAGGACCCCTGGCAGGTATTTTAGCCAGTCCTTCATGGTACCGTTAGTAGCCTTCTTTAGTTTGTCTTTGATTGTTCTATTCATTCTTTCCACTACCCCTGAACTCTGTGGGTGGTATGGGATGTGTAGCTTCCACTGTATCCCTAATACCCTTGTCAATTCTTTCACCAATTTTGAAGTAAATGCTGGACCTTGGTCAGAGTATATGGTAGTAGGAAGTCCATATCGACTGATCCAATGATTGATCAGACACCGGACTGCAATGCCTGCAGTTTCCCCTGTAACGGGTATTATCTCGGGCCAACCTGAAAATTTGTCCACCAGCACGCACAAATATTTGAGATTACCTCTCTGCCTGGGCATATGTGTGAAGTCTATCTGTAAGTCTTGTAGTGGGCCTAATGGTGGTGGCAAATGTCCATGTTTCCCATGTCGGGGGCCCTGAACATTGTTCTGAGCACAAGTCAGACAGGAAGAGACAAGCTGTTGTACTAATTCATATGCCTTGTGTGTGCTAAAACAGTCTTCATACTTTTTCAAGAGTGGTCTGGGTCCTATATGTCCTGGGCCGTGGAGATAAGACAGCAATAGGGGCGCTGCTGCTCTAGGTATCCCTATGACTCCCTCCTTGTTTGTCCAGAGACCTGTAGGGTCTCTGGTCAAACCTGAATCGCTCCAGTAGTCCAGGTCATCAGCCGATGCCTGTTTTTGCAAGAGTGCAGATGTGTGTTGGAACGAGGGGGTGTTAAAGTCATTCTGGAATAATAGGAGCTTTGTGTCATGTGGTTGTGGCTGCCTTTCTGCTGCAGCTTTTGCTACTCTGTCTGCTAGAGCGTTTCCCTGTGACTCTAGAGATCAGTCAGTGGCATGTCCCTTAACTTTGATAATGTTTAATTTATCGGGCTGTTGTATTGCATTAATTAGATCGTACACATAGCCACTGTTATTTATTTTTTTGTTATCTGCGGTGCGGAATCCACGCCTAAACCAAATTGTGCGCGACTCCGAATGCGTACCTACTGTCTGTGTAAATGTTCACCTTTTTTCCTTTGTGTATTAAACATGCCCTGGTGAGTGCATACAGCTCAGCTTGTTGTGCGGAGGTTGCGCCAGTAAGGTAACCATCTTCTAGAATGAGATCCGGTAGCATTACCACCGAATAGCCTGTCTTGTATTGATTGTCTGCTGGACGTGTGCAGCTACCATCTATAAAGACGTTACGGTAGTCTGGATTAGGCAGATCAGTGAGATCTCTTCGAGGTGCTGTGACAGTGAGAAGTTCTTGTGTACAGTCATGACAGTCTTGGGGAGTGACTGGTAGTTTTAGCAAAGCGTGTAAGAGTTTGATTGCCGGTGTTACTTCAGCACAGCTTTTGACAGTTAAGTTGTGCGTGTTTGTAAGAATGATTTCATACCCTGATGAACGTTGCGTAGTCATGTGTTGGGTGTTCATGTTTTGTAACAAATGGAGGACACTGTGTGATGTGTATAGGGTGGTTGGAGTCCCTAAAGTGATCTTTTTTGCTTCTTTTACAGTCATTGCACAGGCTGCCAGCGCTTGCAAGCAGCCCGGCATCCCTTGGACTGTCACTGGTAATTTTTTTGAGATGTAGGCTACGGGGCGGTAGTGGGTGCCATGCATTTGGGCTAGAACTGCAGCAAAGGCATGACCCCTGACCACACAGTATAGGGCATAGGGCTTTTCATAATTTGCCAAGCCGAGGGCCGGGGCCGAGGCTAGTGATTTCAAAAGAATTTGAAAGGATTCAGTCATTTCTGGGGTGTATGTGATCAGCTTTGGTGCCTGTGCTGTTGTAGCCTGCCTTAGCAGAAAGTCATAGTAGGAACAATCAGGAATCCACTGTCTGCAGTAAACTATTGAACCTAGAAAGGACAATAGTGACGCTTTGTCCTTTGGTGGGCCGAGACAAGTGAGGGCTTCGACCCGTTTTGGAGACACCATCCGTGTTCCCTCTGCAATGACGCACCCCAGGTACTCTACCTGCTCTTGGGCCCATTGAATCTTCTTTCTAGACGCGAGATGACCCTTGAGTGCTAGGTGCGACATCAGACTCTCGGAATCGACCTCACATTGTGCCCTACTTTCACTACATATCAGTAGATCATCAACATACTGCAAGAGTGTGGATTTCATTGGGGGGACCCAGTCATCCAAGGTGGCTTTAAGCACCATTGAGAAGGCTGCCGGACTGTCCACATAACCTTGCGGAAGCCTGGTCCATGTTAGTTGCTGGCCAACGGCCTGCTCGGTGGACCATGTGAAAGAAAAGATGTCTTGGAAGTCCTCATGCACTTCTATACTGAAAAATGCGTTTGACGGGTCTAGTACCGTGTATATGGAGGACCGTGCAGGAATATTGATGAATATCCCTGAAATGTCTGCCACTAGTGGGGGTAAGGGTTGTATACTTTTGTTGACTACCCTAAGATCCTGCACCATCCTCCATTCCCCGTTAGCCTTCCTTACTGGATTAACTGGTGTGTTCCAGGGACTAATTATAGGCCTTAGAATACCTAATCTTAGGTATTCTTCTATCAGAGGCTGAAGTCCCATGATCTTTTCTTTTGGCAAAGGGTATTGTTTCTGGAATGTGGGTACTGTGTCTGGTTTGAAGGTGGGTACATATGGTGTACAAGGTATGTGTCCTACATCAGTTTTGGACTTTGCCCAGATGGGATGTGTTTCTAAGTATGTAGGAACTGACATGAAGTAACACAGAAAATCTTGTCTTTTTGGCATCTGTAAATCACAGTGAGGGGATTTGGCAATAATCCCTCCTTCTGTTGTAAAAGTTATATTCAGTTTTAATTTAGACATTAGGTCCCTGCCCATTAGGCATAGGGGACATTGTGGTAATATTGCAAACTTAGATTTGGTTAACACTCTGTTCTCCAAGTCACAGACCTCTAGGAGAGGTGTAATTTTGTGTACCACATCAGTTCCATTGATCCCTATAGAGCAACCCTCCGTACAATCTTCACATAAAAAAAATTTTCATCGTGTTTTTTTTTTTTTTGAAGACAGACTTTAATAAGTCTGTATTAAAAGACTGTGTATTTTATCTTAAGTGTTAAATCTGGCGTGTAATGAAAGGAAACCTAGAGCACAAACTAACTGCGTAGTTACTTCCTTTTTTTTTTCTTTTTTCTCTGTGCTTTCTGCTTGCTTTAAAACTACGTGTTTTGTATTCTGACTTTCTACAGCGTGTGCAGCCTCTGCAGCTTTCAATTTCTGCGTTGTGGTATGTAAGATTTAAACCTTAATTTACCATCCCATGACTCTGCTAAACCCATCATGAACAATGTATGGGCTAGGATACTATAGGGAGCCTCGGTCCAGACGATCTCCACAACATATATATTTAGTTTTTCTTTCTAAACATTGTAATTAGATACTGAGTCTCTTTTTTCCTTTTTGCAGTATGCCAACAGGTTCAAACAGTGCCTTCAATTGCGGTAGTACTAATGCCGCAAACAATTCCCCACCATCTATTACAGTCAGTGAGATATTAGTACTTGTACCCTGTTGGCAAAAAGCAAATGTCCAAATTTTGCACCTGACTTCCTCTTTGCAAGAGATGTCAGTAGCAAAAAGAATTATTCAAATAACATGTTTTAATCAAAAGTTAGCCTTACCAATTTATGTATTACCTTAAAAAAGTGTTAACGCTCTACCCATATTTTAAATGGTTAAAACGTCCCTAATGTCACAATACTTCAAAGACCGGGGACAGACTTGATAAGTCTCCCCTGCTCTTCCAATAAGTGACATTACTCCCTGCACTGTCAATCCTTCCTGAAACACAAATTTGTGTAAACCAGTAATACAATCAGGACACTTTTTTTTTTTTTTGACTTTCCCTAAGATGACACTGAACGTCTGATTACAGCAAGGCAAAGAAAATATTTTTACTCACTGCATCAATGCCAGAATCATCCTGCCAAATATATATATCTTATACTTTAGAGTCAAAGCATTTATATATAAATCATTAAAAGTCAGCATCAATACATCACCAAATATTATAACATCACTCTACGTTTCATTATAATACAATGATAATACAATGCAGTGGAAAGGTGTCATCTTACCTTATGACACCTGACAAATTCCACACAGACAAACAGATTACCTTATTTTATGTACTTATTTTATCTCCTAAGCGAAAGAAAGGCAAGCAAAGAGGTTTGGGTTTTTTTGGTACACTCTATCAGATATCTTCATAAAACTTCTTACAGCACCTACTGTCTTAAAGGAACCTGATTATGACACAAATAACAATCCAAGACTAAAATTATTGCAGCGTCCTGCGTGATATTTTTCACCCTTGGTGGCCACCTTAATTTTATCAGACATAACTCAATACATCATAATACAACATAGACGTTCTTGATGTCCAGTCCTATTTCTTAGTAAAATATTTCCAATATTCTACCAGTCCTGGCCAACCTAGCGGGGACACTTATACAATAACTTTCCTATTATATTTTGACGAGCTACTTGACCTTACCAGATCCGACCTTACATATTCTGAAGTCCGGTCAAGCACAAGAAAACCACCTTGCAAAAGAAATTTAAAGAGACCTTACCTTTTTAGCTTTGGCCAAAATTCTTTTGGCTTTGGCTTGACCACCGGACTTCAGAATATATACCCCACTTCTGGTACCATTTGTGAGGGTAGTGGTCAACTGGTCAACTGGTCAAGTGCGCCCCCAAACCTTTTCCTTGCTCGAGCTGAACTTGGACATCAGGAAGGCCTCTTCAATCGATTGGAAAAATGAGTGATATAAACGACACCACACAGTATAGTTGGATATCGTAAAATATATCTTTATGTTTTTCTTTCCCTGGTATATATGATAACAATTCAATATACATCATAAGGGGCAAACCAAGGGGCAGTCCCTTAGCTTATCCAATCACAAGAGTACAAGTATCACAAGTTACATGGTATATGGCATATAGGAAAAAGACAATGACCTTTCTGCTAGATGACGTGCTTAAAAAGTACCTAATAAAAAAAGTTACCCCAAAGTTTCCTTATAAAATATATATATATATATATATATATATATATATATATATATTTTTTATTATTTTTTCTTAGCTTAATTCCTACAAAAGAGAGTAATATAGAAATAACCTTTAAAGGTACTTTCGATAAGGTGCCTCCTGGCATTAGGCCCAGACTTGTGGTGAGATGTCCTGTCTTATTCTGGTACATATTCTAAGGAACCTGTCACCACAAGTTTCTATTTTGCAGACAGCTCGCTCACTAAAATTTCCACTTAAACTTTGTCAAAGCCTTGCATAAAAAAAACTTTTCACCTATCTTGTATAATATAAGAAATATGTTCTTAAGAAAAACATATATATATTGAACCAAAGTGCAGCCATTTTCCTTACAAATTTCCCAATGGCGCTATTTACATCCGGCAAAATCTAAGTCATAAAATGCTCGTAGCTTCCGGTTTCTTAGGCCATAGAGATAATTGGAGCCACTCTGGTCTCTGATCAGCTCTATGGTCAGCTGGCTGAATCACCGGCTGCATTCTCAGGTTCCCTGTTGAGACAGGAGAGCCAGAGAAAAACACGGAAGACGGTGGGGGGGGCATTCCCTCCCACGGCTTGTAAAAGCAGTCTAGAGAATAATTAGCTGCTAGGATTGCTTTTACATGAAAGCCGACCGCTGGCTGAAAAGAATGATACCAAGATGATACCGAAACCTGCAGGCATCATTCTGGTATAACCACTCAAAGTCGTGAATGGCGTACCTGAAGACAAAAAAATGGTTAACAATAAAGCACAGTAAACGGTAAAGTATAAAAAATTGCATACCTGAAAAGCAAACGTGATAAAACATAATAACAATAAAACATTGCAGAATAGAATACAGTAAAAAAGAGCAGAACAATAGAGAGAGAATAGAGAGAGAGAGAGAACAATAAAACGACAACTATTTTTTTTTTATTTTATATATATATATTTTTTTTTTACACTTTTTTTGTAACTAACTTTTATAACTGTAACCGGTTCCAGGTTTGGGTCTCTCAAAATGCGATGGCATCTTGGGAGACCCTTTGAAAGTGTGTCCTAGTCTGTGCAATGCTGTACCCTACGCTAATACTCAACTAGTGCATGGTAGCGTTCAAAACATTCACCAATGCAAAGACCAGGATTGTCAGGACAGGAGGGACAATAATAGCGGGTGTCACGCCTATATCCGCGCTTGCTGCAGACACAACATCTTTTTTGGGGGGGTTCGTTGGGTAGGGGTACTCGGGAGGACATAAAGAAAATGCCTCTCATGCAGCCGACTGCATTTGGTTGGGGATGTGAATGGGGGAAGTACGGGCGCTGCAGAAGTGGTGGGTTCCCAATTATTAGGATTGGCGAATGCAGCAGGAAGGGCATTATGGGCACGACGGGCCTGTGTTTGTCTTCTTCTTGGTGGCAGCGGGACACTACTTGTGCTTGCCACCTCACCAGCTTGAACTGCACTTATGGGACTCGCCACGTCACCAAGTGTTACTGCAGCGCTGGTTTGACTATGACCGGGGTGTACTAGACCGCTGGCGCTTGCCAGTTCAATAAAAAGCTACCAAAAAAACTGTTAGCGATCGCAGGGATCAGGCCTGACTCTGCAAATGCTGCAGTTATGCGTTTAGTGTTTTGTTGTAAGTGTCAGTAATCGATCGATACTGCACTTGGGTGGGCTGGGCTGGGCTGGGCCGGGCAGAGGGGCAAAACGCAGGTGCTAGCAGGTATCTGGGCTGATCCCACTAATACTGCATTTTTGGGAACCCTAAACTGCTGGGGACGCTAGTATAGATCTGATCGGATCAGATATTGATCCGATCAGATACTATACCACTAAGGGAGGTGTATGCTGCGTGTGTGGGTGTTAGTGGTACTGGCGCTAACCTGACGCTGCTTGGGGCTGGTGCTTGCCAGTTCACCAAAATGCTACCAAAAAAACTGTTAGCGATCGCAGGGATCAGGCCTGACTCTGCGAACGCTGCAGTTATGCATTTAGTGTTTTGTAAGTGACAGTGATCGATCGATACTGCACTTGGGTGGGCTGGGCTGGGCCGGGCGGAGGGGCAAAACGCAGGTGCTAGCAGGTATCTGGGCTGATCCCGCTAACACTGCGTTTTTGGGAACCCTAAACTGCTGGGGACGCTAGTATAGATCTGATCGGATCAGATATTGATCCGTTCAGATACTATACCACTAAGGGAGGCGCATGCTGGGTGCGTGGGTGTTAGCGGTACTGGCGCTAATCTGACGCTGCCTGGGGCGACGCATATCACTGCCGGGCGATCAGGGGGCTAAACCTTTATTCGGTAATAAACGGCGGGTGCCCTGACACTATAAAAAATAAACGAACTAACCAGCGTCACCCGTAACACTTATACGGTGATCAATGGTGAAAGGGTTAACTAGGGGGCAATCAAGGGGTTAAAACCTTTATTAGGTAGTATATGGGGGTCCCTGACGCTATAAAACGCTGACGGCGAATCTAAATATTTACCTCCCTAACTAGCGTCACCAGCGACACTAATACAGCGATCAGAAAAATGATCGCTTAGTGACACTGGTGATGGGGGGTGATCAAGGGGTTAAAACTTTATTAGGGGGGGTTAGGGGGGTACCCTAGACCTAAAGGGGGCTAACACTAACTGTCCTAACACTGTAACTGTCACAAACTGACACCATGCAGTAATCAGAAAAAAAAAAAAAAAACTGCTTGGTGTCAGTTTGTGACAGGGGGGGTGATCAGGGGCGATCAGGGGGGGATCGGGGTGTTTTGTGTGCCTGGCATGTTCTACTGAGTGTGTAGTGTTTGTGCACTCACATTTCAGTCTTCTCTCCTCGGCGCCGGAACGGAAAATACCGAGCCGAGGAGAGATGACATAATTTCCTTTGCTGCTGTTTAGCATACAGCAGCAAAGGAATGTTCCCATTGGCCAGCGGCGATCGCGAGGGGGGGGCCAGGAACAGATGGCCTCCCCCTCACCTCCGATTGCCGGGGGACAAAAGAGGACCGCCTCGGGCACCGGGGGAGTCCGATCGGACCCCCACCCGCGGGAGGCAAATCACGTGTATGTACGTGATTTTGCCTGCCCGTGCCGCCTTGCCGACATACATCGGCGTGAGGCAGTCCTTAAGTGGTTAAAAAAAGTGTCCCACCTCTGCAGGACCTTCGGGGTGGATGGCGGCCCCGATGGATAATGGATCAATAATCGATTCCAGACATCACACAGGGCAGTAATGAAGAAGAGAATGTTGTCCAGTACAATGTTCTCATCCACACATAGAAAAGCATCAACTGTCTTGAAGAATAGCAGGATAGACCTAAGAAAAAATTCAAACAAATGGATAAAAACATAATTTTATCAAACAAATCATTTTAGTTGTATAGTTTTCATCAACAACATATTTCATTTTCATTAACTGACTAAAACTAGACTTAAATGTTAGGCATGGAAGAACAAATCTATTTGGACCTAAATCTGTGCATGTATTGAGTGTTTAACCACTTGATGACCATGGAGGTACATTCTGACCTTCAAGGTATTGTCCAAGATAATGGCTGCATCTGAATCTGCAGGTGTTATCTTAGTACCACTGTTTAGAGCTGGTGTTGTTTCTGCTGAGTGTGGGGTAGGACATCCCAGCCCCGCCTATCCCCTCCCTGATTGGCTTAGTATATATTCTCCCCCTCCAGAGCTCGGGTTGCTCCGCATGGCTACTCCCCCTCCAGAGCCCAGGGTGCCTATTCCTGAACAGTTTTCTGGAGACCGTGGAAAGTTCTGTACATTCTGGAATTCCTGTGAACTATATTTCTCTCTGTTACCCCGAACCTTTGATTCTGAGATGATGATTGAGCATCAAGGTGGGGTTCATCATCACCCTCTTTCTAAATGAACCACTTTCCTGGGCCCACCATCTCTGAAGCAACATGATCCCGTTCTGACAGCCACCGACTCATTATTCTCAGCCATGGCCCAGCTATATGCTGATCCTTTCTACCATCAGTCTGCTGAATACAAGCTTAGCAAGTGACAACAAGGCCTGTTGAGGACTATGTAACCGATTTTTGTGTCTGGGGTGCTGATACCCAATGGAATTACTCAGCACTTCGTCACCAGTTTCGCTTGGGACTTTCTGATACCTTGGGACTTGGGACTTTCTGATACCTTGAAGGATGAGCTTGCGTGAGGGTGCCAACGTCTCTGGAAGACTTGATCAGCTTAACCATCCAGATCGATCGACGATTATGGGAAAGGCAATCTGAAAAGTTTAAAGGAACTCTTTATGTGGCTTCTAAGTCTGACATTCCTGCTCCATCATCTGTCGCACCCCCAAAAGGAAGGAACAACATAGGAGTTTTTGAAGGCCTCCTCTTTCCTCTGTTGAGCACCTCCGACGGCAGCAAACCAATTTATGTCTCTATTGCAGGGAGGCTGGCCACTTTATATGGACTTGCCCGATAAAACCCAGCAGACCTTGTTCTCATTTGCTTCATATGATGTATCTCCCTGGAAAAGACCGGTTGAGCTTCAGCTCCTTGGAAGGACAGTTTCAGTACCAGCTATTATAGACTCTGGGGCCTGTAGCTGTTTTGTAGATTCTGTATTTGTCTCTCTACATCAGCTCCCCGTTTGTGCAAAGAAGCAAGGTTTTCATGTCCACCTGGCCAACGGCTCTGGCATTAAATCTGGGCTGGTTACACAAGAAACTGCACCTATCCTCTGCCAAACTTCCTCAGGTCACCACAAACTCCTCCGGCTGGACGTCATAATGTCACCCATGTTCCCTGTCATCCTTGGCATTCCGTGGTTGAAAGCCCATAATCTGCACATTAACTGGCTTACAGTAGACATCTCCTTTTCATCCAACTAATGCCAAAGGCACTGTTTTTTAGGAAAGACGGTTAACACCACTCCTCTCTTGACTCTACAGCCAGACCCGGAAACTTTAAAGTTGATGCCTGCGGCCTACCATGAATATTTGGATGTGTTTAACAAGAAGGGTGCATACACTCTTCCCCCCCATAGGACGTAGGATTGTCCTATTGAACTTTTACCAGGGGCCGAGATTCCTTTTTGTCGAATCTATCCTCTCTCTGAGCCTGAACTGGAAGCTCTACATACTTACATCAACAAAAGTCTAAAAAAACAGTTCATTCGGCCTTCCACGTCCCCTGAAGATGCCGGTATTTTCTTGGTGGAGAAAAAGGACCATTCCTTGAGACCCTGTGTTGATTATCGGGACCTTAATAAAGTCACGGTTAAAAATCGGTACCCCTTCCTCTGATTCCTGAGCTTTTCCAGAGACTGAGGGGGGCACAAGTGTTTTCCAAGCTTGACTTAAGAGGAGCATATAATCTAGTCCGAATAAGGAAAGGAGATGAATGGAAGACAGCCTTCCGGACATGCTTTGGCCACATAGAATATCTAGTTATGCCATTCAGACTCTGCAATGCCCCATCCACATTTTAGCACCTAGTCAATGACGTCTTCCGGGACTTTCTGGATCTATTTGTCATTGTTTATTTCAATGACATTCTTATATTCTCGGAAACCATTGAATCACATTAAAACCATGTGAAGAAGGTATTGAGTCGGCTCCGTGAACACCGTCTTTATGCAAAAGATGAAAAATGTGACTTCGAAAAACAAACCATACATTTTCTGGGACTTGTCATCTCTGCTGATGGTATTTTCATGGGCCCACAGAAAGTCACATCCGTTCTAGAATGGCCTGCTCCTACAGACAGAAAAGCTGTTCAGAGGTTTGTGGGGTTCGCTAATTTCTATAGAAAATTTATCAAGGACTTCTCCGGCATCATTACCCCCATCACACAATTAACAAGACAGCATGCTCCCTTCTGTTGGATCCCAGAAGCTCAAGAGGCTTTTGAACAACTAAAAGCTTTATTTACTTCAGCCCCCATCTTGGAGCATCCTGACCCATCACTGGACTATGTATTGGAGGCCTCTGAGAGTGCAGTTGGGGCTATATTATCCCAACGCTAGGGTCCAAAATCCTTATTTCATCCAGTGGCCTTTTTCTCCAAGAAGCTGAATCATTCTGAGAGGAATTATGATGTTGGAGACTGAGAGTTGCTGGCTGTGACAGACCTAGCCAGGAGAGAGACTTTTGGAGGGGACTGAATGCTAGCCTCTTGCCGATCGATCGTGGGCCCTGGCATTTGGGGGAACGGTGCTCTTTGTGAGCTGTATGCCTGGGGAGCCTTGAGGTGGTACTACTGTGGATTCGGGTCCTGGTCCCCCAGGACACACAGACTCTGGGGACCCTGGATTTGCCATATTAGAAATAGTGGCTGATTCATAATGCTGGGACAGATACTGTTAAGAGATGCTGATGTAAATTCCAGTCACCTGTCTGTCTGTTGTCTGCTAGAATGTGTATTGTAAATAAGTCTCTAGTATGGGATCTAAGAGTCATTAGATCCCCATTGTTGTTTGTGTTAATTAACTCTGCTATTGTGATAATGTTGATTGGGTTTTCTAAGCTACAAGACGGCCAGTCTGGCCTAAAGGTCATGTCTGAGTCATCTAGGCTGTCTAAAGGGATTGGTTAATTAGCCCATGTTAATTAGGTTAATTAGGTTACAGGTGTATTGTTAGAGTAATATGAGCCAGAGGTATGCACCTCCACTTTTAGTGTATAAAAGAGCCTGTATTTTTCAATAAAAGAGATTCCTGGTTGAACTGACATACAGCCTGCCTGGTGTTTGTTCTGAGCTACACAACTGGATTAGAATGGCACATTGCTGTAGTTCTAGTCCTGGAGCATCGGATGACCGAACCATCAGATGTTGTGATCTGCAGTCTGATTTTATAGCAGCAGAGGAGTGTCGGGAGAGTGGAACCGAGCGAGCAAGGGGCTTGTTACACTGGCCATCAAGGCTACTCTCGAAGAGTGGCGTTATCTCTTGGAGGGAGCATCTCACCCGATCCTGATCTTCACGAATCACAAGAATTTTGAGTATTTGAAGACAGCTAAACAATTAAGACCTCAACAAGCAAGGTGGGCACTGTTCTTTTCGCGTATCATGTTCCACATTACTTATCGCCCTGGCTCAAAGAACAGTAAACCGGATGCCTTATCTTGAATGTTCAACAGCCCTGTAATTTCCTTGGAACCTGATTCCATTCTCCTGACCAAAAATGTCCTGTTTCTTCAAGCAGACCTGATGTCACAAATAAAAGCAGATGTGGTAAACTGACCTCCTTGCCAGGACTTGCCTCTTCAATTAGGATATGATCTTTTCATGACTGCCGATTTGATCTTCCGTACCTTCTGGTGGCCAGATTTAATGCAGGACTGCAAGAAATATGTGAAATCTTGTACTACTTGCCTTCGAAATAAGATGGACAAAGCCAGAACTTGGGGACTTTTGAAGTCTCTCCCTGTACCTAGGAAACCATGGAGTATGATCTCAATGGATTTCATTGTAGAATTTCCTCCTTCAGAGGACTTCACTACCATTTTTGTTGTTGTTGATCGCCTGACCAAGATGGCTCATTTTGTACCCTTACAAGGAACTCCTGCCACTGAGACTGCCTCAACCTTCATCAAAGAAGTTGTTAAGTTGCATGGTATCCCTGACAGCATCATCTCCGACCGAGGAGTGCAATTTACTTCTAGATTTTAGAGAGCGTTATGTGAGGCACTGAACATTGAACTCCACCTCTTCACAGCATATCACCCACAAACAAAAGGCCAAACCGAAAGGACTAACCAGACCCTTGAACAGTATTTGTGGTGCTTTTCTTCCTTTGCACAGGACGATTGGCTGACACTCCTCCCACTTGCAGAATTTTCTTACAATAATTCCATTCACTCAGCAACCAAACAATCACCCTTCTTTGCCAACCATGGGTATCACCCCTCCTTCTTGCTGGAGTTATCTACGGAATCTTCCGTATCTGCAGTACAAGACTGATTAAATTTCCTCAGTACCAACAACTAACTTCTACAGGACACAATCTCTAAGACACAGGAAATGAACAAAATTTTCGATAGGAAAAAAAGAGGCAACCTGAATCTGGAACCAGGAGCCAAGGCTTGGCTGTCCACAGTGAATTTAAGGTTAAGCTGCCCTTCAAGGAAACTTGGTCCAAAATTCTTGGGCCCTTTTCCAGTCAAAAGGAAGATTAATGCAGTGGCATTTGAATTGGTGTTACCCAAGAACCTGAAAATCCTTCCAGTTTTCCATGTTTCCTTGTTGAAACCAATGGTGCCTAATCCCTTTCCAGACCGAGTTTCCGAAATCCCTCCTCCGCTTCTTATCAAAGGTAATGAGGAACTTGAAGTGGAAACCATATCTGACTGCAGAGTTAAGAATAACCAAACACAGTTCCTTGTCAAATGTAAAGGCTACGGCCCAGAGGAAAATTCTTGGGAACCAGCTTACAATGTGCATGCTCCAAGACTGGTGCGAGCCTTCTTTCAACGACACCCTGAAAAAAGAGCCTTAAAGGGCATCCGGAGGCTGCCCTTAAGGGGGGGGAAATGTAATAGAACTGGTAGTTTGCGCCTGGCGCACACTCGTGCGCAAACACGGACAACTACGGACTCTCCGGAACGCCAGGGTGCATGTGCGTGCGCAACAGATGGCGTGCACGTGCAGGAGCATGTCCCTAATGCCAATTGGCGCCAGATGGCCTATTTAAAGGGTGCCCGAACTCCCTAACAGTGCTGACTGATCTTCAGCTGTGTCCTGATTCTCTGAACCCTGTTAAAACCTGCATGATACCCGTTGCTGATCCTGGCTTTTCCCTGACTCTGCTTTTGGACTCTGATACACTCTGACTTCTGGTTCCTGACTCCGGCTTCCACTTGACCTGCTCCTGCTTAATGTCTTGTACCTTGCTGCTCGCCTGTTACGGAACCTGGCTATCCTCACGACTCTCTTCATCCTCTGTTCAGCTTCAACACTGCCTTGGGGTACCTGTGCTGGCTCCCTATCATCCCAGATCTCCTGGGTCCAGTAACCTCCTGTCTACTGACCACAGGGAGTGCTGGCAAGCCACGAAACCTGAACCTGCAAGTTGGTTGGAGTGCCTCTTTAACATCAGCTGATCTACTGAGCTGCATCCCAGCTCCTTGCCTGCTGTCCTGCCTGTGCCACCAAGCCTACAATTCCAACCGCAAGTTCTGCAAGCAACATTCCCAGACACTCGTGTTCCTCCAGCCGCTAGCCACCATCTGTTCCACCTTCAGTGGGGTTTGGGTCAGAGATACAAGGGAGGCTGACCTTGTCGTGTCAGACTCCTACCAGGTATGTGACAGTCTAGTATGATTTTTAGGGGGTCTTCAAACTTTTCTTGATTTTCGTGTGGAGTTTCCCTTGCATACAAATCAGACTAGGAAGGTCTGATATAGAATATGGGGAGACCTCATAAAATTATTTTCTTATTTTTTGTGGGGTTCCCCTTAAAATTAATATCAGACCTAAAGGGCCAGGTATGAGGTCGGGGAACCCTTTTGTCATGTCTTACCTATCCTGGCTCCTTTGTTTCCATGGCTGGGGGTTCCCACCATGTATGTGAATGGGGCCAGTGACATTACAGGTTGTTAAGGACTTGGAAGAATACCCCAGGTAGAAAGGGGTGGGAGACAGACCTGGGGGGGGTATAACAGAGAATGAATGGCAAAATATTTTGAAGAGGGCCCCATTGGTATCCATATCACATACACAATGCTTGTCTCAATTGCTTATTATATAAAGGACATATAGGACGCTGGAAAAACTATATAAGTGGAGGAGGAGGGAAACCCCAGATTGTCCGAGGTGTAAGCAGGCCCCGGCTGATCTGATCCATATGTTGTGGAACTGCCCTAAGCTGGTTAGATATTGGCGAGAGGTGGTGTCCACAATTAATGAGGCTTATAATACCAATATAGAAATGGAACCAAAGACTTGTATAATGGGCTATGTTAATGAAGAGCTATATCCATGGGACAAGTTAATAACAATTGGCAGATTACTATTCATAGCTCGTAAGATAATTGCTAGAAAATGGATGTCTTCCAATAGACCAGTATTCGAGGAATGGCATTCTGAGGTAGATGGAACAATATTAATGGAACAACAATTGTATAAGACAGTGTTTCTCAACTCCAGTCCTCAAGGTGCCCCAACAGGTCATGTTTTCAGGATTTCCCTCAGATGAAACAGTTGTGGCAATTACTAAGGCAGTGAAACTGATCAAATCACCTGTGCAAAATAATGGAAATCCTGAAAGCATGACCTGTTGGGGCGCCTTGAGGACTGGAGTTGAGAAACACTGGTATAAGAACAGGGGTAGAATAGATATACTAGCCATGTTATGGGGACCCTGGGTAACAGCTCCAGGATTGGCCTTTTTCTCTTTGACCTGCCTAGAATATCATAGTAATGATCTAAGTTATAATTCTTGGGCAGAAACGGAATCGACAGGATGCCTTATGCCGCATACACATGATCGGACTTTACGTACTTTGACTGACTTTACGACGGACTTTCCGAATGAACGGACTTGCCTACACACAATCAACCAAAGTCCAACGGATTCATACATGATGACATACGACCGGACTAAAACAAGGAAGTTCATAGCCAGTAGCCAATAGCTGCCCTAGCGTTGGTTTTTGTCCGACGGACTAGCATGCAGACGAGCGGACTTTTCGACTGGACTCGAGTCCGTTGGACAGATTTGAAACATGTTTCAAATCTAAGTCCGTCAAACTTTTGAGAAAACAAAGTCCACTGGAGCCCACACACGATCGAATTGTCCGACAAAATCCGGTACACCGGACCAAGTATGCCGTAAAGTCTGATCATGTGTACGCGGCAATATAGTTAAGGGAGGACTGATGGGGGGTTCCTTTTTTTATTTTATTTATTTATTTATTTGTTTCCCTTTTTGTGTGTTGTCTGTTTGTTGTTTGTTTTGTTAGGAATGTTAAATTGGTATCCTGGAGATTATCTGAAATTAGAGAGAGGTATTGTAAAGTAGTAATGTGTATAATCTGCAGATAATGCAAATTGTCTTGTTGATCAGCTGTAATGTTTGAAAGCTTTAATAAATAATGAAGATTTAAAAAAAGAACTCGGCAGTGCCTGCACCCGCTGGATCCTTTGCAACCAGTGACAGTGGGAAGCCATCATGTGCAATAGCGGAAGTAATACTGAGATCATGTATGACGTTCAACCCCCACCAAACCGGTAAATGTTCGGGGATTTGGACCCATTTGTGTTCAGACCGAATCTTAAGCTCCTCCCTCCTCTTCTCTTCTACATGAGGGATGGAGGTGTAATGGGCGCTGCAGCCTCTCCACAGAAACCAAATTCACTTTCCTATTACAGAAAACAGCTGAGCCCTTTTCACCGAGAACGATCATTATCTGTACCGTGACCCCCTCCCCCTCCACAGACCAATCATATTTCCCAAATGAATGTTTCCTCATATTTCTGTACAAACCCCCGAGAGGTAAATCTCTGACACAGAAATCTTTACAACAAAAGATATTTCTACTGAAGAAGACAGAAAACCAGAAATACAACATTTTACAAATTTATATCTTGTTTACTGTGTTATAGCTCTGACATGACATGTCCCCTCCCCCACAGTCACACACTATTATTATTATAAATTTATATAGCTCTGACATATACCACAGTGCTGTACAGAGATTGAGTATATGTTTATTCCTGCACTACAATGTGTGGGAGGATCAGAAAAGAACTGCTGCAAGCACCGAATAGGGGTCAATCCATACCCATGCAAAAAATAAGTTAAATGGGGGTTGGTGCTGCGCTGTTCACATCAATGGAAAAAATGCTGCTAAAGGTAGCAGTACAATGCACATAAGTAAAAATAAATAAATTATACAAATAATAACCACAGTAATGGATAAAGTGACTGGTTTCAAAGTGCAGAGTGCATAAATCAATGCTAATGACACTATAATATTTCTTCTGTGTATCAAATATGGCAGAAAATATAAATAAACTGTGCAAAAATTGCAAAATCAACTGTGCAAATCCAGCAACATTCTTCCTGTGCAAAGTGCTAATGACCTGTGCAAAAATACAATACGAGTGTGCAGTAATAGAGTCCAAAAGTGTGCAAAATACAATAAATTCCTTTCTTCTTTGTGCGACTGACATTCAATGTGAAGAAGGTGCTGAGGAATGGATCTCCTCTTCATACAGAGACACACACTGGTGAAAGTGGCCTCTTACCTTGTGGTAATGAGATAACCACATATATGTAAATGCTTCTCCCTTCTAATCCGGGATCAGTATGGATAAACACTTGTCTTTGTCTCTCGGTGGATGAAAGGAAAGTAATAGGAGAAGAAAAGGGGGTTCTGGATAGTCTAGTAGTTTTCAAACCAAATAGCTTTTATTAATAAAAAGTGAGGGTACTCACATAGTAGAATACAGTATAGACATTGCTCCACGAGCGACCAGCTTGTTTGCCGGCGTCAATCTGAGTACTACAGATCTATACATATATGTGGTTATCTCATTACCACAAAGTAAGAGGCCACTTTCACCAGTGTGTGTCTCTGTATGAAGAGGAGATCCATTCCTGAGCACCTTCTGCTTCTTCACATTGAATGTCAGTCGCACAAAGAAGAAAGGAATTTATTGCATTTTTGCACAGCCCCATTGCTTTTTGCACACTTTTGGACTCTATTACTGCACACTCGTATTGTATTTTTGCACAGGTCATTAGCACTTTGCACAGGAAGATTGTTGCTGGATTTGCACCGTTGATTTTGCAATTTTTGCACAGTTTATTTATATTTTCTGCTCATATTTGATATACAGAAGAAATATTATAGTGTCATTAGCATTGATTTATGCACTCTGCACTTTGAAACCAGTCACTTTATCCATTACTGTGGTTATTGTTTGTATTATTTATGTATTTTTACTTATGTGCATTGTACTGCTACCTTTAGCAGCTATTTTTCCATTTATATGAACAGCGCAGCACCAACCCCCATTTAGCTGTACAGAGATCACTGAGCCAGTCACATCAATCTGTGCACCAGAGGAGCTTCTCCACCAGGTGGTGCTGTTTTGCAGGGTGCTGTTGGCTCACTCTGCTGGGATCTCAGCTGGAGGAAACATCAAGCCTGGGACTTTCCTGCAGGCTTATCCCCCAGCCACCATGCAGTGGGTGGGAGGAGATGGAGGTGGAGGCTCTCCAGAGGCACTGAGGCCTACTCCATGTGCTCAAGCTGCAACGGAGCCTGGGCCTGTCCCTATGCAAGAGGAGTCCATACCAGTCCTCCAGGATGAAGTGCTAAAGAGGAACAGAAACTTTCTGTCATGACAGAAGATCTCAGGAAAAAGAAATCTCTGCAAAGTAAGTCTGCAAACAGTAAGAGGGAAGTTTCCAAGCTGAAGTCTCTGGAGGAGGCATTGAAAAAGCAGGAGAAGTTGGTTGCTTCTCTGAAGGAAAGCACCGGTGTCTTAAGAGAAAAGTGTGAGAATGAAGAGAGATTCCAACAGATGAAGGAGAGTGCCTGTGCCAGTACCAGCCAGAGGGTGGATGCCGCAGTAATGGCGACAGTATGGATGGCGGGTAAGGAAGTGGCTTCACATGGTGGCCCCAGTACTACCCCTGTCTCAGGATCTTTCCATACAAAGTATTGTTGAAGTCTGTATGTTCTAAAAAGAAACTGTTTGGTTTTAAAATAGTATTTTAAGTAACTTTTTTATATTAACTTATTAGGAGAGTAGAAAAAAAGAAAGGAAAAAGATAAAATAATAAAATAAGATAAAGTGGTCAGTCAGCATAAATATTGATACCTCAGTATATGCTATCATTATCATGTTGTTAAGTCACTGATCTGCTGACATACCATTTTTGCCATGGGGCCCACATTTTGGAGGCCCATTCGAACTTCCCTCTCGCGGAGTGGTGTAACATCTCATATGTGCCATGTGTGTTAACACTTGTTATTACCTCTGTTATCGTCGGCATTTCTGTATCTTTCCAGTGTCTAAGGATAATGAGTCTGGTAGCTAGAATAATATGGGATACTATCATTTTAGAGTGTGGTGGTATGGATTCTAATTCTAGTGAGAGAATGGCCATTCCTGGTGAAAGCGAAAAGCTCGATTGGGTGACATTTCTTATGATATGTTCTGATTGATTCCAAATTGTAGTAAGTTTTGGGCAACTCCAGAGCATATGTAGCAATGTACCCGGTTCCCCGCATAGTCTCCAACATGTCGGTGGGGTGTTTTTTAGAAATTTGGAAATGCGGATTGGGGTCAAGTACCATCTAAGGAGAATTTTTGTTGCATTTCCAACAAATTAGTACTTTTGGTGGATGAATAAGTCAGTTTAAGTGAATTTCTCCATTGTTCTACTGAGTATTCCACTCCTATGTCTCTTTCCCAAGCTTTCATAGTTTCTGTTTTTACGCATGTGTTCTTCTCTTGGAGCCCTGAGTAAAGGATTGATATTCCTTTATGTATTATCGGTGATTGTGAGTAATAGAGAGTTATTTGTTTGGGTAAAATTGTTAGTATTTGAGGGTTTTTTTTAAGGAGTTGAGATAGTTGTGTGTGTTTATACTGATCTGTATATGGGAGATGGAGTTCCGATTGTAATTCATGGAATGGTTTAATGGAGGTGTTATCTAAAATATCTTCCAGATAGTGAATCCCTTTATTTTTCCATGGTGTTAGGTTTAGGTCTGGGATTAGTTGATTAAGGGCAGAAATAGGGAGTTTCAAGGGTAGAGTCAAACCAGACCAGTTTTGCATTTTTCGGAGATAACCCCAAGCTCCTATGGATGCTAATATCGTGGGAGCTAGTTTGCTGTTTAGGGATGTGTTAGAGTGGGCTGTCATTATGAAGTCTCTTAAAGAGCCTTTTGGTATTTGTGTTTGTTCTATTTCTGACCATAATGTTTTAGAATCTGGGATTAACCATTGTTGGAGTTGGGCCAGTACAGTCGCAAAGTAATAATCCTGCAGGTGTACGTGCCCCATCCCCCCTGCTTTTCTGTGTTTTATTAGTTTATTGAATGTGCATCTGGCTTTTTTTCCTTGCCATATAAATCTGTTTAGTATAGGTTGAAGGGTGTTAAAATATGAATTTGGGGGCGTGGCTTGGATGGCTTCCGGAGCGGACGTGTCTCCTTAGAGCTCCCGACCAGATCCGTCTGTACACAGCTAAAAGCAGCTAAAAAGCACTGAAAACATGGGTAAACCTCGCAAGGCTAAAGACCCAGAACCCAGGGGACACGCCACAAGATCCTCTTCGGCTCCTCCGCCCCTCATCACGGAGTACTTCGGCCTCGGAGCTCCGGCGGGACACCACGAGGCCAAGATGGCGCCGGCGCCGACTCCACCGTCATATGCAGCGGCCCTCTCCTCATCTCCTCCGGGAAGGCGAACGGACAGGTATGCCTCTGAGGGGGACTTGCTACTCGATCGCCCACCGCTCCCACCTACTAGCTCCCAAGCTGGCCTTACACTATCCCACAGAGGGGACACACTCGGCAGCCTGTCTCAGCCGTTTCCTCCCTGCCTATTGGGGCCTGCACCGACGCCAAATGCAAGCCAAGCCTCTCCTCCGTGGGAATCATCAGCTCAGGAATGGGACCCAAACTCCCTGCCACAGAGACCCCAGGCTACAAGGGACAAGCCAACATCCTCATCCCTACAGCACAAGGACCCTAACATGGCGACAGGGCCTCCCCCACCGCAGCGGCCTGAAGTGCTGCAGGGGACTTATTCACATGTAGCTCACGCAGCTCAAGTGCACGCAGGACAGCCTAATTTCATGACCCCTCCACACGCACTACAAAGGGAGCATTCCCCACTGGACACTTCTTCCACTACTATGAGGGATCCACATGCCCATGCCACAACGGTCCCTGACCTTGAACCTGATGCATGCACTTCCTGGAGGGACTATGTCCGCTGCATGCCCACGAAACAGGATTTTCGCATGCTCATCCAAGAGGTACGCGACACATGTAGATCTGAAATTAACATGCTCCGCACGGATTTACACCACTTGTCTGCTAAGGTCCACTCTATAGAAGAAGAAGCACACGATACAAGGATGGAAGTCTCTCACATACATGATCGCTTATCTACGCAAGCTTCAGCACTTAGAGAGTTTCAACGCCATCTCGAGGACCTCGACAACAGAGGCAGACGCAACAACATTAGAGTCCGTGGCCTCCCAGAAGCGACCCATGACGAGGACCTACAAGTCACACTGCAAGCTATCTTTAACAACGTTCTAGGTCGCCCGGAAAATCAAAAAATCAAGCTGGTCAGAGCCCACCGTGCTCTTCGCCCCCGAGGGCCAGGCCCAAGACCAAGGGATGTAATCTGCAGAGTCCATAACTACGCCCTAAAGGAAGATATAATGAGAAAAGCCCGCAACATGCGTACCATTGATTTCGATGGAGCCCCTATACAGCTATACCTGGACTTGTCCTGGATCACCCTTCAGCAAAGACGCTCCCTACAGCCACTTCTTACAACACTAAAGGAACATGACTTTCGCTACCATTGGGGCTTCCCCTTCAGCCTCACAGCAAAGAAAGATGGGAGATCCACCACACTGCGATACCCGGAAGACCTCCACTCGTTTTGCAAGGACTTGGACATTCCGGTTCCCCCCACGCCCGGGTGGGACCCCCTACCCACTCCACCACCTCGTCCGGAGCCCTGGGTCCAGGTGAACGGGAGAAAACGACAGAGGCCACATTCCAACAGCTCCTCGGCAAATGTTCACCAGAGATGACTTTCCTTTTCTTTTTTCCCTTTTTTTTTTTTTCTGCTTTCGTTGTTTGCTGACCGAAAAGCTCCAGTTCAGGATAAGTTACTAGCAGAGATGTTTTGTATACTGCTTAACATGCTGAAAGCTCAGGACATAAGCTGTTATACTTATTCTCTCTATAGAGGGCTAGTCCCTAAGTTCTACCCTTTTTTATTATTTTTTCAATTCCACTAGGTGGAAATACGGGTTAAAGATTTAGCACTTATGCAAATTTAAGATACAGGATTATAGCTGATATGCTACAGTAATGCTCCACCTCCCACAAACTATCAATGGGGTCCCCTCCCTCTCCCCTTCCCCCCCCCCTTTTTTTTTTTTTTTTTCTCCCTTAATCCCGTTATCCTGGCCCTCCCCCCCCCCCTGGCCCCATATTTACCCTTCCCACCCCTTCCTTCCCCTCCCTATCCCCCCGTCCTCTACCCCACTAGAATGTACTATCGTAGGTACCTAATGGCCCTTGCCCGTCCCAGGGTCTCCCGAGAATTACTGGTCTGGGCTGATGGGTTTGTATCCTACCAACACTCCCACCATCGGGTTGATAGGCCCAGTACTGAGCATAAACAGCATAGGCTGAGTTAGTTAATTTGCTACCTCGGTCTACATCACATGGTTACCTGGTTACTAACTGTTAAAAGAAAGTTCTTCTTTATTTTGCTGCTCCATTACGGTGTGCTGCATATTTACATATTTACTTAACTACAGGCGGATCTGGGAGGGGACAGCGGCCGTTTTGGGACTGTCCTATCCTCCCCCGGGAGACCTCCGAATGGCTTCCCCTATAACCCCTGTGGAGAGTAATGATTTCATTCCCCACGTGGGGGGGGGCCCTCCGAGGGTCTCCGACCCACCACTCTGTTTGAGTGGGTCAACCTTCACATGGTTACTACTTGTTTTTATACTAACCTTTGTTTTTTTCCTCTTTGTCGTCCATCTTTCCTCCTGCTCTTCCACCCCTGGTTTCTCTTTTCTCTACCTCCCAGTAACTTGGGGTATTGTGGGTGCCCCCCGCCTATGGAGCCCAGTCCTAGTCCGCAGGAACATGTTCCCAGTTGGGTATGTACCTTATCTGAAAGTCCATCCGATTACCATCCTCTGCAACCAAACGTATTCCACTCATCTTGGTAAGCTAAAACCTCTAATATCTTTACTTCCCAATGATTGACATAATATCATTAAATGTGAAAGGTCTCAATTCCAATACCAAACGAAGCCTAGCCCTAAGGGAATTTAGGAGATCTAAAGCTGACATTATTTTCATTCAGGAAACACATCTCACTAAGACTGATAACATGGCATTCGCCACTAAACATTATTCCCAGATATACCAAGCCTCTAATCCTCGTAAACGGGCAGGTGTGGCTATTTTATTCAAAAAAGACTCCCCTTTCAAATTACAATCACTAATTTCGGACCCCCTAGGACATTATATCATCCTGAGAGGCACGTGGAAAAATGCTGATCTTACATTATGTAATATATACGCCCCTAACACCAACCAAACCTCCTTCCTATCTAAGGTGTATAAACGACTATTTGCATTTCCCCATCAGTACCTGGTCATTGGCGGAGACTTTAACCTGACCTTCTCCTCTTGCCTAGACAGGCACTCTCTCGGACAGAAACAGGTCCCCAAGGCCCTCGAGAGACGGTGCTCACTCTTCCGCCAATTGACCAGGAAATATGCCCTGTTTGACTGTTGGAGAACCGCAAACCCCTCAGCTAAACAATTCACTTTTTACTCCCATCCGCACAAGTCCCACTCGCGCATAGATTATTTTTTTGTAAATGCCCCAACCCTGAAAGCTCATGAGAACTCAGACATTCAGGCCATCTCATGGTCGGATCATGCCCCAATAACCTTGTCTTTGGCACTGTCCCCGGGAACCCTTCGTACATGCCACTGGCGACTGAATGATTTTTTGCTTAAACACGACCCCTCCAGGGAGGACCTGGAGAAAACAATGAAATTATATTTTGCGGAAAACAGTTCGCCAGAAATCTCCATTGCTACTCTCTGGGAGGGTCATAAAGCGGTCCTCAGGGGCCAATGTATTTCGTTATCCACGGCGCTCAAGAGGAATGCTAACACGGCTCGCATAGCCCTACTGGCTAAGCTTAAACAACTGGAAGCAAAGTTGCTCTCCTCTCCGTCCTTAAAAACCCTTAGAGAGATTGTACAGGTACGGGCAGGTCTTAGTGATATAGAAGTGGGTAAAATTGAGAAGGCGCTAATACGACTACGACAAACCTACTATGACAAGGCAAACAAACCACACACATTGTTAGCTAAACAATTGCGGGATAAGCTCGCGACCACCTCCATTACCCATCTCAACGATCGAACGGGCACTCCCCAAACGCATCCCACCAAGATTGCTCAGATTTTCCATGATTATTATTCGACCCTGTATAATAATTCGGACGTTCCACACAACCCTCCCCCACGAGACCTATCCCAAAGAATCTATTCCTATTTAGAAGAGTGCGACACACCGAGACTCACCCCCTCCGCCCTGACCACGCTAAATTCCCCCATTACAGAGGAAGAGATTACAAACACAATTAAATCGCTCCCAAACAACAAAGCCCCAGGCCCTGATGGACTTCCATATCAGTATTACAAAACTTTCTTACCGCACCTACTCCCCCATATGACAACACTGTTTAACTCATTTCTGTCTGAGACGCCCATACCACGAGATATGCAAAACTCCTACCTCACGCTGATTCCCAAGCCTGGCAAGGATCATAGTCTACCTTCGAATTATAGACCTATTGCGCTGCTTAATGCCGATCTTAAAATCTTTACGAAATTATTAGCTACTAGACTAAACAATTTCATGCCATCACTGATCCATAAAGACCAGGTAGGCTTCATACCTATGAGGCAAGCAGGGGATAATACCCGCAAGGTTATTGACCTAGTAGAGGTAGCAAACAGGACCAAAGTAGAGGCATTACTGCTCAGCCTCGATGCAGAAAAAGCCTTTGACAGGCTAAGTTGGCCTTTCCTGTTTGCTACCCTACGGCGAGCCGGAATTACGGGGCCCTTTTTGAGAGCCATCCATCATTTATACTCATCCCCATCAGCCATGGTGCGCACTCAACACGCAACCTCCAACACTTTCTCGATTTCAAATGGGACGCGACAGGGATGCCCACTCTCACCGCTCCTTTATGCCCTTTGCATAGAACCCTTAGCTGCGCATATCAGGGAAAACTCAGACATACATGGCATCCCAGTTAGAACCAGAGACTTTAAAATCTCCCTGTATGCCGATGACGTTCTCCTCACACTCACACAACCTCACATCTCCCTGCCGAACCTACATACGGAACTAGATAGATACAGTGACCTATCGGGATATAAGATAAACAACTCTAAAACAGAGGCCCTCCCCATTAATATGCCTCCTCAAGCACAAGCGGCCCTTTCGCAAGCATTTACTTACTCCTGGAAAACTTCCTCCTTAAAATACCTAGGAGTCCACCTTACGACCACATATGATTCCTTATACAAAGCCAACTTCCCCCACATATATACCACTATTAGAGCCTCACTGAACAATTGGAAACCCCTAAAACTGTCCCTTTTTGGACGATTAGCTACCCTTAAAATGATGATCCTACCTCAACTGCTATACTTATTTGAGACACTTCCGATACCTATCCCAGCCATACACCTAAAGAGACTGCAGAGTGATTTGATTAACTTTTTCTGGAACTACAAGGGACACCGGATTGCTAAATCGGTTCTCTATGCCCCCCGCAACCAAGGAGGCCTGGCGTTCCCTAACATAACCAAATATTACCTGGCAGCTCAACTACGCCCTGTAGCCTCTTGGTGTACCCTGCACGCCTACAATCGGTGGACACAAATTGAAAAGCTATGGTTAGCCCCTATACATCCGAACTCACTATTGTGGAGTTCTGATGTGGCTTCTGAAAACTTGCACTTGCTGGGACCAATGTCCCTCTTACGTCGGCTATGGAGGCGGGCAAAATCAGCACACCCCCTTACCACCCCTTCCTCACCGGTCACGTCCTTCTTATTTACCCCCAACATCCCGGATAGTCTGACCTCTCAGATGTCCCATTTCTGGATGGAAAAGAACCTATTCCGTTATGGCCAACTGATAGACCCTAAGACCCGCTTTTTACGGACATTTCAAGATTTGCAAAAAGAATTTGACATTCCCAAACAGGCCTTCTTTAGCTATTTACAAATACGACACTATGCACAATCTTTAGTCCCTGACCTCCATTTCTCCCCGCTAACCGATTTTGAAAAGCTATGCTTGGAGAGTTCATCCCCTAAAGGCATGATCTCCCAAACCTATCAGCTCCTGACGCGGGATTCCTCACCAGAGGGTCCTCGACATGCATACATGGGTAAATGGGAGCGAGCCTTGGGTGCAGACGTACCTCTCCACATATGGCAACTCATTTGGTCTCAAGCCACCAAAAGCTCTATGTGTACGCTATATAAAGAGAACCAATACAAGATTTTGTTTCATTGGTATCGGACCCCTGACTTGCTCCACTCCATGTATCCACTGACAGACTCTCGCTGCTGGCGATGCCATAAGGATAGGGGAACCCTACACCACATTTATTGGACATGTCCCCTGATTGTACCATACTGGGAGCTGGTGCACTCCCTCCTGGAGGCCGTCCTTGGCCCGGGGGTGCCTTTCGACCCGAAGGTTTTTATACTTGGTCTCCCGCCAATCTCCCTCTCTAAAAGATCCAAAAAACTTCTATCACATATATTAACTGCTGCACGTTGTCTGGTGGCATTAAAATGGAAACAGAGGGAACCACCTTCGATGTCGGAACTGCACTCTAGGATCAGGGAGGTCAAAAGGATGGAATATCTCACAGCCTCCCTAAATGACAAGCTTGAAAAACATAACCAAGTATGGGAACTGTGGGTCCTTTTTGAAAACCCCATAACCTAATGCGACGGCCTCGGGGAGCTTGGTTTCTCCCTCTGATGGGGAGGTTCTGGGCACCTGGGATAGGGTGCGACCCCACTGCCCTCATCCTCTTTCCCTACCTCTCCTACCCAACTCCACTTACCCCACCCTGGACTTTCCATTAACCCCCCTTTCTCCCAATTCTTCTCAATAATTTCTATTCCTACACTTTTTTCTATCAACTTTTCTTCTTTTCTTCTCTCCCCTCTTATTCTTTTTTCCCTTTCCTGCTAAGATTTACAAGGTGTACAACCAGTGGCTTAAATCTAGAGTCAGTCCATCTATTATAATTTTTCTCCCCTTTTTATCTAACATTCAGAAAAGATATGTACATTAACTCTAACTCCATGCTATGACTGTTATCAGAACAGGGCTTTCATCTGGATATGATTACGGCAATGTAATGTGTATCACCTTGTACTTTAATTTTTTGTATGTGTTCTATCATGAAAAACTTAATAAAAAATTGTCAATTTTCAAAAAAAAAAATAAAATATGAATTTGGTATTGGTATTGGGAGGGTTCTATAAAGGTATAATAATTGTGGTAGTATTTGCATTTTAAAAGCTGCTAGTCTGCCTAGCCAAGAAAGTTTGTTTCTGTTTATGGCTTTTGGTTTATTTTCTAGAGATTTCAAAAAGGGAGTGTAATTCGCACCTAGTAGGCCTTCTATTTTAGGGGTTAACGTGATACCTAGATAATTAATACCATCAGATTTCCAGATGTAAGGGAATTGTTGTTCTAATCTTTGTTTATTTTTTTCTGGGATTCCTAAGTTGAGTATATAGGATTTGGACTCATTTACTTTGTAATATGATATGCTATTGAAGGTGTTTAGCGCCTTGTGGACCTCCTTCAGTGAGATGTCTGCTTCCGAAAGCATCAATATGATGTCGTCTGCAAACAGACTAATGATATGTTGTCTTGATCCTATTTGTATACCTATTATCAGTTGGTTTGAGCGTAAGTTTGAGGCTAATGGTTCCATTAAGAGGTTAAATATCAAAGGGGATAAGGGGCACCCCTGGCTAGTCCCGTTGCTTTCTGTAAATGGGGTAGAGAGTGCACCTGAGATGAGCACCTGGGCTGAGGGTTGGGAGTAAAGGGCCATTATAGCTAGATAGATGGAGCCCTCGAACCCAAATTTTTGGAGAACCTGTGCCAGAAACTGCCAATGTATTCTGTCAAACGCCTTCTCTGCATCCAGCGCTAGGAGCAGAGAAGGCGTTTTTTGTTTATTAGCTATATGTATAACATTTACCATGCGACGGGTAGCATCCGATGTCTGTCTCCCCTTAGTAAAGCCTGATTGATCTAAATCAATTAGTGTAGGTAGTATGTTAATCAATCTGTTAGCAAGTAGTTTTGCGTACATCTTTACATCATTGTTCAATAAAGAGATAGGTCTAAAATTTTGTGGAGTTGTTGGGGCTTTTCCTGGTTTAGGTAATGCTATTATAGTTGCTTTTAGCATTTCTTGGGGAAAGGAAGAAGAGGCAGCAGCAGCACCAAACATGCCCACTAAGTATGGGGATAGAATTTCACTATAGGTTTTATAATATTCTCCAGTAAAACCATCAGGCCCCGGAGATTTGTTTAGTGGCATGGAATTTATTATTTGTCTTACCTCTAAATCAGTAATGGGTGAGTTTAATGATGAGAGTTGGTCTTCAGTTTTGGAAGATTAACTGTCTTTAGAAAAGATTCTATAATGTCAGGTGTTGGTTGTGAGATTGTTGTGTCATCCTTGAGATTGTACAGTGAGCTGTAGTAGTGACTGAAAGCGTCAGCAATTTCTTGAGGGTGTTGATGTTTTGTCTGTGTCTTAGGATGAATTATGTGTTGGATGTTTGTTTTATATCTGTGTCCTCTCAGTTGTTGGGCTAGTAATTTACCTGCTCTATTGACACAAGTATAGTATGACAGTTTTAGTTTCCTGGAAGCTTTTTCAAAGTCTTCCAGTAAAAGTAGTCTCAATTCTAATCTTAATTGGGTGATTTGGTCAGTTAGTACCTTGGAGGTGTGGGTCATATTTTGTTTTTCTAATGTCTCAATTTGGTTAACAATTTTCTCGGAGTGCTGCTGTCTCATTCTTTTAGCCCTTGTCCCCTGTTGTATCAAAACACCCCTGGCAAACGCCTTATGGGCGTTCCATAAGGAAAATGGGTTTGAGACCGAGGGTTGGTTTAATACGAAAAATTCTTTAAGCTGCCGTTCAACATATGACCTAGTCGGACCATGCTGGAGAAGGCGAGAATTAACCCTCCACACAAAAGTGTTCTTATGACTAGTAAGTCCCCCAAGGTCCAACTCCACTGGAGCGTGGTCCGACCATGTAATACTATGAATTTTAGCTGATTTACATTTGTACAACAGTTGCTTATCTACCAAGAAGAGATCTATCCTACTATAAGTTTTGTGACAGTGAGAAAAAAAGGAGTAGTCCTTTTCATTCGCATTTAAGCATCTCCAGGCGTCAAAAAGATCATATTTCCGAAGTATTGGCGTCAGGGATGGTGGAAGTCTTTTGGATTTTGCTGTAGAGTCACAGGATGGATCAGGGGTAAGGTTAAAGTCACCACACATTAGCAATGAACCCTTTTGTATAGTGTGGATCTTCTTCATTAGTTTATGGAAAAATTTGGTTTGTCTGACATTGGATGCGTATAGGTTAACTAGTGTAGTTGTGTGGTTGTTGATTTCACACACTAGGATGATGAATCGTCCTTGAGGATCAATGACGCTTTCGTGTAGTTGGAAGGTCACCATGTCCCTGATGGCTATCATCACCCCTCTTGATTTTTTTTCCGCATTCGCTAAATAGATAAACGGGAATTTTGGGTGAGAGCATTTTGGTGGAGCTGTGGATTGAAAGTGAGTCTCTTGGGTGCATAATATATCGCAGTTCCTCTGTAGTGCCTCCCTCCACAGAGACCTGCGCTTGGGTGGGTGATTAAGACCTTTTGAGTTAATGGTCAAAAATTTCAGCACCATGTGTTAAGGAAAAAAAATAAGAGCATATGACGTTGTGTGTAGATAAAGACACTTACACTAGATGAGGTCGTTGCCCGTAGACTATGTGGTGGAGATCCTTCCTGAGGTTGCAGAGGTGTTGGTAGTGAGGCATATTTCTTTTCTTTTTTCTGTGGAGATGAGGTATCTGTGCTGACTGTAAGAATAACAAAGCAAAAAAAAATTGTGCAGAAACGTAAAGTCAATAAAACTGTGGCTTGGTGCCATTTAACATGAAAAGAAAATAAGTGTGACTGGTAGTCACTCATGTTGTAACTTGGGGTTAGGTAGTCTTTAGACTTTTATGGGCCGAAGATGTAGCTCTCCTCAGCGGGGAAAATGATAGATTGTACACCCACCTTAGGGTCAGTTGTGCGATCGTGCATTTTTACGATCAACCGTGCGCCATTCCGATTCAGATCTTGCAGAGGAATTTCTCTGGTGAGGGAATGGTTGAGGATCTGGGATTATCCCCCATGTATTTAGCAATGCCATGCCTTTTGCTACTGAGTCAATCACGTATTCTTTATCTTCTCTTGTAACAATCAATTTAGTTGGGAACCCCCATTTATACCCCAGTTTGTTGTTCCTGAGGGTTTTTGTTATGGTATTTAAATTTCTGCGTTTCTGCAATGTGTATTGGGATAAATCAGCGTAGAATTGAAGATTAGCATAGGATACGGGAATTTGTTCTTTTTGTCTTGCTGCAGTCATAAGTCTATCTTTTGTGTGAAAGAAGTGAAGTCTCATGATGACATCGCATGGCACATTTTCTGATAGAAAGGAAGGTTTGGGCAGTCTATGAATCCTGTCCACTGTGAAATCTAGTGCTGACATGTCCGGTAGTATTTCAGATAGGAGCTGGGACATATAGTCCCTCAGATCATGTTGTTTAACCGATTCAGGGATCCCCCTTATCTTCACGTTATTCCTCCTTGATCTATCCTCTATGTCCGCCATTTTGGCTTGCAGGCCTTCAATGTCATCCTCTCTATCCTCATTGGCATCTACCAAATCATTGATTGTAGTGGCGAACTCCGCCATTTTTTGTTCCACATGGGTTACCTTGTCTGAGACCGATCGTATTTCAGTGCTAAACTTATGCATACATGAAATCATATCAGCATGGAGTGAACCCCTTAATGACACTAGCATCTCCTTTAGCATTGTATCTAGAACCGGCTGGCCGTTAGTGGGGAAAGCGTCTATTGAGTCTGGTAGTTCCCTGGTGTCATCCCCTGAATCTGAAAGGTAGCTCACCTCGTGGCTTGCATCCACTGCATCCGCCTTGAATCTCGCCTTTTCGGGGCTTCCTGAGGACGGTGTAGATGGGGGAGATTGCAATCCCTTAGGTGGGCTGCCTCTTTTTTGTGTTTTGCTCTGTTGTGGCCTGTTATTTTGGGCTGCTGCTGCTGATGTGGATGAGGAGCCGGCGCCATTTTTCCGGGGCTCGAGGGGATAGAACTCCGTCATACGCTTTGGCCTGTTGTTCTCTTTCTTTCTCCGCGGCATTGTTGATAATCGTTCCCCGGTCAAACGGGATCAGATTCGCCTTGTGTGGAGAAGGTAAGATGGACCTGGTAGGTAGATAATCGCCGCTGATGTCCCGCTGATACCGGAGCTCTGCTAGTAAGCGTCCATCTTGGTCTCCGGCTAGCTCCGCCCCCCTAGCTATGGGATTTAAAGCGGAGCTCCACCCTAAAGTGGAACTTCCGCTCATCGGGTTCCCCCTCTCCGGTGCCACAATTGGCACCTTTCAGGGGGGAGGGGGGTGCAGATACCTGTATAATACAGGTATCTGCACCCACTTCCGGGCATAGATAGCCGCAGAACATTCGCAGATACCTGCCCCCCGTTGTGTTCTGGGAAACACACAGTTCCCAGAACACAATGGAGACCAGTGAAGACACCCAGCGCGACTCGCGCATGCGCATTAGGGAACCGGGCAGTCATATGATGTCCGCAGCGATCGTTGCAGCGATCGTTGTTGCGGGGTGTCAGTCTGACACCCCACAACACCGATCTAGGTAAAGAGTCTCTGACGGAGACTCTTTACCACGTGATCAGCTGTGTCCAATCATGGTTGATCATGATGTAAATAGGAAGAGCCGGTGATCGGCTTTTCCTCACTTGCGTCTGACAGACGCGAGTAGAGGAGAGCTAATCAGCTGCTCTCCTGACAAGGGGGGTCTGTGCTGATTGTTTATCAGCACAACCCCCCCTCGGATCCTACCCAGGACCACCAGGGAAGTCGCCCAGGACCACCAGGGAAACCATCCACACTGGACCACCAGGTATGCCCCCTAGACCCCCAGGGAAATACTAATCAGTGCCCAGGCAGCTGCCAATCAATGCCCAGGCAGCTGCCAATCAGTGCTCACTCCAATGCCTGCCAGTGCCACCAGGGATGCCTATCAGTGCCGTGTATCAGTGCCGCCTATCAGTGCCATGTATCAGTGCCCATCAGTGCCCAGCAGTGCCGCCTATCAGTGCCCAGCAGTGCCGCCTATCAGTGCCCAGCAGTGCCACCCATAAGAACTCATCTTTGCAGCCTTTCAGTGCCCATCAGTGTCACCTATCAGTGCCCATCAGAGCCACCCAGTGCCACCCATGAGTGCCCATCAGTGCTGCATATCAGTGCCGCCTACCAGTGCCCATCAGTGCCGCATATCAGTGCCCATCGTCAGTGACCGCTCATTGGTGCCACCTCATCGGTGCCGACTTATCAGTGCCCATCAGTGAAAGAGAAAACTTACTTATTTACAAAAAATTTTAACAGAAACAAAAGCAAAACTTTTTTTTTTTCTAAATTTTCAGTCTTTTTTTATTTGTTTCGCAAAAAATAAAAACCGCAGAGGTGATCAAATACCACCAAAAGAAAGCTCTATTTGTGGGAACAAAATTATAAAAATTTAGTTTGGGTACAGTGTAGCACGACCGCGCAATTGTCATTCAAACTGCGACAGTGCTGAAAGCTGAAAATTGGTCTGGACAGGAAGGTGTCTAAGTGCCTTGTATTGAAGTGGTTAAATAAGGAACAAGGGCATCCCATAACAATTTAGTTGGAAAGGGGAATGGATAAAAGGAGCAAACTTGGATGGGGATAACATAATACAAATTTACAAAATGACACTGAACATTTGTACAGTACAAATGATACTTCCCAACTGCAGAGCCCTGCAACTATCAGGTACATACAAGCAGAACCAGAGCACTGCTCCCTAGGGAGGGATACTCTGCTTACCGCAGGTCTTCATCTGTTTCCAACGATGAGGATAGACAGCCGTCATATCCCAGGGTTTCCTAAGGGAAGACATAAATCAATTACAACTAACTAACAGACTGGAACAAACAGACTGAAAATGACACTTCACCAAACAGAGGGGGTTATGATCCTCTATCTGGTGACAGGATAATAATGAATCAAAGTGGCATGGTTTCAATGCCAGGATTGTCATCCCCTCAAAAGGAGTCTAAGAGACCTCCTGCAGGATGCAACCTGGACAGACATGCCAGTGGTGAAACATATATGCCCCTAGGCCAATATACTTTCTGTTTGGCTCCTAAACAGAAGTCTCTTTTTTTTTCCAAAATGGTAAAGGGACATTTTGGCAGGAATGGCACACACTAGTGTCCATAGTGTTTTCCTTTCCCTGGCACCCTGAGTGGCCACATCCTGCTCAAACAGTCAAGTGAAAAGGAGAACCCACCCTGACCCACCTTGTGGCAACTCCAATCATAAATAGTACCTAGGGTCAGGCAATCTCCTCCGACTGTCCCCTTGCCCTCGGACAGAGATGGAGTAAGACCGGGTGTGCTGTCCTTCCTTTACAACAAGCACCCTGTCTTTGTGTATGGCCCTCCCGAGCTTCCACTCTTTCTTTATGTCTTGAAACCGGGCCCATACCTCACTCTCAGATCTCCGTTGTGGGTTTTTTCACATGCAGGTAATTCCACACCAGTTCATCTTCCCACTGCTCCAGGGAATCTTCTATCACCTTCATGACCTGTTCTGGAACATAAGGATAGTCCAGTCCCCACTCCTCAGCAACTCTCTTCTGCACACTGCCCTGAAATCTTGAGAGCCGCGTTAGTTCTTTGGGCCTTCCCCACCCAGGCAGAACACAGGAGTCTGGTGACTTGTTCACTCCTTTGTTGTATCTTGGTGCCCCAGTGGACGCAGCTGTTGAAAGTCCAATGGAGGGTACTGGGGTTTGTGGATGATTAAAAGACTTCGATGTTCCAGAGGAAACTCCAGCAGAAATAGAACTCTCCATATACCATTCTTCTTCATTACTGGAACCAGCCTTTTCTTGGGACGACCATTCAAACAGATTCTCCAGAGATCCATATTTCTCCAGCATTTGTGGTGACCCCCAGTCCACAGCCCGGTCCAGCTCACCCAAGGGATCCCCCTCCCTTATCTGTGGCTCCTTCTGGACCGGCACAGCAAAGGTCTTAGTGTCAGAAGGCTTTTCCGGGACATCTTCCAGGGTTCTTCCACACACAGTGACCCACTCCCTGTCCCCAGCCAGGCCGCAGGCTTCCCCAGCATTACCTTGAGACTTTGGCTCTGAGACCTGTGAGATGGATGATGCAGGGGAAATCTCTTTCACCGCAGGGGTGGGCGACACATGACCCTCTCCCTTCCAGGCCACTGGTGTCTGCGGAGTGCAAAGTCCGGTAGATGGACGGTGTAGTACTGCATCTCCCATTGCACTGATCCCAGCCGGGTCAGGAAACTTCTGCAATGGCCCCAGGTATGATCACCAATAGTGGGCCGGTAACATTCCGGACACAGCATGCACAGCTTCTCCACCCCAGCGATCACTCCCAGTGCCAGTCCTCCGGTAAGCTCCAGGCAGATGCCAGCATCTACCAACACCCGATCCTGCATTTCAGAGGGCTGCTGCATGGCTGATGCACTCTTAATGCAGTCAGCCATCTTCCTCCACCTCATGGTTGGGCATTGCACGCTGAAAGTTCTTAACTTCTCCTCCGGGGCCTGACTCCACCCCCAACTTGTTGGCTCAGCGTGCGAGGAACTGTAACACTACATTTCCTCTGTGCTCCCCAGTGACAGCTGGCGGCAGGCACTGTAGAATTGCAGGCTAACTGCCTGCAGACACGAAGTACACAGTAAAAGTGTCCCCTTGTGATGTCTCAACTGTAAGGGACCAACTTCTCTGCAGTCCCCGGCCACACCACCCCCTGTGTCCGTGTTCCCAAGGGCAACAGCGACATCTAAAAGCCCCATCTGCATTTTTAACCTTGTTAGCAGGCTATAAAAGTTAAAGACAAGACAGTGGGTAGTGTCTGTGCTGTACCCGCGCCAGACACATTTTGTAATTGAAAAAAGCACGATGCCGCTGTGCTTGCCACGTATGACAGCACAACAATTACAATAATTACAGTCACTGAATTGCAGGATTTGTTACTTTTCTAAGAATAAGTCCGGTTTGGTTGTCATGGGTAACAACCTGTAGCAAATCATTTTTTTTAAAGCAGACACATAGTCCCTTTCTCTTGGCACATTCCAGCGATCAGTGGCTGCTAGGGGCGATGGCCAGCAGGTTAGCTGTGAAGGCAGATCTCGGTGGGACCTCCAAAATGTAGCGGTACCCCCATGGGGGCTGCTGGTGTGGTTGTAGCAATCCGCCAATCACCCTGTTGCCATCCCCTCATCAGTCACCCAAGAAGGCAATAAACAGTCAATTACTCCTTTTTTCTTGCTTTTTATTTGTAGGATCAAACTTGGAGAGATCTAGGGATGTATGAGATGCCCATGAATATTTCAGTGGGATAGGTTATCATGCATGGCCTTGGCCTTGTCAATGTATTTCCCCTGTCCAGTCTGTACTGCAGACTATTGCTTCTTCTGGTATCAATCTGGCTGAGGATTTACTACTCTGAATAGTTCCTCTGCTTGACTTGATCTGCTTCCTTTGGGGTATTAATTCTTTAAGGTCAAATACCTGCGCCGCCGTCCTCATGACCCGCATACTAACACCTTTCTTGGGGTATTAATTCTTTAAGGTCAAAGACTTGCACCACCTTCTTCATGACCCGCACACTAACACCCTTCAGTCCTTCTAAGTTATTGAAATATGAATTTAGCACATAATAAACAACAGGCTATTTCTCCAGCCCCTCCATTGTTGTCCATGCTGTGTTCCCCGACCACACAGTTTGCTACACTACTCTCTCCAGCACCACTGCTTCTTCAACGTTACACTGACCTTCTCCTTGTATCAAAGTCCTGTGTTCCCTGGTCACAGGAATCTGACAAACTGGTTCACTCCCGTCGCTTTACTCCTACTTCCTCCACTTGATCCTCCTTACAGTCAAGCACTGTGTTCCCCGGTCACAGAAACCTGATGCGCTCCATAGAGATGAGGATCCTCAACTTTACCTCTTTCCCCTTTGACTCCTCCATTCCTCCTCTGTGCACACGGCACATCCCCGCATGGGGATGCCCGGTATAGTACCTCAGCACGTAATGCTGTCTTTCCTGTGCTTCACAACTCCCTCCTGGAAGCATGTGACCCCAGCTTATATAGGAGGCCTGCCCCCTGCCAATGCAAATTAATCATTGGTCAGAGCCCCCCACATGAGCTGCCTGCCACTCAGGTCTCAAGCCCAACCTCCCTTCCAGAACAATTCCACTAAAAGCAGGAGAGGATCTCTGAGCCAGAATGTAGGTGGCCACAACCCCCACTATACTGACACTCTCATTCCCAAATCAAAACAACCAGGCCTGAAATAGAAAAACAGGCCTGACTAAATTTACCTGCCACTAGTCCTGCAACTAGAAAAACACCAACCCAGCACCTACATAACCTACCTAAAAACACCAACCCTTTGCCCTGCGATGAGAGGGGACACTGATCTAAGGAAGAACTGGGGCTCTGCTGGGAACACAAATGTATGGACTGGAGGTCTGCTGGAGACACTGATGTAAGGACTGGGGCTCCACTGAGGACACTGATGTAAGGACTGGGGCTCCGCTGAGGACACTGATGTAAGGACTGGCCTCTGCTGGGGACAGTATATACACACACACACAGAGTATAGTTATCAATTGTTAATGGCTTCCCCAAAAGTGGGCAGCAAATGCGCTGTTTGGCAAAATACGCGTTAAAAAAACAAATCAAAATGCACATTTAAAAAAAAAGTGTCAGACTACGTGCTAAAAGAATCACCAAAATGTGCGTTATGAACCGCACCAAAATGTGTGTTAAAATAACCTGTGCAAAAAAATGTGCGCTAAAGGGGCAAAATGTGTGTTTAAAAAAAGTGCCAAAATGCACAATAAAAAAGAAAACCCACAGCCAGATGTGCACTAAAAAAAAAAAAATACAGCATGGTTAAAAAATCGGCAAAATACGCGGAAATGCCCAAATGAGCAATAAAAAAGGGGCCAAAATGCACATTTAACCACTTGCTGACCGACCACCATCGTTTGACCGCGGCAGAATGGCTCCCCTGCGGAAATCACCGTAGCTGTAAGGTGGGTGCTATGAGGGGCATAGGGGGCACGCGTGCACCGCGTCACTTAGGAGCCGGGCACACCACGCTCCTGACAGAGACAGAATGGAGATCTGTCATTGTAAACCGACATCTCCATTCAGTCAGTGGTGAGGAGATTAATCTGCTGTTCCTAGTGATCAGGAACAATGATCGGTCTCCTCCTCCAGTCAGTCCCCCCCACAGTTAGAACACACACTCAGGGAACACATTTAACCCCTTGATCGCCCCCTAGTGTTATCCCCTTCTCTGCCAGTGACATTTATATATTAATCAGTGGCTATTTTGTAGCTCTGACCGCTGTATAAATGTCACTGACTGGTCCCAAAAAAGTGTCCAATGTGTCCACCGCAATGTCGCAGGCCTGCTAAAAAAGAAAATTGCAGATCGCCGCCATTAATAGCAAAAATAAATAATAAAAATGCCATAAATCTATCCCCTATTTTGTAGATGCTATAACGTGTGCAAACCAATCAATATACACTTATTGCTATTTTTTTTTTTTTTTTTTTACCAAAAATATGTAGAAGAATATATATCGGCCTAAACTGATGAAGAAATTTTTTTTATTATTATTTTTTAATTTGGGGATATTTATTATAGCAAAAAGTAAAAGATATTGTAATTAGAACAAGGAAAATGCGGGGATTTTAGCGGTGCCAAAAAGAGTCCCAAAAGAATACATTTGTTTAAAAATATTTTATAATATATTTTATTTTAGCAAAGTTAAAAAATCCAAAGAAAACATTCACAATAGTGACAATCATATAGTGGTCACAAGGATTTAGTAGGTTACAGCAAACCAATGCATTGCACATTAGCCCGACAAGTTTCGCTGATTGCTTCTTCAGGGGAGGTGCAAGTCAGAACAAAAGTAGTGCAAAGAACTAAATAAAACAGATATAAAGACAGAGAATTACAATGAGTTACCAAATAAATACATATATAATTGTTTTTAATGAGAGCGTGGTGTTGAAACATCACAGACAAAAACGCTCACCCTACAGCAAGTTCCCACCAAAGACAAACGAGAGCTGGACCCAACAATCCTGTAATAACCCCCATACACAAGGCAGATGGTCAGATTGCAGTCATAGAGGACAGAAAGGCGAGACTATGAAACAAGAAATTTTTATTACCGTATTTATCGGGGTATAACACGCGCCGGCGTAAAACACGCACCCCAAGTTTAGGAGGAAATTTTAAGGAAAAAATGTTTTAAGGAAAAAAACTTACATTTAAATGCCCATCAATGCAGCCTTATCAGTGTCCATCTGCAGCCTTGCACAGCGTCCATCTGCATGCTTGTCCAGTGTCATTTGCAGCCTGGCAGTCATTTGCAGCCTTGGTGTCATTTGCAGCCTGGCAGTCATTTGCAGCCTTGGTGTCATTTGCAGCATTGCAGCCTTGGTGTAATTTGCAGCCTTATCAGTGTCCATTAGCAGCCTTGCAGCTTTGTCAGTGTCCATTTGCAGCCTTGCCCAGGCTGCAGTTAAACTGCATTGGCATGTCAGTGTCACTGCAGTTTGAAAATGGCGCAGTCGGTGCCGAGATACATAGAGCCGTGACTTGCGGTGGCTCTCGGCCACTTTCAGCTCCACTCGTAGTCCCGCCCGGGATGGGCGTGACTGAGCGGAGTCGAGCGCCGCCCATATACAGATAGCAGAGTGTACTCAGCTAGGTTCGGCTAGCTCCGCTCACAGTCACGCCCAGTCCCTGTGTGTCCATCATAGGGCGGGACTGGGCGTGACTGTGAGTGGAGCTAGCTGAACCTACCCGAGTACACTCGGCTATCTATGTATATCGGCGGCCGGCGATCGCTCCGCTCACAGTCAGCGGGGGATCGCAGAGGATTGGCGTATAACACGCACCCACAATTTTCCCCTGATTTTAAGGGGAAAAGGTGTGTGTTATATGCCGATAAATATGGTAATTGTATCATTAGTAATAAAAAAGTATAAAAATGAGAATTGTGTAGTGAGTATAAAATAGGAAAAATATCTCAAATGATAAATACTCACTGAGGGCAGTATAATACTGAACACATGAGATCAAACTCAGCCTTAGAATGCCTACACCGATATTAACTGCAGGGAGTAATGCTAAAAATAAATAGAAAGAAAAGACTAAATTCCAATGAAAAAACTGGCATTGCAGATATATAAATAACTGAGATTCAAAGAAATATGTATTGTGAGGGATATTATGTAGATAATATAAGTCAAAAAATCGTAAGGATGAAATAATTACAAATTTATTAATATTAAGTGGGACAAATGTCTCTCAAAAAATCTTAATTGATAATAAATAGGGTACCAATTGAGAAGGAACCCGTGCTGATGAAAATGAATTGGACAGTAAATAAGGTTCAAAGGGTATTATAATAAAGCTTCCATATAAAAAACCCAATAGGTAATGGAGTGTTCAGAAATGGTAAGCTAGAGATAGTTTAAACAGCTGCGGAACTGCGTAAAAGAGACAATGGAGTCTGGCTCTCCGGCTCTGGCTGATCAAACATCAAGACAAGCCAGTCTTAATATAATACCCTTTGAACCCTATTTACTGTCAGGACCCGGGTCCCCAAACACTTTTTATGACAATAACTTGCATATAACCCTTTGAAATGAGCACTTTTGATTATTCATGTTCGTGTCCCATAGATTTTAACGGTGTTCGCGTGTTCAAACAAATCTTTTACCTGTTCGCATGTTCTGGTGCGAACCGAACAGGGGGGTGTTCGGCTCATCCCTACTCTCAAGGGATTGAGTGTCAGTGAATCATCTAGTCTAGTGAGAGAGACCGGGAGCTCAGTGGGCTTAAGAACTACAAGAAGTGATTGTAGCAGAAGTGACAGAACTGTTACACTTTGTGTTAGAAACTGATAAAGACTGTTGCCATAGGAGACAGTGATCCTACACATGCAGATGTGGTGTCTTGCTGGGGCCTTTCCCTGCATGGCTGTCCTTCTATAGAAGTCTCGGAGTCTGCTAATTAATCTTGTAACTACCTAAGGGTGTCCTGGCCCTAACCCTCTCTCCCCCAAAAAAGTTTGTTTAAACCGTGTTCCGGGGGGAATTTGACTTTTTAGATAAAACTCCCCCTATAATCCTCATGATGAATGTATTCTAGTAAAGGTACGCTGTAATCCAAGGTCTGGTTTGTATTTTTGCAGCATTGTTTTCTTACTTTTGTAAGTCCCAGCAGGCCGCCACCATCTCATGTGTGGGCATCTGAAGCCAGACTGTATCTCTTCCTGTATTCCATGGTTACCCAGCATGCACCTCCAGATCTCGCACATGCTCAGAGCAGCATAAGCCGTGTAATAGGTTGTAGGTTGGGTGTCATGAGAGGGTTTACCCGTTGGTGGCACTATCGGCCTCTTGGATCGCAGTACCAGTGTCCACCAGCGGGTGTCTTCCAACACCTGGGACCTGCAGTTAGAGGTCTCTCCTGCTGGTGGCACTGTTGCATCCTTGGGCCGTAGTACCGGTGTCCACCCGCTGGTGGTGCACTCCGGCAGTGTGGAGCAAACAGCACACTCTGCGATCAGCTGTGACATGAGGTCAATTATAGTCAGTCCTATAAATACCCGGCAAGCCCTAATATGCTTGCCTTGGTATCTTTCTTCCTTGCGCCCTGACCTGTTATCCTGTAAACCTGTATCGAACCCTGAACCTGTTCCTGAGCCTGTATCCTATCCCATCCATTATCTCCCTTTCCCAACCTGCCCTTGTTCAGTTGCTGATCTCCTGTGTATGACCTTGGCTTGGCTATGTTTATGTTTCTGGTATATCCCTTGTTCCTGCTTACCTGCTGTGTATGACCCTGGCCTGGCTGACATCTGTGATTCCGGTATTGCTCCTTGCTGTATATATTATCTGTTGTCTGTGGGTTTCTGTCGGTTGGTTGAGCACTATTTGTATTTGGGGTGTTTGTTTATTTATATTACTTATCTTAAATAAACATTATTCTTATTTCACTTTACATGTGTTTTGGTTTCCTCTTTGCAGTCCACACAATCTGGTCACACCTGTTCATGACAGTATACCAAGGCCATCTCTGACCAGAAGTGGCTGCACAGGGGAACCATCTCGGTTCTGTTGCATATTACTGGGATGAATTCAGATATAATTGCTTATTATGCTCTGCTGGCAACAGAGACTTCTGAATATCTCCGCCAGACATTGGAAGGGTGGTCCAGTGATCAGCTGCTGGAGATTATCCGTTTAGCTCACTCTGTGGTCGATCAGGGCAGTATACTGTTTGAGGACGTTCAGCCTTTGATTGGAATGTGTACAGAGCTGGCTCTGCCTTGTATCCCAAAGGGCCACGATGACTTTTCTCCCCCCTTCAGCATTAACCAGGTTGCGTCCTTAGTATGGCTGTTGGAGGATGACTCTGCATTAGGGATGAGCTTCGTGTTCGAGTCGAACCCATGTTCGACTCGAACATCGGCTGTTCGACCGTCCGTCGAATTGCGAACGTTATGGGCCGTTCGCGCCAAATTCGTGTGGCGCGTCACGGCCCATAATTCACTGCGGCATCGCAGTGCATTGCTGGCTGATGATTGGCCAAGCATGTACTATGACCCGCATGCTTGGCCAATCACAGCGCCGTCAGTAGAGAGAGCTGTAATTGGCCAAAGCCAGGGTGGCTTTGGCCAATTATGGCTCAGGGGATTTAGTACACGCCCCACACTATATAAGGCCGCCTGCACGGCGGCCCTGTGTAGTGTGTTCCGGTGTGCTGATAGAGAGAGAGACAGACAGTGTCATTTGATTTGAGTTAGCTAGATTAGGCTAGATCTGTTCCTGCTATTTACATTTAATGCAGTGCGTCCTGCTCACAGTGTTCAGCTAGATCCGTTCCTGCTATTTACATTTAGTGCAGTCAGTGCGTTCTGCTCACAGTGTTCAGCTAGATCCGTTCCTGCTATTTACATTTAGTGCAGTGCGTCCTGCTCACAGTGTTCAGCTAGATCTGTTCCTGCTATTTACATTTAGTGCAGTTCGTCCTGCTCACAGTGTTCAGCTAGATCCGTTCCTGCTATTTACATTTAGTGCAGTCAGTGCGTCCTGCTCACAGTATTCAGCTAGATCTGTTCCTGCTATTTACATTTAGTGCAGTCAGTGCGTCCTGCTCACAGTGTTCAGCTAGATCTGTTCCTGCTATTTACATTTAGTGCAGTGCGTCCTGCTCACAGTGTTCAGCTAGATCCGTTCCTGCTATTTACATTTAGTGCAGTGCGTCCTGCTCACAGTGTTCAGCTAGATCTGTTCCTGCTATTTACATTTAGTGCAGTTCGTCCTGCTCACAGTGTTCAGCTAGATCCGTTCCTGCTATTTACATTTAGTGCAGTGCGTCCTGCTCACAGTGTTCAGCTAGATCCGTTCCTGCTATTTACATTTAGTGCAGTGCGTCCTGCTCACAGTGTTCAGCTAGATCTGTTCCTGCTATTTACATTTAGTGCAGTGCGTCCTGCTCACAGTGTTCAGCTAGATCTGTTCCTGCTATTTACATTTAGTGCAGTCAGTGCGTCCTGCTCACAGTGTTCAGCTAGATCTGTTCCTGCTATTTACATTTAGTGCAGTGCGTCCTGCTCACAGTGTTCAGCTAGATCTGTTCCTGCTATTTACATTTAGTGCAGTGCGTCCTGCTCACAGTGTTCAGCTAGATCTGTTCCTGCTATTTACATTTAGTGCAGTGCGTCCTGCTCACAGTGTTCAGCTAGATCTGTTCCTGCTATTTACATTTAGTGCAGTGCGTCCTGCTCACAGTGTTCAGCTAGATCCGTTCCTGCTATTTACATTTAGTGCAGTCAGTGCGTCCTGCTCACAGTGTTCAGCTAGATCCGTTCCTGCTATTTACATTTAGTGCAGTCAGTGCGTCCTGCTCACAGTGTTCAGCTAGATCCGTTCCTGCTATTTACATTTAGTGCAGTCAGTGCGTCCTGCTCACAGTGTTCAGCTAGATCCGTTCCTGCTATTTACATTTAGTGCAGTCAGTGCGTCCTGCTCACAGTGTTCAGCTAGATCTGTTCCTGCTATTTACATTTAGTGCAGTCAGTGCGTCCTGCTCACAGTGTTCAGCTAGATCCGTTCCTGCTATTTACATTTAGTGCAGTCAGTGCGTCCTGCTCACAGTGTTCAGCTAGATCCGTTCCTGCTATTTACATTTAGTGCAGTCAGTGCGTCCTGCTCACAGTGTTCAGCTAGATCTGTTCCTGCTATTTACATTTAGTGCAGTCAGTGCGTCCTGCTCACAGTGTTCAGCTAGATCTGTTCCTGCTATTTACATTTAGTGCAGTGCGTCCTGCTCACAGTGTTCAGCTAGATCCGTTCCTGCTATTTACATTTAGTGCAGTGCGTCCTGCTCAGTGTTCAGCTAGATCTGTTCCTGCTATTTACATTTAGTGCAGTTCGTCCTGCTCACAGTGTTCAGCTAGATCCGTTCCTGCTATTTACATTTAGTGCAGTGCGTCCTGCTCACAGTGTTCAGCTAGATCCGTTCCTGCTATTTACATTTAGTGCAGTGCGTCCTGCTCACAGTGTTCAGCTAGATCTGTTCCTGCTATTTACATTTAGTGCAGTGCGTCCTGCTCACAGTGTTCAGCTAGATCCGTTCCTGCTATTTACATTTAGTGCAGTGCGTCCTGCTCACAGTGTTCAGCTAGATCTGTTCCTGCTATTTACATTTAGTGCAGTGCGTCCTGCTCACAGTGTTCAGCTAGATCCGTTCCTGCTATTTACATTTAGTGCAGTCAGTGCGTCCTGCTCACAGTGTTCAGCTAGATCCGTTCCTGCTATTTACATTTAGTGCAGTCAGTGCGTCCTGCTCACAGTGTTCAGCTAGATCTGTTCCTGCTATTTACATTTAGTGCAGTCAGTGCGTCCTGCTCACAGTGTTCAGCTAGATCCGTTCCTGTTATCTTCCTACTGACAGGCAGGCTTGTCTGGTTACAGTATATAAAGCTACCTGAAGAAAATTACAGGTGTTCTATCCCAGCTTAGTGCAGCTACAGGCCATTAGTATGTCTGGAAGGCCAAGAAGGAGAGGCAGACAGTCACAAGCCAATAAGAGAGGGCAAGCAGGCTCTGTGTCTAGTGCTGGTCGTGGAGACGGTGCATCCTCATCAGCCCGTGGCCATGGGACACGCTTGGCCTTTTTTTCGGCAGCTGGCCGTGTTGAGCCGCAACATGCAGAAAACTTGGTCGAGTGGATGACCAAGCCGTCCTCATCCTCCTCATCCTCTCTCACCCATGCCCAGGGTGCTTTGTCTGGCAAAGCAGCGGCCTCTTCCCTCAGCTCAATGTCATCAGTGACTCCTTCCCTAGCTCCACCATGTCCTCCTGAGGATTCCCTCGAACTGTTTGACCACAGTGTTGGGTACATGCTCCAGGAGGATGCCCAGCGTTTGGAAGGCTCTGATGATGATACTGAGCTCGATGAAGGCAGTAACATGAGCACGGACAGAGGGGGTGCCCAAGAAGGACAGCAATCTGGCAGTCATGCTCCCCCTGCTGCAGCATACTGCCAGGTTTGCTCCAGTGATGAGGAGGGAGGGGATGATGAGGTCACTGACTCAACGTGGGTGCCTGATAGGAGAGAGGAGGAGGAGGAGGAGGAGGAGGCGGCACATCACCAACGAGGCAGGATGCCCTCCAGGGGCCAGCCTAAGGGCAGCACATTGACTGCATCACACCCCAAAGCTCCACATGTGCAGGGCGCTGCAGTCTCTGCGCGTTATTCAAAAAGTTCTTTGGTGTGGGCCTTTTTTGAGACGAGTGCATCAGATCGCACCGCTGCTATTTGCAACATATGTCTCAAGCGTATCTCGCGTGGCCAAAACATCTCCCGCTTGGGTACCACATGCTTGACCAGACATATGTTGACCTGCCATGCAGTTCATTGGCAAGCATATCTAAAAGACCCACACCAAAGAACAAAGAGGATCTCTCCTTGCTCCTCATCAGCTGAGATTTCCAACCCCACTAGACCTTCAGTCCTCTCTGAGACCTGCAGTGAGAGGAAGGTGTAGAATTAGGTGTGTCACAGCCAAGTACTTGTGGGCAATCTGCTTTTGGTACACCGACGTCAGATTGTACCAGGCAAATTTCCCTGCCCCAGCTGCTGCACCGCCGAAAGAAGTTTGCTCCCAGCCATCCACATGCCCAGCGGTTGAATGCTAGCTTGGCAAAATTGCTAGCACTTCAACTGCTGCCTTTTCAGTTGGTAGACTCTGCCCCCTTCCGTGAGTTTGTGGAATGTGCGGTTCCTCAGTGGCAGGTACCCAAACGCCACTTTTTCTCACGGAAGGCGATTCCGGCTCTCTACCGGCGTGTGGAAGGCAATGTCCATGCCTCGCTGGACAGGGCGGTCAGCGGTAAGGTGCATATTACCGCTGACTCATGGTCCAGCAGGCATGGACAGGGACGTTACTTAAGTTTCACGGCGCATTGGGTGACTCTGCTGGCAGCTGGGAAGGATGCAGGACAAGGTGCAGTAGTGTTGGAGGTTGTTCCGCCACCACGCCTCCAAAATGCTGATTGTGACACACCTCTCTCCTCCACCCCCTCCTCTTCTTCTTCCTCCATGGCCTCTTCCTCGGAACCAGCGGTGCTCCGTAGGCGTTCAAGGGGCTACGCAAGTACGCAGGCCAAAAGATGCCATGCGGTGCTTGAGCTGGTGTGCTTGGGGGACAGGAGCCACACTGGGGCAGAGGTTCTGTCAGCTCTGCAGGGGCAGGTTCAGAGGTGGTTGACGCCACGCCAACTTAAGGCAGGAATGGTGTTTTGCGACAATGGCACCAACCTCCTCTCTGCCCTCCGACAGGGACAACTGACCCATGTGCCCTGTTTGGCTCACGTCCTTAACTTGGTGGTGCAGCGGTTCTTGGGCAGGTACCCGGGCTTACAGGATGTCCTGAGGCAGGCCAGGAAAGTCTGTGTGCATTTCCGCCGGTCATATAATGCCAGTGCTCGGCTGACGGACCTCCAAAAGGAGTTTAACCTGCCCAAGAACCGCCTAATCTGTGACATGCCCACCAGGTGGAACTCGACATTGGCCATGCTGCAGCGGCTGCACACGCAGCAGAGGGCCATCAATGAGTACCTGTGCGACTATGGCACCAGGACAGGGTCAGGGGAGCTTGGTTTTTTTTCCCCACGCCAGTGGGCCATGATCAGGGATGCATGCACTGTCCTGTCACCATTCGAGGAGGCCACGAGGATGGTGAGCACTGACAGTGCATGCATCAGTGACACTGTCCCCCTTGTCCACCTGTTGGAGCACACGCTGCGTGGAATAATGGACAGGGCACTTGAGGCAGAACAGAGGCAGGAAGAGGAGGACTTCCTTAGCTCTCAAGGCCCCCTTTATCCAGACAGTGTTCCTGCGTGCCCGCCGATCACACAGGAAGAGGACGAGGAGGAGGAGGAGGAGGAGGAGGAGGAGGAAGATTGTGTCAGTATGGAGGTGGAGCCTGGCACTCAGCATCAGCAGTCTTTAAGGGATCAGTCCCAAGGAACACATGGGCTTGTACGTGGCTGGGAGGAGGTGGCTGCGGACGTTGTTGTCCTTAGTGACCCAGAGGACTCCGGACCGAATGCCTCAGCAAACCTACGCTGCATGGCCTCCCTGATCCTGCAAAGCCTGCGTAAGGATCCTCGTATTCGTGGTATCAAGGAGAAGGACCAATACTGGCTGGCAACCCTCCTTGATCCACGTTACAAGGGTAAGGTTGCGGACCTTATCTTGCCATCGCAGAGGGAGCAGAGGATGAAACATCTTCGGGAGGCCTTGCAGAAAGGTCTGTGCAACGCGTTCCCAGAGACTGGGAGGTTACAAACTCCTGTTTCTGGACAACGTGTTGCTGAGGCTTCGGTCAGTCAAAGAAGGAGCGGTGGAGAAGGTGGCCGTCTGACCGATGCGTTCAGACAATTTTTTGGTCCGCAGCCCCAAGGTATGATCGGTTCCAGCAACCATCGCCAGCGTCTGTTTTACATGGTGCAGGAATACCTAGGGGCAAGATCAGACTTGGACACCTTTCCCACCGAAAATCCTCTGGGTTACTGGGTCTTGAGGATGGATCACTGGCCAGAGCTTGCACAGTATGCAATTGAGCTACTGGCCTGTCCTGCATCCAGCGTTCTTTCGGAACGCACATTCAGTGCTGCTGGAGGCGTGGTAACCGATCACAGGGTGCGTCTGTCCACTGACTCGGTCGATCGGCTGACCTTCATAAAAATGAATCAGTCTTGGATCACCACCAGCTACCAAGCACCTGATGCTGATGTAACTGAATAATTTTTTTCAGATCCCTTCAAAGGCTGCCTATGCTGATGCTGAGTGACTATCCCTGAGTAATTATCCTCTTCCTCCTCAATCATCACGCTGATAGCTTGTAAGAACATTTTTGGTTCTGGGCGCCACCACCAGTGCCTAAGGCACAATTTTTCAGCCCCTGTTTAACAGGGGCGTGTAATTACAATTTTTGATGTAATACTTTGCAGCAGGGCTCGTTCCTGCATTCCAACTAGAGTGTCTGTGAGGGGTTGCAGTGTTGTGGCACCAGCACCAGTGCCTAAGGCCCAATTTTTCTGCCCCTGTCTAACAGGGGCGTGTAATTACAATTTTTGATGCAATACTTTGCAGCAGGGCTCGTTCCTGCGTTCCAACTAGAGTGTCTGTGAGGGGTTGCAGTGTTGTGGCACCAGCACCAGTGCCTAAGGCCTAATTTTTCAGCTCCTGTTCAACAGGGGCATGTAATTACAATTCTTGATCTAATATTTCACAGCAGGGCCCTGTGAGGGCTTACAGTGTTTTGGCCACAGCAACACCTAAGGCCCAAATTTCTGCTGAGTATATAGGGCAGGACCCTACTTTCAAACATCTAACTTACAAATGACTCCTACTTGCAAACGGAAGGAGACAACAGGAAGTGAGATGAAATCTACCCCTAGGAAGGGAAATTCTCTCCTGTAAGAGTTAATATGGGAAAACAATTTCTCCTTTCCACTGATGCTTTCCAATCCTTGTTCCACAAAAAAACCCAAATTTTCAAAAAACATTTTTCATTGGGACAAAAAAGTGAGGTGAAATCTTCTGAAGAGGAGGAAAGACGCAAAACAAATGTCACAGGGGTGATAACCCTTCCCTATGTTTTCCAAAAAGCTTAGAAAAGATTTTTTGGCTGGAGCTAAACACGTTAAAAATGTTCAAAATTACAAACAGATTCTACTTAACAACAAACCTACAGCCCCTGTCTTGTTTGCACCGCCTGTATACTGCTGTTCAGAGTATATAGGGACCTTTCCTTATTTTAATTTGGGTGCGGGGTTCCCCTTAATATCCATACAAGACCCAAAGGGCCTGGTAATGGACTGGGGGGTACCCATGCCGTTTGTCTCACTGATTTTCATCCATATTGCCATGACCCGACATGACATTAAACCCGCAAGCAGTTTTAAATGAGATTTTTTCCTTTAAAAATGACATTTGGTGCAGGAACTGTTCTAAACATGGGAAACACGCGTCACTTTACAGGCATACTATAGACACCCCCCAGGTACGATATTTAAAGGAATATTTCACTTTTTTTTTTTACTTTAAGCATCATTAAAATCACTGCTCCCGAAAAAACGGCCGTTTTTAAAAGTTTTTTTTGCATTGATACATGTCCCCTGGGGTAGGACCCGGGTCCCCAAACCCTTTTTAGGACAATACCATGCAAATTAGCCTTTAAAATGAGCACTTTTGATTTCGAACGTTCGAGTCCCATAGACGTCAATGGGGTTCTAACGTTCGTGCGAACTTTCGGTCCGTTCGCGGGTTCTGGTGCGAACCGAACCGGGGGGTGTTCGGCTCATCCCTACTCTGCATCCTTTTTTGAGCATTATTCGGTTTGTCCCAAACAGTTGTTGAAGGATTGTATAGATGAAGTGCAGTCGCTGGTCAAACGGAGGGAATGTGAGGCCACTTTTGTGCTACCTGTACTTCAGGCATGGTTAGACCTGTTATGCCCAGCTTCTGTCAGCTCTCCACAAACCAGACCTGCTACTAAATACCTGCCTGCTCAGATGTCCTTTCTCCCATCACCCCTGGCAACCTCAGCTGCAGTCCAATATACCCTGCTCCCCACCAAGTATCAATGCCCTGTTTCTACTTCCTGTACCTATCCTGCCTTTAACCCACCTGCCTCTTCTCTAATACCTGCAACTTCCCCACAAGAACTCCCTCTGGCCGCTGTTCCCCCTTCCTTGCCATATCCCAGCCCTTCCTTTCAGTATGCCTCACCTCCTGTCTACAGTCCTACAGCCACCTACAGATCTCCAGCAGTTAAGCCAAAGAAGAAACGGAAGTTCTTCCCCACTCACACAATCCTGCCAGTAACCCAACCTGCTCCCACTTTCCAGTCTGTGCCTGCCTCCCAGTCTGATGTCCCGATGCCTGCCTTCCAGCCCGATGTCTCTGCCTTCCAGCTTGATGTCTCTGCCTTCCAGTCTGGTGTGCCCACCTTCCAGTCTGATGTGCCCACCTTCCAGTCTGATGCACCTGCTATCCAGTCTGATGTGCCTGCCTTCCAGCCAGATGTCCCGATGCCTGCCTTCCAGCCGGATGTCCCGATGCCTGCCTTCCAGCCGGATGTCCCGATGCCTGCCTTCCAGCCGGATGTCCCGATGCCTGCCTTCCAGCCGGATGTCCCGATGCCTGCCTTCCAGTCGGATGTCCCGATGCCTGCCTTCCAGCCGGATGTCCCGATGCCTGCCTTCCAGCCGGATGTCCCGATGCCTGCCTTCCAGCCGGATGTCCCGATGCCTGCCTTCCAGCCGGATGTGCCAGCTTCCCAGCTTGATGTCTCGATGCCTGCCTACCAGCCTGATGTGCCAGCTTCCCAGCCTGATGTGCCAGCTTCCCAGCCTGATGTGCCAGCTTCCCAGCCTGATGTGCCGGCTTCCCAGTCTGATGTGCCGGCTTCCCAGTCTGACGTCTTGATGCCTGCCTATCAACCTGATGTTCCAGCTTCTCAGTCTGATGTGCCAGCTTCCCAGTCTGATGTGCCAGCTTCCCAGCCTGATGTCTCGATGCCTGCCTACCAGTTTGACGTGCCAGCCTCCCAGTTTGACGTGCCAACTTCCCAGTTTGACGTGCCAGCTTCCCAGTTTGATGTGCCAACCTCACAGCCTGATGTCTTGAAGCTTGCCTTCCAGCCTGATGTCTTGATGCCTACCTACCAGTCTGATGTGCCAGCTTCCCAGTCTGATGTGCCAGCTTCCCAGTCTGATATGCCAGCTTCCCAGTTTGCTGTGCCAGCTTCCCAGCCTGATGTCTTGCAGCTTGCCTTCCAGCCTGATGTCTCGAAGATTGCCTCCCAGTCTGATGTGCCAGCTTCCCAGTCTGATGTGCCAGCTTCCCAGTCTGATGTGCCAGCTTCCCAGTCTGATGTGCCAGCTTCCCAGTCTGATGTGCCAGCTTCCCAGTCTGATGTGCCAGCTTCCCAGTCTGATGTGCTAGCTTCCCAGTCTGATGTGCTAGCTTCCCAGTCTGATGTGCCAGCTTCCCAGTCTGATGTGCCAGCTTCCCAGCCTGATGTCTCGAAGCTTGTCTTCCAGCCTGATGCCTGCCTTCCAGTGTGATGTGCCTGCCTTCCAGTGTAATGTGCCAGTTCCCCAGTCTGTTGTCTCAGTACCTGCCCTCCAGCCTGATGTCTCTAAGCTTGCTTCCCAGTCTGATGTGCCAGCTTCCCAGTCTGATGTGCCAGCTTCCCAGTCTATTGTCCCAGTGCCTGCCTTCCAGCCTGATGTCTCAGTGCCAGCTTCCCAGACTGACGTGCCAGCTTCCCAGACTGACGTGCCAGCTTCCTGGACTGATGTGCCAGCTTCCCAGACTGATGTGCCTGCTGCCCAGCTCGAAGTGCCCATGCCCGCTGCCCAGCCTGATGTGCCTGCTGCCCAGCTCGCAGTGCCTGCTGCCAAGCTCGAAGTGCCCGTGCCTGCTGCCCAGCCTGACGTGCCTGCTGCCCAGCTTGAAGTGCCCATGCCTGCTGCCCAGCCTGATGTGCCTGCTGCCCAGCTCGAAGTGCTCATGCCTGCTGCCCAGCCTGATGTGCCTGCTGCCCAGCTCGAAGTGCCCATGCCTGCTGCCCAGCCTGATGTGCCTGCTGCCCAGCTCGAAGTGCTCATGCCTGCTGCCCAGCCTGATGTGCCTGCTGCCCAGCTCGAAGTGCTCATGCCTGCTGCCCAGCCTGATGTGCCTGCTGCCCAGCTCGAAGTGCCCATGCCCACTGCCCAGCCTGATGTGCCTGCTGCCCAGCTCAAAGTGCCCATGCCTGCTGCCCAGCTCGAAGTGCCCATACCCGCTGCCCAGCCTGATGTGCCTGCTGCCCAGCCTCATGTGCCTGCTGCCCAGCTCGAAGTGCCTGCTGCCAAGCTCGAAATGCCCGTGCCTGCTGCCCAGCCTGATGCGCCTGCTGCCCAGCTCGAAGTGCCCGCTGCCCAGCTTGGTGTATTCCTGCCCGCTGTCCTCTCGGATGTGCCCGCTGTCCTCTCGGATGTGCCCGCTGTCTGCTCGGATGTGCCTGATGTCTTCTCAGATGTACCCACTGTCCAGTTTGATGTACCCGATGCCCAGCCTGATGTGCCCTCATCTGTTCGGTTGGAGGCCATGAACTTTGGACAATTGCACCTTGTTAGAGCATCCGGAGGCCGCTCCTTTAGGGGGGGGTACTGTCATGAGAGGGTTTACCCGTTGGTGGCGCTATCAGCCTCTTGGATCGCAGTACCAGTGTCCACCAGCGGGTGTCTTCCAACACCTGGGACCTGCAGTAAGAGGTCTCTCCTGCTGGTGGCACTGTTGCATCCTTGGGCCGTAGTACCGGTGTCCACCAGCGGGTGCACTCCGGCAGTGTGGAGCAAACAGCACACTCTGCGATCAGCTGTGACATGAGGTCAATTATAGTCAGTCCTATAAATACCCGGCAAGCCCTCATATGCTTGCCTTGGTATCTTTCTTCCTTGTGCCCTTACCTGTTATCCTGTTAATCTGTAAACCTGTATCAGACCCTGAACCTGTTCCTGAGCCTGTATCCTATCCCATCCATTATCTCCCTTTCCCAACCTGCCCTTGTTCAGTTGCTGACCTCCTGTGTATGGGCTTGGCTACGTTTATGTTTCTGGTATATCCCTTGTTCCTGCTTATCTGCTGTGTATGACCCTGGCCTGGCTGACATCTGTGATTCCAGTATTGCCCCTTGCTGTATATATTATCTGTTGTCTGTGGGTTTCTGTCGGTTGGTTGAGCACTATTTGTATTTGGGGTGTTTGTTTATTTATATTACTTATCTTAAATAAACATTATTCTTATTTCACTTTACATGCGTTTTGGTTTCCTCTTTGCAGTCCACACAATCTGGTCACACCTGTTAATGACATTGGGTTTCCATAGCAACAGCAGTGTCAGGGGAAGTTCCCGCCCCTTAGCTATGGAAACCTCCCCTCCCCCTCCAGGAAGCAGGAAGTTTATCTACATTTACAAAGATTATAAATCTAGAAATACAAAAATCTCCTGCAAAAGGTAATTACTTTATAAAAGATGATAATTGTAAATGTTATCCCTTGTTTATATATATATATATATATATATATAGTACATCTGCACAGAAAGAGGGATATCATTTACAATAAGCATTGTTTAAGAAGTAATTACCTTTTGCAGAAGCTGCCCCATCAAATTTCCCCATCAAAACTACCCCATCAAAACAGCCCCATCATACTGCCACCATCAAAACTGCCCCCATCAAGATTACCCCATCAAAATTGCCCCATCATACTGCCAGCATCAAAATTGCCCCATCAAAACTGTCCCATCCTAATGCCCCCATCAAAATTGCCCAATCATATTGCCCAATCAAAACTGCCAAATCCTATTGCCCCATCAAAACTACCCCATCATATTGCCCTATCAAATCCGCCCCATCATATTGCCCCAATATACTGCCACAATCAAAATTGCCCCATCCTATTGCCCCAATCAAAATTGACCCATTATACTGCAAATCATCAAAATTGCCCCACAAAAACTGCCCCATCAAAACTGCCCCATCCTATTGCCCCCATCAAAATTGCCCCATTATACTGCCACCATCAAAATTACCCCATCAAAACTTCCCCACCCTATTGCCCCATAATACTGCCACCATCAAAATTGCCCCATCAAAATTGCCCCATCAAAACTGCCCCATCCTATTGCCTCCATCAAATTTGCCCCATCATATCGCTCCCATCAAAACTGTCCAAACAAAATTGCCCCATCATATTGCCCCCATCAAAACTGCCCCATCAAAACTGCCCCATCCTATTACCCCATCAAAACTGCCTCATCCTATTGCCCCCATCAAATGTGCCCCATTATACTGCCACCATCAAAATTGCCCCATAAAAACTGCCCCATCCTATTTCTAAAAAGGAAGCAATTAAAACTACAATTAAAATAACATTAAATTAAAAAAATCGTCTTTCAATCTTCAGCAGCTCTAAAGGTTTTGTATAAAATCTCGATAGTCTGTAAAACCGTCTGAGAACGAAATTCAAACACAGTCTTTTGTATATAACAGTTCATAAATGATTCATCAGCTGTGTTAAACATTCGACCATCGATACATCTAGTACTTCTGCTCCCTCTAGGAATTGCACTCACCCGAAAAAAGATCAATCAAAGCCTCATTATATGTATGGGGTGGCTACGATCGCTGCCAAACAAACCTCCGTCCGATCCTCAGTAAATGATCAGCTGGTATAGAAACAGACACTCACGTCTTCTGATTCACCAGGATCCAATCAGATGAGAGTTTTCCATAATACTCGGGGCAAAGAAAGGAGAGAGGAAGCCTAAAGAAAGAAAGGAAGGAGAGGAAGTGTAAAACTGGAAAGATTTTTATTATCCAAAACACCCCCTTCCCTTAATATATTCAACTTACAAACAAACGATAAAACAATCCTCCAATGAATGGTGGCACGGTGCATTCGGTTATGTCAATCTCACCACCTGTCGGAGAGATGTAATCATCCGTGGTGGTTCCCAGGAGAATCCAGAGCCTATGACCTGTATAACAAGCTGTGTAGTACACCTAGATGCGTTTCGCCACTCCGTCTTTATCAATAGGCGCGACCCACATGGCAAAACTTGCTAATATATAACCTCTCAGAATTGTGTGTTAACCCCTTCACTACTGAATATTCGATCACCCATGGTTCCCACCACAGAACGATCCAACTCTTACTATGTGAGCCTATAATACATCCTAACAAAGTATAGCGGGGAAACATAAATGACGTTAATATATTTATACACTATGTGGAGAATGGCTGGACTGGACACACAACGATCGTTAAACCTGCATGTTCCGACTACAGTCACCATCACCACTCAAAATAGTGATAAGCAGAATACTGTCACATATAATCATCTTCTACATATTAATAACATTTATACATATATATTGCTTTATCAATCAACATGGTGAATGATTGAATCAGGATATTATAATAATGTTACAAGCCCGATCTGCACATACACAATCCCATTGATTATACCGATTGATAATGATAATCGGGCCTGTTTAATGTTGTAGTGTAATGCTGTAACATTATAAAGCCCGGATCCCATTAAAAAGATCCCGTATAGAGAACTAGGGATGAAAGCGAATGTCACCGATCGGCATTCGTTCTATGCTATGTTCATTCGATAATATATGGAACAATACTTCATCATTTTGTGAGCCATAATGTGATCAGAATTACAGACAAAAATGTTCACATCACCAGTGAGTGACGATCGGTTCATTTATGTCATAATACACCTAAACATTAGCGCTCTGGAACGCTGTCTCCTCCAATCACATCTTGTTATCTGAAAATGATCAGTCAGAACAGGAGCCGCCCAACCAAAAAATGATAAGTGTATGAGACCGCGCTCAAGACTCCATTCAATCGCGATCGATAATATTCTCTGATCCTGGTTTAATGGAATCACTTGTGTTCATTCAAAAATATATTCATCAATGTTTAATCAGTTTATATGAACCACCATGAGATCAAATCTACACACTGCAGTGTTCACATGACTAACGAGTGTCGTCCAATGTATTCATAGCACGCTACACCAAAATGTCAGTGCTCTGGAACGCCATCACCTTCATTCACAACTTATAGAAGGATCGATCAAATCAGGAGCCACTAAAACAAAAATGATCAATGTATGACCACCCTCAGGACTCCACTCGATCTAATCCTGATGTTTAATATTCTCTAATCCTTATTTCATGGAATACCTGCTATGTTCATTAAAAAATACAAACGGCTATGCTCGATCCATCAATAAACCACCCTACGATCGGAATTATACATAACAGTCTTCACATAACCCATGAGAGTGACAACTAATTCATTCATATCACATTAACCAGAAGATTGGCGCTCCAGGACCTTGTCACTCTCCTTAACGTCTCATTATCTGAAGATGACCGATTAATTCTACAGCCACTGAAATGAAGAATAAAATAAATGTATAAGACCAGGAACTCCATTCCACTCCATCACCGTGTTTATTATTCTCTGATTCTGGTTCAGTGGAGTGACTGTAAAAACCAGTATCTAGATCCATTAATTAAAGGAGAAAACAGAGAGAAGGAATTACTACCTTAAAAAAACTGACTGGTGACTCTACAAATCAAGTTTGTGCCGTTCAGTAGATCTAACCAACTTGGCAAATGACGGCACACAAAACATGATCAACTGATTATTACTCCAATGGATCGAAAGATGCCCAACCCCAAAATGTCACCAATAATTATTAAAAATCACATTAAAAATATATAAAAATAATCAAATAAGATATATTCAGGGCTTTTTATCTCAGAGAATAGGTGCAGGAACTCCCCCCATCTGAGTCTCCACCCACTACCCACCTCCAAGCACCATCCCTTGATTCCACCCCCTACCCACCTCCAAGCACCATCCCTTGATTCCACCCCCTACCCACCTCCAAGCACTGTCCCTTGATTCCACCCCCTACCCACCTCCAAGCACCGTCCCTTGATTCCACCCCCTACCCACCTCCAAGCACCGTCCCTTGATTCCACCCCCTACCCACCTCCAAGCACCGTCCCTTGATTCCACCCCCTACCCACCTCCAAGCACCATCCCTTGATTCCACCCCCTACCCACCTCCAAGCACCGTCCCTTGATTCCAACCCCTACCCACCTCCAAGCACCGTCCCTTGATTCCACCCCCTACCCACCTCCAAGCACCGTCCCTTGATTCCACCCCCTACCCACCTCCAAGCACCGTCCCTTGATTCCACCCCCTACCCACCTCCAAGCACCGTCCCTTGATTCCACCCCCTACCCACCTCCCTGTACTGCCCCAAGTATAATTTACTAAATAATTTGTATGGAATTTGTTCTTGTCTAATAACAAGAAAAGCAGTAAAAATAGATGCACTGGAGCCAGCAACAATAGACCCCACCCCTGTAATAATAGATCCTCCCAAGGAACAATAGATTCCTGATTATTACTCCAATGGATGGAAAGATGCCCAACCCCAAAATGTCACCAATAATTATTAAAAATCACATTAAAAATATATAAAAATAATCAAATAAGATATATGCAGGGCTTTTTATCTCAGAGAATAGGTGCAGGAACTCCCCCCATCTGAGTCTCCACCCCCTACCCACCTCCAAGCACCGTCCCTTGATTCCACCCCCTACCCACCTCCAAGCACCGTCCCTTGATTCCACCCCCTACCCACCTCCAAGCACCGTCCCTTGATTCCACCCCCTACCCACCTCCAAGCACCGTCCCTTGATTCCACCCCCTACCCACCTCCAAGCACCGTCCCTTGATTCCACCCCCTACCCAGTAGTAAAAATAGATGCACTGGAGCCAGAAACAATAGACCCCACCCCTGTAATAATAGATCCTCCCAAGCAACAATAGATTCCCCTCCCACCAATATTAAACCCCCCACCAACAACAATAGGTCCTCCCAAGCAACAAAAATTCCCCTCCCACCAATAATAGACCCCACCCCAGCAACAATAGGTCCTCCCAAGCAACAAAAATTCCCCTCCCACCAATAATAGACCCCACCCCAGCAACAATAGATCCTGCACACAACAATATACTCCCCCTGCAAAAATGGACCCCACCCCAACAGCAATAGGTTCCCCTCCCAGCAACAACAGATCCCTCACACAACAATATACTCCCCCAGTAACAATGGTCCCCACCCCAGTAACAATAGTTCCCCCCAGCAACAACAGGCCCCACCCCAGCAACAATAGTTATCCACACAATAGACCCCCCCACACAAAAACAATGGACCATCCACAACAAAATACCACCCTCAGCAACAAAAAATGCACCCCAGCAACATTAGACTCTGCCCCCCCAGCAGCATCAACAGATCTCCCAGCAGCCAGCAACAATAGACCTCTCACTCAACAGTAAATCCCTACAAGCACCATAAGCACCAACAACAGATCAGCATCAATATATCCTCCAGCACATCCCTTGCTATTACATACATTTGGTGCTGGAGGTGCTGGAGGTGCTGGAGGTGCCGAAACTGCGTTCCTCCATGTTCCCACTGAAAAAAAGCCCTGGATATATTACATCCTATCTAGCTGCCTATCCTGAAAACTTTTTTATATATACCGTATATACTCGAGTATAAGTCGTTCCGAGTATAAGTCGAGGCCCTAATTTACCACAAAAAAATGGGAAAAACTTATTGACCCGAGTATAAGACGAGAGTGAGAAATGCACAGCTACTGTAAGTGGAAAAGAGGGTCAACAATGCCCATTTGCAGCATCACTGTGCCCATTTGCATGCCTCACTGTGCCCATTTGCAGCCATAGGTCCCCCGAACTTCAAACTTGGTAGTTAAGGGTTCCTAGATGCCCCCTAGCTGCAGCCAAAATTTGGGGTCTCTGAACCCAAAGGGTCCCGAAATGACATTGCTGCAGATGGACACCGTTGACCAAATTTGGGGCCCTGTATCTTGGGGCCACTTAGTGCTAAAAACCCCAAATTTGGTGTGCAAACCCAGTGGAACTAGCACTATAAAATTTCCAAAGCTGGGGTTACTAGCACCAAGTGGCCCTGAGATACAGGGCCCCAAAAATCAGTCCAGAAAATGTCAAGCACTTTTCTGCAGCAGAAAATGACATTTTCCGAACCGGTTTTGGGGCCCTGTATCTCAGGGCCACTTGGTGCTAGGAACCCCAGCTTTGGAAATTTTATAGTGCTAGTTCCACTGGGTTTGCACACCAAATTTGGGGTTCCTAGGACCAAGTAACCTTGAGATATGGGGCCCCAAAGTCGGTTCAGAAAATGTCAAGCACTTTTCTGCAGCAGAGAATGACATTTTCCGAACCGAATTTTGGGCCCCGTATCTCAGGGCCACTTAGTGCTAGGAACTTCAGCTTTGGATATGTTATGGAACCAGTTCTCCTGGGTTAGCACACCAAATTTGGGGTTCCTAGCACCAAGTGAGCCTGAGATACGGGGCCCCAAATTTGGTTCGGAAAATGAAATTTTTTGCTGCAGAAAAGTGCTTGACTCGAGTATAAGTTGAGGGGGGCACTTTCAGCACAAAAAAATGTGCTGAAAAATTCGACTTATACTCGAATATATACGGTATATAGACCGGAAGGAGGACTTATGGGAAACCGAGGCATATAGGTGTACATAAGAGTACACATAAGTACATATGTCCCTATAAAGAAGGAGGAGCGTTCAAATCAAAAAGGTAAAAGACCAGATAAAAGTACCATCATCCCAAGTGACTATTGCAATAATACTGTGAATGAGGTAGAGAGCGGTCGCAGTTAGCTGCCTCTGTCGGCCTGCATCTCAATACCCCATAACGGGAACAACAACCCCTAAAGAGGGGGGAGGGGGGGGACTATTGCGGTACTAATAAAGTGAAAATTACAGTACATAAAGGTAGAGAAAGAGAGCAATAAGGTAGTATAAAAATTCCATTTTAATAGAAAACATAATTAAAAGATTGTAACAATATCACATAACAGTTGTAATTTAAAAATGGAAGCAGTCAATACAACCAATTGGATTACAACCCATAGTGTTAGTAGACACAAATAGAGCTTGAATTCTCGACCGGTTTCGCGGTGTTACCGCTTCCTCAGGAGAGCAATATCTGTGGTGCAACATATGATAATTGTAATGAGTATAACACACAAAAAATTTTTTTCCATAGTAACATTATTAATGCAGCATAAAAATTTAGAGAGAATATTACACAATTATATACAATTTAGATAGGAAAAGAATGAGCTCACCCGTTCTAAGGCTCCCGGTGGGTGTACATGGCCCCAAACGATTCCCCCCGTGGCGGACACAGGGGATGACTAGACAGCCCCTGAATGGATAAATGGGATGGTAAGATAAAAGGGTATGGACTGGGAAATCAAATACGAAGGAGGATAAGGTGAGGGGGTGCCATTGGTGTGCCTCTAAGATTGGAAACGTGTGCAGGAAAGGGGGTCAAGGAGGTGTGAAGGAAATAGGTAGAAAGTGAAAGGACAGGAAGAAAGAGGGGGGAAAGACAGGGGGAGGGGGAGGAGGAGGGGAAAGGGGGAAGGGGTAGGGCAAGGAGGGGGGGGAAGGGGGAGGGGGGGAAAGGAGGGGAGGGGAAAGGGGGGAAAGGGAAAGGGGGGAAGGGAAAGGGGGGGAAGGGAGGGGAAGGGAGAAGTGGAGGGGGAGGAGGGAAGGGGGGAGGGAAAAAGGGAAGGGAAGGGGGGGGGAGGGAGGGGAGGAAAACGAGGGGAGGGGGAAAGGGAGGGAGGGAGAGAGGCAGGGAGGGGGAGGGAGAAAAGGGGGAATAGGGAGGGAGGGGGGCGGGGGTAAGTAGAGTCTGGACAGGAGGAAAGTAGGGCAGGATTGCACACAGAGTATGAATGGCACTCACCCTAGGGTACTGATGTGTTAAAACACATGGGTTTAAGAAGCATAAAACCCCAGATACAAATATAGATGAACAGCAAAAGAGGCCAGCTGCTGTTGGATGATAGTAAGGATCCCCCAGAACGGCTGTGGTAAAGATATACACTGGCAGCGATTACCATGACAACTGTAACAGTAATAGTCATGGAGTTACAAACAAGGTATAGCGGATAAAGGTATCAGTGTAAATTGCCCACAGGAGGAGAATCTACCTGCAAGCAAGAAGGGTGGGGGGCAGCAGCACTTACCAACAACAGAGGTCCTAAATGCATCCTCATCCAGGGGCTGTAGGCTCACATAGCGGCCATGAATGGCCGCTATAAGAGCACCCCAACCCGGAAGTCAGGGACGGCATGAGGGGCGGTCCCTGACGTCACCGGGTCTGCCCGTCCGCACTGCGCAGGTGCAGTGTGACGTGCTACTGCGCAAGCGCGCGCTCCAGTAAAGGGGAATCAAGTTCCCAAACAAAGAGACGCAAGCAGCTCTACGGCTGCCAGGGCGAGCATGTGTCCGCCGCCCAGAGGAGAACGAAGGCATAGCAGAGCCACAGGGAACCAACGGGGAAGGTCATTCTTCTTACACAGCAAACAAGTACAAAAATGTAGTACACAACGAATATATAAAGGAAAAGAATGTAAAAAATATACAATTTAAGCAACAAACAGTCAGTAATAACAATCTAGAGAGATTAGCCTACAGTGGACAGGTGTCATGGGAAATGTTGAGACCCAATAGTGCGGGGACAGGGGAGGGAGGGGGGGGAAAAAGGGAGGGGGGGGAAGGAAGGGAAGGAGGAGAAGGGAAAGGAAGGGGGAAAGAAGGGAAAAAATAGGGGGGGGGAAGGGGAAGGGGGGGAAGGGGGAAAGGGGGGAAGGAGAAAAGGGAGGGGAAAAAAAGGGGGGGGGGAGGGAAAGGGATGTGAAGACCAAGGCCACATGGGGACCTCATAAAAAGGCCCTATAGGACACTGATTCATTTAGACCAGGGGAACAGTGGCGTTGAGTCGCTCAATCCACAGGGATTCTCTCTGGAGTATTGAGCGATCCCAATCGCCACCCCTAGGGTTGGGTTTAACGACCTCCAGTACTAGGAATTTCACCACGGAGTTGTTGAATCTATGATGTAGGTCAATATGTCGGCCGATAGTTGTTAGTTTGCTATTTTCTGAGTCATACAAGTGGTCCCCAATTCTCTGCCTGAGTTCCCTAATTGTTTTGCCCACGTAAAAGGCTTTGCAGGCACAGTTCATGAGATAAACTACCCCTTTTGTACTGCAATCGCGTAGGTCCGTGGGACCAGGGTCTCGCCATTGGGTAAAATCACAGTTCTGCTTTCAAAGATCCAGGGGCACCTGGGGCATTCTCCACATTGGAAGGTACCGTTAGGACCATTCCTAGTAGATCTGGTGGGGTTATAGTGGCTGGCGGTTAATTGGTCACGTAGGGACCGTGCTCTGCGGAAGACCACTTCCGGTGTATGTCTAACGTATTTGGTTAATATATGATGGTCAGCCAACAGGTGCCAATGTTTCATTAGAATGTTGCGGAGTATACTGTGGTGTGCAGAATAGGTCGTGATCAGTTTTACAGTTTCTAAGGGGGAAGAAGGTTTATTGTTTTTAGAGTTTTTGAATAGTAAGGAAGTCCGTGGGCGTGCTAGGGACTTGTTAAATGCTTTGCGCAGATTGGTGGAAGAATAACCTCGCAGTAAAAGGCGTTCGCGTAATTCTTTGGCTTGACGTAAAAAATCGCTATGGTGTGTGCAATTCCTGCGTAGCCGCAAGTATTGGGCATACGGAATACTCCGTACCAAAGAGTTTGGGTGGGCACTAGTGGCAAACAACAGAGTGTTTTCCAGCTGTGGGTTTCCTATAGAGGTCGGTGCCCAGCGTTCATTCGGGTTGTTTGATGATGAGTAGGTCAAGGAAGGAGATTTGCTCTGGCTCAATTTTGAAGGTAAATTTAAGATTAAGGTCGTTATTATCCAAAAGATGTAAAAATTTGTAATAGTTTGGCTCTGGGACCAGTCCATACCAAGAACAGGTCATCAATAAAACGGTACCAAAGGAGAATATTGTCCAAAAATTCTGTATATTGGTCATGGGCATGAATATGTCGCTCCCAGCCGCCTAGGTATAAGTTCGCATAGGCTGGGGCACATGACGTCCCCATTGCGACACCTTGTATTTGTAAAAATAATTGATCATTGAAACAAAATGATTTTTAGTTAATATAAAATACAATAGTGTCAGTATGAACTGGTTCAAGGGCCAAGTAGTCATGTCTTGTTCGGCCAAGAAGGAACCAGCCATCCGTACACCCTGCTCGTGGGGGATACTGGAGTACAGGGCCTCAATATCAACGGCCACGAGCAGGGCGTCCGGAGGGATCTGGATTCCCTCAAGGCGCTGCAGTAAGTCAGTAGTGTCCCTAATGTAGGACGGGAGGCTGCGAACGTGAGGCATCAAAAAGGCGTCAACAAACTTGCTCGCATTATCCGTTAGAGAGCCTATCCCAGACACTATGGGTCTTCCCGGTGGAAGACGCGCCGCTTTGTGGGTCTTGGGTAGGGAATAAAAGGTAGGGGTGCAAGGAAATTTGGGGACCAGGAACTCCAAGGTGTATTTGTCAATGAGGCCTATGATATAGGCCTCAGTGCAAAGAGCCCGGAGTTCCTGTGCAAAGGAAGATATATAGGAAGGAGGGATGGGTCTGTACCATTGTTTGTTGTTAAGGATAGCAAGGCACATGGCTTCATATTGGTGATTAGTCATCAGGACAATGTTGCCGCCTTGTCCGATTGTTTAATTACAACATCGGAACGTTGCTGCAAAGATCGAAGAGCTCGAATCTGACTGGGATCAAGGTTTGAAGGATAATCGGGCCATTTTTGTTTCTTGAGGTCACTGATAGTGGCACGCAAGAAGGCCCAGATCTCGGGGCAGGTGTTGAGATCGGGGAATCTCCGGGATCGTAAGCGGAAGGGCTTGATTGGAGGAGTTGGTTTAGTGATCACTAAGGAACCAGATCTGTTAGATGCAGGGAGAGTCGATGGAGATGTGCCTGCTTCACATATACTTGAAGGGGCTACATCGGGGCCCCCGGGTCTTGTGAGGGTCCGGGGTCTCCGGTGTCGCCTTCCTCGTATAGGAGCATCAGGTCGCGAAGCGCCCTAAACTCCTCCATGGAGAAGCCTTTGTTGCGCTCCGCGAGCTCCCGCTCCAGTCCTAGGTTGACACGATCCTTATCGTAGATAAATCTAAATGTTAAATTGCGTGCAAACAAATACAAGTCTTTAATTGTTTCAGTGACCTTAAGTGCATCAAGAGGACAGAATTTTAAAAAAACATGGGAAGATATTCTAACCAAAAACAGTCTTGAGTTAATCGGACTACTGATTACCCAATATACCCTTGATATGACCTTACCTGACAGTGACATCGAACGACTCAACATCGAGTACTCCCACCTGACTGATAATACGGGTTTCAAAACCAAGTGGAAAGAACTTAGAGAACGCTTGGAAATTATGAATAAAGATATTATCATCAAAAAACAGATCAAATTTGGGAAGGACAAAGCTGCCTTCACCGAGGGCCTGGCCTACCACTGGCCGGGGAGAGGCCGGGGTAGACGAGGCCCTCCCCGAACCTAATAATAGGAACTTTACTACTGACATCGAATCAGATTCATCTCTATCTTCCACTGTATCCTCCCTTAGCACCACCCAACCCAACACTTCTTCTGCACTCAATTCCTCACGCAAGAGACTTCGTTTTGGGGGTAACACCCCACCAACGAATCCCAAAAAAGACAAAAAAGGCCCAAAAGGCCCAAGATCCACTCAAACACCCTCCACTCAAACCCCACATGATAGTAATATCCCCGCAGAAGGGGCCACTGGCCACTCCACGTTGCATGGCACAATCCCCAAAATTCTCAACTCTACTTTACTGACTAATAAATACACGAAAATCAATGTGGATGCGATTTTTTTAGATCTGAAAAAACAACAGAGCAATCTAGATACGTACGTCCTAAAACCCTCACTGTCCCAACCAAACCTTCCCCCCAGACCACACCGACCATAACGTCATAAACCTTACCCCCTTTTCTTTCAGTAGCGAGGAGACCTCGCTGTTACAATTAGGTCTGGGATTCTGTCCTCTTGATGCACTTAAGGTCACTGAAACAATTAAAGACTTGTATTTGTTTGCACGCAATTTAACATTTAGATTTATCTACGATAAGGATCGTGTCAACCTAGGACTGGAGCGGGAGCTCGCGGAGCGCACCAAAGGCTTCTCCATGGAGGAGTTTAGGGCGCTTCGCGACCTGATGCTCCTATACGAGGAAGGCGACACCGGAGACCCCGGACCCTCACAAGACCCGGGGGCCCCCGATGTAGCCCCTTCAAGTATATGTGAAGCAGGCACATCTCCATCGACTCTCCCTGCATCTAACAGATCTGGTTCCTTAGTGATCACTAAACCAACTCCTCCAATCAAGCCCTTCCGCTTACGATCCCGGAGATTCCCCGATCTCAACACCTGCCCCGAGATCTGGGCCTTCTTGCGTGCCACTATCAGTGACCTCAAGAAACAAAAATGGCCCGATTATCCTTCAAACCTTGATCCCAGTCAGATTCGAGCTCTTTGATCTTTGCAGCAACGTTCCGATGTTGTA